>OZ012695.1:28956294-28976294 GCA_963942565.1 Maea johnstoni
AGAGAGAGAGAGAGAGAGAGAGAGAGAGAGAGAGAGAGAGAGAGAGAGAGAGAGAGAGAGAGAGAGAGAGAGAGAGAGAGTAACAAATTCAGGGAAAGAAGTTTTAGAGCAGAGAGTGTTAACACTTGCCCCAGACTGACTGCAGATGGTACCGACAGAGGCCATATTAGAGACTGTGCCATTTAGCTTCATGATAGGCTGGGTCTCTAAGACCTCACACGCAGCCTTTTGTCTCAGCCCCACAACAAACCATTATCAAAAATCACTAAATTCACTCCACAGAAACATGGAGGGTACTCCAGTACTTCAGCCTGACTGCTCAAATACCTAACCCAGAAAAATCATCTCGCGTGTGCCACCTGCTCCACAAAAAGCATGTCTCGTTTGTCCTTCACATATCACCTTCCACCTTCTATTGGGTGATGATCTAAGGAAAACGTGAATATTTTCTCAATAAAGCAGAATTGTGAGAAATATTTGTTTGAAAGTCATTCAATATTTTCCCCAAAACAAACTTTATTCAATTTTTAATCAACTATTTAACTTTTTCATGAGATATTCTTAGTTTTGTCAGGATTGATTCATTTTTCTACGAACGATTGCAATTTGCTATTATTATACTGGGTGGTCTAATATGAACTCCTCTTGTTAGGTGCAACAAAAAAATAATAATTCAACAAAAAAAAAATCAACAATGGGTTCCTAATTGTCATTGAGCATTATGTTGCTCACTTTCAAAACATGCACCGATAAAAACAGGGTTCACAAAAAACAACACTCAAAAGGCCATATCAGGGACATCCTCATTAGGAATATCAAAATAGAAATTTCACCAGTGATAACTTGAGATTGATACATAATATCAAAACAAACTAGAGATTGAAACATTATATCAACACCATCAAGAGACACTTGCCCTGTGAAATGAGCATTAAAAATATGCTGTTAGTTATGAATATTTCGTTTAGGTCACTGATATTAGTTATGAATATTTCGTTTAGGTCACTGATATTCATTCACTTAGGCAGTCTAATTATTTAAAACATAAGTGATCTCTGTAAGTGCCAATTATTTCATTATGTAACTCACCACACTTGGGAGAAGTATTGCTTGTGTACATACCTACAAAGACAAAAATACATAGCATGAATAAAACATGTATCAAACAAGGAACTCAATTGTGATGAAAAAGATGAAAACCATAATTATGATGATGATTATGATGATGATGATGATGATGATGATTATGATGATGATGATGATGATAATGATTATCATGATGATGATCAATCAAGTTTAAGATGATGAGGACCATGAAAATAATAAAATTGACAGAAGTTGCCAAGGTAAGTAGCCTAGAAGTAAGCACCCCCCCCCCCCCCCCCCATCCCCTCCCAGTGATGTCACTCTCAGACATCAGAAAATAAAGTCATCAAATCATCTTGGTTCCCAGCCAGTTCTACCAGAGAAACGCATCATTACCCATCCCCCTATACAATACCCTCGCCAAGAAGACTGCCCCTCATCAAAACATGCCTTTCTGCCAGTTTAATGTGACGGAAACTCAGAGCGCAACAATCGTGAGAGAACAAGGATACACATCACCAAAACCAAGAAATTAATGTAGCACAGCGAAACTCGTTTAAGCGAAACAAGAGTGTCATCAAGATGGAGGCTTTAGCAGATTGTTAGCATCAAAAACAAGATCTTACGCGAGGCACTCTCCTTTGTGAGAGACACGATAGCTCGCCCCATTGAATCAACATCATGGCCGACGCCCCCTTCAGACAATGGGGGCTTGATTGGGGGGGCGGGGCACGAATCCTTGGAGATGTCGCTAATCGGGAGGTCTGGGAGAGAATAACAGACATTGCCGAGGGAACCAGTAGCTACTTGGTTAACCCATTAATACTTAGGAATTCCCCCAAAAAGTGTCGTCTGGATCGAAGATTCTTTTGACAATAACTTTTGAATTGAGAATGATTTTGCAAAATATTTGAAGGAGAGTTGTTGGTAGTGTTCTGAACAACATTTCTCCTTCAAATATTTTGCCAATTGTGCTTTAGCCTAAACGACATCATCAATATTATCAGGCTGGTTTTGGCCGCTGTCAGCATTAATGGGTTAACTATCTAATTAGTTTGTTTGTCATAATCAATAAATCAAAAAGCTGGGAGAAACACATGTAGAAGTATAAATATATGGAAACAAAATAACAGAAAATGTTTAAATAAAGATTTGTTTCATTGTTATATCTATGGATTTGGTATTTGTACTTCCTAACACTTTGATGACTCTGTATGCTTTTCTCTTATACTAAATTTCCCAGAATACACCACAGGATATCAATTTTTCTTGTTGGTATTATATACACATTTTTTATCATTTGCCATAAAACTTAACATGATTAACTTAATTTTGCAAAAAATGAGTTGCACAAGGAGTTGAAACGTTCACTGGGCTAAGGTTTATGATTCTTGTTCTAGGTGAGATCTGCGCCTGAGATCCAGTGTAGAATATCGATTGACAGGGTAATCACAGCAGATCCTGATACCCACACATGGGGCTGAGGTTGATATTTCAGACACTAGAGATTGCTAATTGGCAGAAATAATAAAAACGTCTCCATATTGTGCTTTCACCAATTCTTGATCGGAAAAAATACCTTGGTGGTTGTTCAAATTTATACAAATATCATTTTTACTTTATAGAATTGTTGAAAATATTGAAAGAAACTATTGATTGGAATGTAAAGATCACTTGATATTTCTTTTCTGACATTATAATTGACATTCAAATATTGTATGAAGTGATCAATACTGGAACACTTAGTTATTACTGAGATGTTTAAAACGTGGTTCCAAGTGATTCCAAATGTGATGATTGGTGAATGCCAGAATATCTTAGGAAATCTCACCCTGAACTGGTATTTATGGCTCCAAAAATGACTGCAGTAATCGATATTGAAAAAACCTGATTCGAAGAAGTCTCAGATCCTAGATACCAAGATGTAACTCAACAGTGACTTCAACAACGATATGGAAGTCACTTAACCCTTCCAATGCTAAGGGCTACTTTCGCCCAAAGCACAAGAATGCAAACATTTTTGAAATCCATCTAAACTCTGTCATTTTGGTATTCGTTAGATAGCTCTCACTGAGTACTCTCAGATGAGTACCCATATGCCAGGGGTTCAGTCATTTTTTAGGCCTTTTGCATTTTTTTGTATTGGCCAGATTAGCCACCAGCAGCATAAGGATTAAAGAAATACAGTGAAACAGGTGCTTCCTTTTCTTGTGTGGAGTCAACACGCAACATGAATCTGCCTTTGATATCCACAGTCATTCCTAGGAACCTTCTGAACCTCACAGCACTGACAGCAGCTGCTGCTATCCAAAAACCACTCTTTCATCTTTCCTTTGATGAAACGTCTACAAATGCATTCTCCTCAAGAAATGACTTAGCAGGAGAGGTTCCAAGCACAAGATAGAGCTGCCTTAGCTAGGAAATTTACAGCTACCATTAGAGTTTTAGTGTCTGGAGGGTATAATCTGGCCTAGTGGTCTCACATGTTAGGATCTCATGTTCAGAATTCTACTTGAGTTTCTTCTAAATCCTCATTTGCTGATTTTTCCAGCAGTCGCTATTAACCCTTACAATGCTAAGGCTACTTTCGTCCAATGCACAAATACGCAAAGATTTTTGAAAACCATCTCAACCCTGTCATGTTGGTACTCATTAGAAAGCTCTCACTGAGTACTTTCAGATGAGTACCCATTTACCAGGGTTTCATTGATTTTTCAGGATTTTAGCATTATTCTGTATTGGCCAACTTAGCCACCAGCAGAATAAGGGTTAAACTTACAGCCTGTCTATGGTGCCTGAGCAATTGAGAAACCCTTGGAACTCTTGGTAAAATGAATGGCATTCTTCTTGATCCAGATTTTCTTATTAGATAGGGCCCAAGCTGTTAATAAATCTCATGCAAATTGATTTGAGTTTCTAGTGACCTGGGTTCTGACAATTCCACAAATAATGATGATTAAAGATACAGGTATCTGTAAATGTTTTAACTCATTAAACGCGACCTGACAATTTTAATAAAATCTTGCAGGCAAAAGCTAAGCCCGGAAAATATTTGAAGGAAGAAATGTTCTTCAGAACATTACCATCAACTCTCCTTCAATTATTCTGCAAATCATTCTCAATTCCAAAGTTACAGTCAAAAATTTCATAGATGCAGAAGACAATTTGCAAAAGAACTCTTTAGCATAAGTGGATTAAACCCAAACAACCATGCAAGTACGGAAAGGTAACACATTTTGTAAACCTGTTTTACCTTACAAAAGAGATGTCAGTCAGAAGACGAGGTAAACTCCAGGTAATCCAAGAAAGACCTATTGTTAAGTCCAGTGATGTTATCACAATGTTAATACACTCCTACTCAAACCCCAGCCAGTCAGACCCGGGTACATCTGATAGGGTAATGGGTTCAGGAGTCTCTTACCGGTAAAACCTACAACCCTAACTGTTATCGACTGGGTATCTTACACCCTGTACCGATAAGGTCACCTGGCATCACCACACCACAATAACAAATGATGGTACCCATTATGTGACCTGAATGTTATCTGCTGGGTATCTTGCACCCCAACCCTGCAAGGGTGCCTGGACACCCCGTACCACAAAAACAACTGCTAGAACCCATTGTTTGACCAAATCCTGTTTAGAAAACATCTCATTGTTTGTACTAAGTACTTCCTCTGTAGCACCCTCCCGTGCGTAACCCCTTATCCTTGGCTCACAACCCTAAATTGGGCACATTCTGAACCCTAATTGAGAGGGTATTCAGGTTGCTTCGGGAGAACTACTTGGCTGTTTTTGTCTTTTCAGATGCCAATCTAGAAGGAACAATTGACCAGCTCTTCGACAGTTACCTGGAAAGTGGATGATAGTTGAAGTATCAAAGTAATTAACTTTTGAAAAACAGCACACCTGTGGGCTAAAACATGGGCTGCAACCCATTTACCTTCAGAGGAATGAACTTGCCTGACTATTTTCATAATATCTTCCAGATCAAAGCCTCTTTTTGGAAAGAATTAAGGTGCTTTAAAGGGCAAATGCACCATCATGATGATTTAGGTTCAAAATGTGCCTATATGTGTCACCTTTCAAATAAGACCACCCGCAAGTCTGTCCTCCTCAGCACTCCTCAGATATGACTTATGAAAGTTAGTAAAAAACTAGCCTGAGTCTGGGTATAGAGGCTGCCATTATCAGAAGTGGTGCTTATGAAGTGACTGCCAGCCCTGCTTCTGATTGGTTGAGAGATATCACTTCCAGCCACTGATATCTCTCAACCAATCAGAAGCAGCACTGGCAGTCACTTCATACCACTGATTGTGCTTAATTGGGCTTAATTGGCCTGCAATGTCAGCCTCCATGCCCAGACTCAGGCTAGTTTTTTACTAACTTTCATAAGCCATATCTGAGGAGTGCTGAGGAGGACAGACTTGCGGGTGGTCTTATTAGAAAGGTGACACGTATAGGCACATTTTGAACCTAAATCATTATGATGGTGCATTTGCCCTTTAACACACGTATCCCAATGATGAACTAAAAAATGCTAAAATATCTAGATAATACTTTCCAGATTAAGGCATTTTTTTTTTGGGGGGGGGGGGGGGGGGGGGGGGATTACATAAGAGAAAATATTAAACCATCAATGCTTGAGAGGGGAAAAAGAGCTTATTTCCATTAAAAGAGAATAGAAAAGGGAATACTTTAATTTCCCAAAGAAAAATGTCTTCATTTGGTAAAAAGATAATGATGAGTGTTGTGTGGGTAAGTATGTTTATAAAGAGTAAGAAGGGTATAAATTATCAACCAACCTCAGTACAATGGTACTTAACTTAAATAATGGTAAGTTTTATATAGATTTGGGTTATAGCTTAATCATTCCCCAATCTATCAAAGACCCCATAGGCCCATACCAAGAAACCCCTGCCCATTTCTTCATATTCATATACATACTAGGAAAACCCTGATGGTCTGTGAACTAGCAAGTCAATATGTAGAATACTACTGGCTTGTATTATAAGTCTATTGAGTTTCAATGAGAAAAGTCATTTCAAATATTTTCCAATGATAATCTCAAATGAAGGAAACATTTGCATTTTCATCAATATCTGAGACTTTGGTGTGTTTCGGTTAATTCCACACTACAGCAGATTACCATAAGAAAGTCAGAGATTACTTGCAACATCTGTGGTTGATTAAGACTAATCCAACTGATGAAAAAAATTCAATCAGATTTTTCCCCCACACCACCATCCTTTGGGACGAAAATATAATTCTGGTTTAATCTTTGGCAGCTGGTTGTGTTTAGACAAAATAAGCCAGTTAAAGCCACCCACCCTCCTATAATCATATGGAGATACCTCACTGATTCACAATGAGGCCTTAGTGTGGTGCTTTGTCAAGTTGAATGCATCCAATTAAAAGGGGCTGAAGTAGTACTCAGAGTCTTTTAAAGTTAACACATGGAGAGGAGATCATACCGAGTTAAAAATCGGAAAAAGTGGTGTGTGTCTTTTTGTGTCTTTTGTAAGAGAATGGGGATGGATAATGGATACCTCCTACCCAGCCCAACCCTTATCCCTTATGCTGCTGGTGGCTAATTTGGCCAATACAAAATGATGCACAAAACCTGGAAAATGACCGAAACCCTGGCAAATGGGTACTCATATGAGAGTTCTCAGTGAGAGCTTTCCAACGCATACCAACATGACAGGTTTTCTATGTTATTTAAAAACCTTTGAGTTCTTGTGCTTCGGACGAAAGTAGCCTCAGCATTGGAAGGGTTAGCAATCAGGACTTGAGTTATGTTATAACTCAATCACTTCTGGAGCATACACAGGATCTGACCAGAGTGGAAATATAAAAATAACAAAGTGATGTTTTGAGAAAAATTAGAATGAAAGTTGTTGTTGTTCCTGTTGGGTTAAACAATTCCTCTACAAGTAGTTTTTACAAATTGTACATTATTTGATGAGTTAGTTTCAAAGTTATCAGGAGTTCTTTGCACTCAAGATACAAATGTATAAGGGGGTAACTAGGATACTTTACCTCCAAATATGATAAAAGTAAGAGTCGGGATATACTCTTACAGTATGTACAGCTAAGAACGCCACCAGTAGGATTACCCTTATACGTCTTTGCCTATAGCGAACTGCACTGATCACAACTTTAATACAGGTAAGTAAAACGTGAGGAGTTCAAAGATCGTTGGTGGCAAGATCGTAAAAGATGCTAATGACCATCAATCCAAAATCCTCCCTCTTCTTACGAGCTGACGCCAAGGGATTGTCCGAGTCGAGAAACAGGTAATCGTCCGACATTACCGCTTAATGGCCAATCATGACCATCCAGAGCCGAGCTGAAAACATCTGATCTCTCGCAGCGACGCTTTTCACGTTATTCAAATCAAACGACTTCTTAATTCCGCTAATGTCTCCGGTTTTGGCCGTTTTCTCTGCTGCCCCCCACAGCACCCGAGGGAGTAGGATTTTGTCATGTTCGCTCATTTAGGGTAGTCTGCGACATCAAAGGGTAATTACCTGAGTGGGATCTTGTGATCAGGGTTACAGGTTGGTACACACAGTGTCCTGTGTTGTGTTGCGATGGCGTAAACTGAATAATCTGGCCAACACCCCCCTATTATCCTATTTTGTTCGCGATTACATATGCTAAATGCCATGCAAATCAACGAGGAAATGAATTTCCAGTTTAATGCATTTAAACTCGGCCACTCCCGGTGCTGAGCACCGACCCATTTAGGTTTCATTAGAAATGTAAATTTTCAATCTAAATCTATTTCCTTTCTTCTTCAAAGGCCACCAAGGTATTGAATCCAAAAGGCGAGATCCTTGCGATTGATTTTGAGACGCCAACTTCTTTTCTTATATCTCATTGCATTGTCCACCGAATTATGCAAATAATCATTCGGCTTTTCCTACCATACATAAAGCACCCATCTTCTATCTGGATAATTGCATTCTCTGATTACTACGCTACGACTTTCCCCATAAAATAAAGAAACCTTTTCTCTACATAATGACAGAGTACCATACCGTTACTTGATGAATATTTCATAAAGTCATTTAGATAATAAGACTGATTGATTTTGATCTAACTGTCATAAAACTGCCACACTTCATTTTAACATTTCAATGGCAAACCAGAGGATCCATGAATACATTTTTCAAACTACAACTGGCAAAAGAAATCTATTAGCTTTGAAATGCTAAACAACATTCAGTCGATTACGTTGGCGTTTCTTTCAAACGCTGATGAAGCTGACTCTTCAGTGAAAAGAGGTAATAATGATGGGGAGGGATGATGGCGCATGATACCCTGGTTGGTGGAGAATTTCACAGGATTATGTTGATTCAAAACATTTAAATGGCATTTTCAACAGTCAAAGGTGGTATTTAATCCAAACTGGGGACATTAAGGCTTAAATGGTCTAACATAGAAAATTCAAATATATTGATAAGCCATGATGAAGTTAAATGATACATTTGAGTGTAAGCATATCCCGTATATATTCAATGTTTCCGTTTAAATGTTGCTTGTACGTTATGAAATTTTTAGAACTAAAATTCAAATTAAGCCTGAATCTTAGAAGAAAGCATCCATCTTAAGGAAATTTGTCGAATAAAATATGTTCAACAGAAGTCAACCAACAACTCTTCTTAAAACAATTTGTAAATCATTAATAATAAATGCATTCTTTATTCAAAGGTTATTTTTCCGAAAAATTATACACCCAAAAGATCCCTCCCCTACGACCAAAATAAACAGAACATTATAAAAGAACAGATGTACAAGAAATCAATTTCCCTTTTGAATCTGGATCAGGGGGTTGTGGTCCTGTATCCCACACATGTTGCAAACCTCCCTAGTAACGCTACCCCTCGTAAAAAATTCCACCGGAAAGCTACACTTCATCCGTCTTGGTGTCAAGCAAACAATCTCCGAATGAAAACGGTTTTATAGAAATGGAAATGAGAGGAAGTGGCACCTCAGTTCCGATACAAATCATTCACGCGCGAGGCATGTCAAGGGTGGTGCCTCTCGCAAGCGAAAAGGTCATTGAGGTTGTTTTTTGAAACTGACAGAAATTATGACTCAATCTGTGTTGGTATGGTAGGTACTAGATACTCATCCTATTTTGAGTGCACTTGTGAATCAACAGATGTTTTGCAAATTTGTAGCATATAAAAATGAATGGAAATTATTTTTAGGGAAAAATATCAATTGAATAATCTTTTATTTTTTTCAAATACTTAGGACAGTATACCCAATCTATTGGAAATTATTAGTGAATGAAAGGGTTAATCCATTCATGCCTGCATCATTCTAGTAGGTTTAGAATATTTTGGTTATATCTCTCTAACAAATACATCTTTCAAAATTATTTGAAGGGCAAATGTTTTTCTAAACTAAACGTACAACTGTCCTACAGATATTTAGTGAGTTTTAGCGTTATTCTTGAGTTATTTCTAATAGGAACATAGCATCTACATAGCATCAAATCCATTTTTCCAACAAAATTTATGTTCCTCAGAAATGGCATCAACTTTACGCCAGATGTCAAAATAAGTTCATGTTTTTTATGAAATAAATGCATTTTTCTCCAGAAACTATACAACTGAAATTAAAATGTATGACTTACCAATAGGGTTGGAATCCCCAGCAGTACTGTACTTAATCCAGACCATGATAGCCCAGCCTGAATATCCTACAGAATCCTTCTCTAGAGAGCTATTCCACGCTTATATAATACTCCATTTCATCCTTCATCACCAGTCAATAACTATTCAATAAAATCCATTCGCATCCATTAAATATTACATCATCGTCTCTCCTCATATATTCACCCTTGTCATCTAATCCATTTCCTTCAGGACGCTGCTCGTAAGTTTCATGCACCATTAGACTAAGCATAGATGATGCAGGGAGATTCGAAGGTTTGTTATCAATATTAGATATTGTTAGTAGATTCCTGACAGTTTTCCTTGCCAACTTTTGGATTTAGCCTTGTGAAGGGTCTTAACACAAGAAAGGCAGTCTTGAGAAGAATGGATATCTCACAATAATAAACTTGGCACCCTCAGAGAGTTGAGATTTACAGGGGGAGGTTCCACAACCCCACCCTGTTCTAAGTAATTTTCGTCCTTGCTCCTAGGTTGTACTGTTGTCAAATTGACAAAATGATTCATGAAACCACTTAGTCCTAAATGAAGTCATTTACGTAGTCCTTAGTCCTTTTGTTACTAGCATTTCCTGACAAGGTCCTTGACCATTTGTAGGAATTCTCAAGTTAGGCTAAAATACAGTTAAGTCCATGAACTGTCTCTAGCCACAAGAAGTCCGCTACACAATTCAATGGTCCTGATCCATTTATAGTCCTGTTCCTTTAACAGGCTAGTATGTGGTCAAGTCCATAGACTGTCTCTAGCAACTGAAGTTCTGTGTAGGGCCCCTAGTCCTAAGTCCCTTTTTGATGGTCCTAGTCCATGTAGAGTCCTGTTCCTTTAACAGACTAATATTTGGTCATATCCATAGTCCTCAGTAGGGTCCCTATACCCACTGCATGCAATGCGAACAGTGCGTCTGTAAGTGTATGCTGCGAGTATGCTGCACAGTAGCCGTGTAAAGTATAACACACACATGCACACGTGCAGTCAGCGTTACTGTCACGCGGCGTAGTACCTGCCGCTGCTATTATAATACACGGAGGTGCGATCCCTTCATGTTCCTGCTACTCAACACCAACACTGAGCCTCTCCTCTGGAAGCGAGATCCTAACGCTCTCCGCTGCTAACGATCGGGAGTCAGCCAACCAGGCATCAATCATTCCACTAGCCCCAGCACCTGCCCTGAATACCCTGAACACCCCTGTACCCCGGTACGCTAGGCCCCGCCCCCCTCATACAGCCACACGACAAGGACCACTACCCTCACGGCATTGACGCTATTGTCCCACACAGGGGCTGCGCTGATTGGCTTACAAACTTAACAAGACAAAACTATTAGGGCTCTAGTATGTGTTAACTCATTCATGCCTGTAGCAGCCAAAACTGCCTGACTATTTTGGTGATATCTTTTGAATATAAGCAATTATTCGAACATATTTGAAGGAGGGATGTACTTCAGAACACTATCTACAACTCTCCTTCAAATATTTTGCAAATTTATGCCTAACTGCTAAGTTATTTTCAGAGGTGTCACAGGTCCAGACGGTACTTGTCAAAGAGATATCCAGGCAAAAATGGGTTAACTAATTCATGCTCAGAGGTTGTCCATTGCTTGATACTTATAAAGATGATATTGGAATGAAAGCAGTCCTTTCAACTAACATTGTTCATTTCAAGGTTTTCTTAAAGATGCTTTCATTAAAAAGATATGGTCAAAATAGTCAGGTTACTTCAACACCGCTCAGTGTGTCAAGTCAATCTGACAACTTCAGCAATACCTCAGACTATTTCTAACAATCTGAAAGGGAAAACATTGTTACAATAAGCTAACAAAACTTTCATTCAATAATAACTGTTTTAGGGTATTCAATTATCCACTTTCGTCCAAAGCACAAGAACGCAAAGATTTTTGAAAACCATCTGAACCCTGTCATGTTGGTATTCATTAGATAGCTCTCACAGAGTTTCAGTCATTTTTCAGGTTTTTCGCATCATTTTTTACTTGCCAAATCAGCCACCAGCTGCTAAAGGGTTAACAGGTCCAACGGCTCAAGTGACTCTTTTTCTCTCCTCCTTGGATGAAGACATCCAGGATAAAATGACCCCTCGAGTGACCTACTTGACCTTCAGCCCCGGTCGCACTCTCTCGAGCATGCTCCCATTTTGTCCGCCCCTCGCTGAAATCACTCTTGCATGATTTTTTTCAATTCCTTCTTTTTCTAGCAACAATGTAACCATTGAGGTTATGACGGAAGGTTGACTTGTTCACTGGACCGCCAAATTCTTTTTTCTCCTAAATCCTAATAGGAATTGATATCTTTTTCAGCAGCCACCGGTCAACATTATAAATGGCTTTTTAAAAAGACTGATCAATTCAACTTCGATGGATTAAAAGTCAATTTATTACTCTTTCACTCAGGGACTTTTTGAAAATTACTCTCCTGACAAAGTGTTTCATTACATGCCACGTGTGTTCCTACAACAGACCTGATTGGAGAATCCATTACCCTACCATTAGGAAAATTAAGATATCAAGCACAGCATAGAAAAGAACAATAGAGCCTTTGTTCTAAGATATGTACATAGTGATAAGGACAAATTAGGATGATCGATGCCCCAATGGTGTTCCCATAGGAAAAAAGAGGACTACTTTTTTAGTGGTTTGGTTGACATGAAATTTAAACATTTGATTTATATATCAAATACTGAACTAAACATATTTTGTTTTCAGAGATAAGCATATACTGGTTTGTTTTTCACATCCACCTGCACGAAGAGCTTTTCATTACATTAAAAAAAGTAAATAATATAATAAAATAAATAAATAAAACCTTTTTCTACTTATTTGCTAAATCCATGAAATCAATATCCATGTCACCCAAAATTCCTAAGCCTCATAATAGTCTATTATCTGCAACTCCTTCACCCTCCCTTCCCCAAATAAATAGAAAAAATACAAATTCCAGTTCCTCCTACAAAAGGTATCCAACCCTTCACTTTCAATGACTAAGAATTCACAAGGAAGTCTGGCAAACAGGCATATTTTAATAATCTATTTTGTGAAACGGTTGACTTTCAAAATAAGAAGTAAGCAGAAAATTTTGATTTTACTCACGTAATAAGGAGGTGGTAAAATTTCGGATCGATCAGTGTGTATCTCCCTCCAGCGATGAAGAGCTCTCTTAATGGCGACATGATCATAATGAACACATGGTCAGTGATAACCATCTACCCCGCCCCCAACCCATACCCCCACCCCTCAGGGCACCCCTTTCCCACACCCTTTCCACCGAACTACGTGGGTGGCTCAAACCCAACCCCAAATTTAATATCACCACAATTTTCCTCGCCCTGCCTCTAAATTAACAGTTTCGTCAACCTTCTGGCTTCTATTCTGTGTGGGTATGGGGTGTTTTGGGGTTCTGTATGGGTTTACTAGGCATGGAGAGCGGTAGGGTGTCCGCGGGGTAGTACCCATTGTCTCCCACGCCATGCCCGGTGAGCAGTAAATGAAGCGCAGGGGGGCAGCAGGAATTGAGCAGTCAGAGGGGGTGATTAAGAGGCCCAGCTGAATTTACAGGTGTGTATTAGGTTCGTTATCTCATCACCTGCATGTTATGTCATAACACGCAGCCCCGCTCAGAATGATTCAAGTGGGGGGCAGGCGTAAGTCACTATTTACCCATTCAAGCTAAGAGTGAATTTGTATCTCGGATTTTGTTATTATTCACTTTTTCTGCCATACAGAGGAGGTTCAGGATACATCATGTGGGGGGGGGGGGGGGGGGGGGCAGGCGAAAGTCGCCATTTAGCAATCAAAGCCAAGAGTTCCCTTAGATAGGAATTATCTCAAAACTAGGGTTTGGACTAATTGGTCGTGGAGCTTAGCAATTTTTGGTGGGCGCTGTGAGACAATCAGTTAAAATATTGGTAGATCATTTCATTTCGGTAATTTCAAATAGATTGAAATTGAAGTTTTTAATTCAAATTCGACTCAAACTTTCCTGTTGGTGAGTCCTGGCTTGGATTCTACCTGTGTGGTATTAGAGATCAAAGGAGTTAATTAATCAGCCCAGGCGAGCTGTACAGGTGCCTAACAGAGCATGTGACAGCTACACCCTACCCAAACCCTGTACCCCTGTGTGTACCCATGTGACAGCTACACCCTACCCAAACCCTGTACCCCTGTGTGTACCCATGGATAGCATGCCTACAATGACATAGATCAACCTATCAACCTATCCCTGCGTACCCATATTATACCCTAACCTTTCCAATGCTGAGGCTACTTTCGTCCAAAGCACAAAGACGAAAAGATTCTTGAAAACCATCTAAACCCTGTCATATTGGTACTCATTGGATAGCTCTCGCTGAGCACTTTCAGATGAGTACCCATATGCCAGGGTTTCAGTCATTTTCCAGGTTTTTTGCATCATTTTGTATTGGCAAATTAGCCACCAGCAGCATAAGGGTTAAGATACTATGTATCATACCATCACCCTACCCTTCACAGATACATATATCAACCGAAGACACTAATCCCACACCCCAGTGCTGTGCACCCATATTTTGCCATTGGCACACCTCCCATATTATGAATCCCACTGGCTCTTTATAATGAAGTTAGCCTGTCCTTCATTAAACATGCAGCCTTGTTTTAATGCTGCCTTCCTAACAGAAAGACTGTGCCTGGGACTTTCCGTTAAGAAGGCAAACATATTATTTAGAACAACTCTTCTTCAAATATTTTGTGATATTTTTTTTATTTCCAAAGTTATTACCAAAAGTATCATAGATCCAGACGACAATTTCTAGAGGAACTCTTTAAGCATTAACTGGCTAAACAAACAAGGTGGGCTGGGCGCCCTGGAGGCTGTGGTGGCGATGCAGCATTATCTGATTATTGAATCATCGCATGCAGCGAGGCTATTTCCCTGATCACCTGGTCTGTGGTGCCCGCTCGCCAATCAGGGCGATCGCGGCCATCGCCGTACGAGATAAACTAGACCTATCATTACTCACAACAAAGTGCTCGGGCGTCGCTTAATGCAGAGCAAGAAAAACGCTCATCATCATCATCATGAGGCTAATTTGCATCGCAATCAATACACATGTTCCAGGGCACCATTGAATGATATAGATACAAAGAACATGTATACAGGTGTTCTAATTAGCATGGATCTCTAACCAATCCTAAGGGCGCCGCATAACTTAGAGGTGTTCGTTACAATCCCACATTCCTCCCGGCTATTTACAAATGCAAATTTTATGTTTGTAACAGAATCGCATTCCACTTTCTGTTTATGAAATGCAAATGAAGAGATAGTTACTTATCCTCAAATTCCAGCTGTCTGTTTGTAAAATGCAAATTTGAAAATGGCGTATTGATATGCTTTCCGAGGAATGTTTACAATGTCATGTTTATGGTCTCCTGATCTCATCATTATGATAATGACCAAAATTGCATTCCTTCTTCACATTAATTTCAATCTCAAAAGATCTAGTTACACCTTAATTTAAATCTGTAAAGAAAAAGCCCCACGTACCAATATGGGACAGGTACTTGAAGTGATGACATTCCTCCTATATATCTAAATCTCAATGCCTAAAGATTCAGCTAACATACTTGAATAGACATGATAGTAATCATCATCATTATAATAGTCAATTGCATTTCACCTTCACATTCATTTCAATGTCTATAAAGATCCTCATCATTACCGTTGCCATTAAACCAATATACTAAATGTCTTGGACTTTCATAATGTAAATTCTATGAATAAATTCAAGCAATCTTCCGAGAACTTCTTCAGTTCTATATATCACAACATTTGATGGAAGTACTGCTACCAATACAAAGGGTGTTTAAGGATACAACTTACAACCCCTCCCCTCTCCAACATCAGCTATCAAAATTACAAATTTACTTAAGTTGATTCTGTGGATTATCAACAATCACCCTTTTTCGAAAAAAATCTTTCAGCTGAAATCAGGTATTGACTACCGAAGATATGTGCTGTTGTTTACTATTATGGGATGTTTTGATTAAATGTTTAGATAAGAGATCATGTAATAAACATTTCTCCCATTTTGTACTCTCATTCCCAGACAATTGACAATAAAATCTGAATAATCGGCTGAATCAATCAGAATAACGCTATCCAGAAAGCAGCTTCCAGCGCTCAATTTTGCAGATGCTGATAACGAAGTCGTAAGGGGCGGGCTGCGCATAGACATAAAAACCTGTGAACGAGAAAGGCTTGTTATGGAGACAAAAGCCATGTTAGGCTAGTTATGGTCAGCGCCAACTCTCATCATGGTACGGGGGTCAAGGGGAGGGCTGCACAACAACGGAGCACAAAAGACATAAAATACGCTCCCAGTGCCACCTTCACAGATTTAACCTTCTAATGCCAAGGCTACATTCGACCAGAGCACAAGGATACAAAGATTTTAGATAACCATCTAAATCCTGTCATATTGGTATTCATTGGATAGCTCTCGCTGAGTATTCTCAGATGAGTAGCCATGCCCCAGGGTTTCAGTCATTTATCAGGTGTTGTGCTTCATTTTGCATTGGCAAAATTAGCCAGCAGCAGCATAGGGGTTAACACAGTCAGCCCTATGCTGTACTGACCATGTTGCCACCAGTTGCCATACTGTCATGGCTGACTTTACCAAGAAAACCCTGCTTCGCACTGCTAGTGTTAATGCTACCAGAGCTCTTCTATGAACAGACAGACATATAATTACCTAGTTTTATATGTCTCTGGAACAGATCAGCACCAAAAACTGACTTGAACTTTAAAGTTAGGTCTACAATGGGCCTATTCAAAGTTTAAATTTCAATTCCCTGAAAAAAATAAAAATAATCTTTCAAAGTTATTATAATCTATGAAACAAAAATGAAATACAAGTAATTGATATATACATAATTACCTAATAATATATCCAGAGTTTCTTGATCTTGGAAAGCTATGAAAAACTAGTTGATATGAGACACCATAGCAACTACTTGTCTCACATTCCTATAATGGCACTCCTGAAGAGAGTAGCCTCACCACAGTAGAGAATCCCCCTGGTGAGAAAATGAGGAACTAAATAACTTCTGGCTGAATGCAGACTATGTGTGTACATTTACATTGTAACTGCTCCAAACTTGCCTGAGGTCACAGCTAAGGATTTCCCTTTATACACAACCCTAAAACTAGTTACTGCAAGCAGTTTCTGCATAGGAGAGATTATTAACTATATTTGCAGGAAAAGTTCTACAAATATGCTTGTGAAATTGATTGCCATGAAATACATGTGCAACCACTACTGCACCTGAAGTTTGCCAATATGTTTGTGTTCAAATAAATAAATAAATAAATAAATAAATACGGCTCAAGATAACATATTTGATTAGAAAAGGTAATATAGCCATTCTAGAGAATCAAGTTTCTGCAAACATTTTTGGAAAATAAATCTGAACACAAAAGTCTACCTTGCTTGAGACACCACTTGTCAAAAAGACCCATCTGAATTCCCCCAATGAAGAAAATCTAATTATTAGGACCCTACAAAATGGCTAGGAATTTCAAACCCGGACTGTGCTTGCCAATTTACTGCCCTCTGCAGGGCGCTGGGTCGTTCCTAAGCTTATCAGAGAAATATAACTGAGAACTTATGGCAGTCTATTGATTTCCTGGTTAACCCCTGCATGTCTGGAGCACCCTAAAATATCCTGACCGTTTTGGTATCATCTCTTAGAAAATGGCATTTTTCAGGTGAAATTAAAAGGAGAAAGGTACATCAGAACCTAACCGACAATTCTCCTTCAAATATTTTATGAATTTATCCTTAATTTCAAAGTTATTTGCATTAGTATCTAGGATATGGAAGACATTTGACAAGGAGATCTTCAGGCATGAATAGGTTAACCCATTGGCACTCTGAGCGACCAAAACAGGCCTGACTATTTTGTTGATATTTTCCTCACAAAAGCATTTTTTTTTAAATATTTGAAGGAGAAATGTTTATCAGAATATTACCAACAACTCTCCTTCAAATATTTTGTGAGAATTTCCTTTATTTTCAAGTTATTTTCAAAAGTATAAAAATAGCAGAGGATACTTGCCAGAGGAACTCTGAGAGTGAATGGGTTAATATCCATTAAACCCCTAATACCTTCCCACACCAACTGATACAGATATAGAAATCTTTGACAAAAATATTCAAAGATATTTCAGGAGATTTGTTCAGTGAGCTGGAAAGATCAATTTTCATTGAGACGTTATCGAAAAATATGATTATTTAGGGAAAATATTTGTATTTGTGCCAAGCCACCAAGGGCATTGTGGGATAGGAATTGGATTAGGGGGACGACCAACTGTAGAGTTCAACTGATGGTCACAGAGAGAGATTCTATCTTAGGCTAATCACGTTATTCCTCATGCTCCCCTGGCTTTAACCCATTACTGCTCACAGCGGCCAAAAGCAGCCTGACAATTTTGGCGATATCTCTTAGGCAAAAGGATAATTTGAAAAATATTTGAACGAGAAATGTTCATGAGAACATTACCAACAACTTCCCCTCAACTATTTTGTGAAATTATTCTCGATTTTGAAATTATCGTCAATAGCGTCATAGATCCAGACAAACTTTTCTGGAGGAGCTCTTGAGCATTAATGGGTGAACCCTCGCATTGCCACGGAACCCCAAACATGCCTGACTCATTTGGTGATTATCTTTATAACAACAGCATCTTTTGGGAAATAAGTAATGGTGAAATGGACATCGGAACTCAATCAACATCTCTATTTGAAATTACTTGCAAACTTTAGTTTTTTTTACCAAACTAGTTCCCATAAGGCCAAGAAAAAAATAGTTTGTTTTCTGTAACGGTCTGAAAGAAAATAGGGTAGGTAAGTTGGTAAAAACTATTTCTTTGGTCAAAAATGTGTGTTTCATGCATGTTTTACGTTGATTGGGATTGAGAGGGCGGAAAAAACTCTAGGGTAGGGATTATTTTTGAATAAAAACCTGTTAGGGTAGGGTTACAGGAAACAAACAACTTAGAAGTGATAAAAAATTCCAGATTTGTGAGCATGAAAGGATAAAGCTATAAATACCAAGATAAACCAGATTATCCGATAAATTTGGTTTTGGCATAATATCATCAGTAGAAAACCAGTGAAGGGTATAATGTGCATTAGAACATAAACATCGAAACTATTTAACTATTTTAGAGGTACTGTTTCTAATGATTGTTTTCAGGGCTTATAAAAGAAATCAGTTTATATTCCCAAAGAGAGAACAGTTTCCATTTCATTGCATTTCAATGCAATACTTTCAACCAGAGTTATGAAATTAGTTCATTAATTTATAAGTAGGTGGCAGCACTAGCCTAGTAGTATCAAGCAGACCAGACATAACAAGGCCATCATCTGATAATATTTTTAGAAATAGAATCAATTCTTGAGTTTGGTCCATGTGCTAGAAAAAAAGGCTGACTTTTGATTTTACTGGCAAAGAGCCTCATTATGAGGTGAAGGAAACTGATCTCCACGGCAACTGATCTCCACGGCAACTGTAGCCAATTATCCAATGTTTAAGAAGAATCTTTATTTTCTTGACACTTAGGGCAAAACAGCTGAAATTTGAGGTCAGTCTATAAACAAAGTACTTCTACTGACCCATGACACGTGTTGCTAGGGAAATCATGATGACACGGTTGCTATGGAGACCTAGTGTTACCATGTGTTGCTAAGGGAGATATATAGGGATAGGGATATACAGAGAAAAATACATATTAAATAGGAGGAAAGTGACATGAGGACAGAGGATCAGACAGTAATTGTCCACTTTTTAATACTCTTACAGTCTTACTACTTTTAGCTACTTCTAACTGATTTGTTTTGTTACATACATTTTGTATGTTGATGCTTATTAGAAAAGGGTTCATTAGTTGAAAAATACCACTCACCAAATCAGTTCACACAGCAACTAGGATTACAATTCACTTACCTGAAAAAAATAGAAAAGAAAATATGAACAAACAATTGATTTACATTTAGGAATGTGTTTTGATATTATAATAGCAAAGATATAGAATAATAACATCCTTTGTCTGTGAACTGGTGAATATTTCGACCAAACATCTTGTAAAGAGATCATCATGTCTTTGATACCACTCTTTAGGTAACTACAGAATAGCCTCTGCTAAAATCAATATGGCCGACATTTGTACTAGC
>OZ012695.1:28981294-29096334 GCA_963942565.1 Maea johnstoni
GAGAAACTAAAATCTACCATTCTGAAATAAGATTAGCCACATCATTATCAGTACTTGTGTATCTTGAAAGACTCAAATTATCCCTATCGAGGACCGATATCCCAAATTACTGATTGTAGCATTAGTCTAATATCAATCATATATTGCTGGCCAATTCAGCAAATTGCCAATGGCATTAGACTAGCTAATGTACTAAAGTGCATTAAGGAATACTTGAATCAGATGAGCAAGGATAGCCTATTCCCTTAATACAATTTGGAACAGTCAGTGTGTGTGAATGTTTGAGAGAGAGAGAGAGAGAGAGAGAGAGAGAGAGAGAGAGAGAGAGAGAGAGAGAGAGAGAGAGAGAGAGAGAGAGAGAGAGAGAGAGATAGAGAGAGAGAGAGAGAGAGAGAGAGAGAGAGAGGAGAGAGAGAGAGGAGAGAGAGAGAGAGAGAGAGAGAGAGAGAGAGAGAGAGGAGAGGGAGGAGAGAGAGAATGTGGAGAATGGAGAATGTGTGTGTGTGTGTGAGAGAGAAAGAGAGAGAGAGAGAGAGAGAGAGTAAGAGAGAGAGAGAGGGAGAGAGAGAATGTGAGAAAGAGAGAGAGAGAGAGAGAGAGAGAGAGAGAGAGAGAGAGAGAGAGAGAGAGAGAGAGAGAGAGAGAGATAGAGAGAGAGAGAGAGAGAGAGAGAGAGAGAGAGAGAGAGAGAGAGAGAGAGAGAGAGAGAGAGAGAGAGATGAGAGCGAGATGAGAGAGAGACGAGAGAGAGAGAGAGAGAGAAAATCGACCTTGGCCACAATGGTATCCTAGTTTGCCTGATTACATCCAGCCTAAACATAAGTCAAACCATTGCTATCCGAGAGCTGGGAACTGAGGGCTGATGGCATCCAGCACTACACCATCCATGGATATGTGGAGGAGCCCCATGACTTAAACAAGACACCAATGAGATAAGGGCAACTTCTATTTTCCTCTTGGTTCATCCTTCAACAACAGACAGGGCATTTTTGACTGCTACCAGCATAAACGAATAAACCTATACATGCCTGCAGGTCTCCTATGATTGACAAGGGCCATCTGGGTTTATAAAACTTTGGAAAAAATCTTCACAATTAAGATGAACTCATAGGCATGAATGAGTTAAGGAATATTGCCAGAAATGATGAACTTCCAGACTCTCAAAATGTCAAGATGATCTGTCATGGCAAACTTAGAGGTTTAAGTAGACCCAGGCCGTAGGAGTTCAATAGCAGGCACCGGGTGACCACCCTCCTCCTGGCCTGTGAAATGCCAACCCTAATCTGATCATAAGCCAAACATATCCCTAAAGCACCCAGCTTCTCTGGCATAAGTGCAAAATCTTAGGTTAAGGAAAAGTTTTGGATGAAAACAATTAATTCAATCAACATCATCACGCCAATGTCTAAGAGTCAAAAGCACTCCTGACTATTTCATCAATATCTTTATGACCAGAAGTAAATTTTGGAATTAATTTGGAGAAGTTCTGTAAGTAAATATCAAAAATACTTTTGGTTCAGAAAACATTTATCAAGAAGATCTTCAGGCATGAAAGGGTTAAATTACAAGCTTTCTAACTTCTACTGATTGCTGAATAAGCTTTCTTTATTCACTTCATTAAAAATGCAACTCAAGTAGAAAATGTACTCGGTGACTAGTTTCATAATTACTTGACGGCAAGATATTTAAGTGAATTGAAAATGAAGCAAAAATTTGCCAAATATCTGAAAAAGGTTTATTTCGAAACTCATAACATTTCCTCTTAAAACCTGATCCTTTTCCAGCTTTTCATTTGAAAGATACATCAAAATCAGGATTTAGAAACAGTCATCCTAACAATTAGGATCACCAGGCATAACTATATGAACTGGTAAATTGTAAAATGTATAGTGAATTTTTATAAATATGCCCTTAGAAAGCTCTATGGAAGATAACAAGATGGGTTGAGTGATAAGGCAGGTTGTAAAATATTTCTGGCTCAAACATCTAACCTGTTCCTTCACTCAACTCGTTTGTGGAAAATTTCTGACTTGAACATCTAACCTGTCCCTCCAGTCAACTTAAAACTTAAAACAACTCACCCTGCTTGTAAGGTTGGCAGCTAGATGGGAAAAGTTCAAAATGCACCTATTTTTCAGTGACCTTTCCCCGACCGCTTTTGACATCTAGCTCAATTAACCGCTCATGCCTACAGTGGGCAAAAAAGGCCCAACTATTCTGGCAATACTGCTTGCCAGGCTGACCACTAACAAAAAATGTTAAAATTTACACTTGATTTGCAGAATTTGTAGTAAGTGAACATTTCAAATTCTGACTGGAAACTAGCCACTGCCAAATGTAACGGTTCTGGGAAAAGAATCAAGAGATCCATTTGGGCAACTTGAATGGTTGCCTCAAATCAACTATACTTTCTTACACATGCAGAATTTAATGTTAGTGAACATTTCAAATTCTAAATTGAAACTGCCCATTGTTTCTGGGAAAAGGAAGAAGATCCGAACCATTTAAGCAGTGTGAGTGGTCGCCTCATGGTTCTGGGAAAAGAAACAAGAGATTCACCAAGGCCACCTGAGTAGTGGCCTCAAATCATCCAGGCTTTCTCACACAGGCAGCTAGAGGAATTCAGCGGCATGACGTCCGAGGATCGAGGACTCTGAATTCTTGCGAGTAGATTCTCTGGTGGGCCGCCATGATTCATTACGGGCCTCTCTGCCTCACGGGCGGGCGTTCGGCGGCCCGCGGCCCGCTGGAGGGGAGCCTCCGACCGACGATGGGTGCAAAAACCTACAAACCTACGAGTTTGTTTACAGCCATGGATCATCCTGGCAACTGCTGTTACTCAAGTACGGTCTGCCTGTTTTAACCAACTCATGCTCAGAATGCTACAACATCTGACAAAATTGCAAATATTTTCCAAAAAAATAACTATAGCCATTAAAATTTGAGTAAGTAATGCTCAAGTGAATGTAACAAAGAACTTTCAATAATTTTTTTATCACAGAGAGGCTTTAGTGAGAAGATATTTGCATAATCGTCAGATAAGTGACCAGGATTTCTGGGAATAAAAGGGTTATTGGGATGGTGCTGGAGGGTGAGGCACAGGCTGTGTGCTACATATGCTCTTGGCTCACCCATCTCCCACCACAAGATATTTACAGCAAAAAGCAAAAATACTGCATGTTCATCTTACCAAAAAAGCATTAACCTATTTTGTCCGAGTAGCTTATAATCTGTGCAATCATCATAGGAGTATGGTGGTATTGTGAAATAACGATAAGGATGATGATGATGATGATGATGATGATGATGATGATGATGATGATAATGATGATGATGGGGATGATAATAATAATGATAGTAATGAGAATACAATGAATAACAATAATCATATAAATAATAATAATCATTATTATACTCAATATAGCAATAATTTATACCCACTCCCTCAAATTATACGTCACTTCCAGATTAAGAATGTTACTGATAGTCAGATATTATCCCTTTTGTTTTAACCCATCCAATGTTGAGGCTACGCTTGTCCAAAGCAGAAGCACTAATCAATCATTTTCCAGGTTTTTTGCATCATTTTGTATTGGCCAAATTAGCCACCACCAGCATAAGGGTTAATTTCAGAAACCATAGGTTCTGGAAATATGTTGCAGGAGGTTGTATAACAGGTGGGTTAAAGGGTTATAATCAGGGATATTCCTACATTAGATAATATAACCTTAGAATTCCAAACCTCTCAAATAATTGCATTGCAATCCAGTTTCAAATAATGCAGTTCAAGCAATAGGACCGTGAGATAGTTCAGACATGTATGTCAGTGACATGATCCACAGTGAAAGATGAAAAAAACGAAAGTATTTCACACCTCTTCAGAAGCAAAAAGGAACAAGTTACATGGAAAGGCTATAAATATACACATAAACAAAACACACCCTTTGTCTTAACCTGCATGCACGTTTTATGAGCATCCTAAATACTAAACAACCGTAAGATAAAAACAATGGATACAGGTTTAAATGTAGGCTTTTTTCTTAAGAAAAAGATAATTACAACCACAAATCCTAGAATGTGGCATTTTGACAGAAATATGATCAAAATAGACAAATATTTCTTGGCTGCTGCTGCGCAGGTGTGCGAGTCAAACCTCAAATCTTCCTCATCTGATATTCACACACCCTTTATGTCTTGTAACCAACCTCCTCAAAACAAAAATAGGAACATAAACATCAGGGTATTAGCACTCAGACTTTCTCTAGAAAGTATCGTCTGCTTCTCTCATATTTTTGAAAATAACTTTTGAATAAAGCGAAAGTTCAAAATTAATTTGAGGGAGAGTTGTTGTTTGGCTTCTGATAAACATTTCTCCTTCAAATGTTTTCAAGAAAATGCTTTTGTAAGTAAAATATATTCAAAATAATCAGGCCTCTTTTGGCCGCT
Organism: Maea johnstoni; assembly: GCA_963942565.1. Lineage (NCBI taxonomy): Eukaryota > Metazoa > Annelida > Polychaeta > Spionida > Magelonidae > Maea > Maea johnstoni. The sequence goes on from OZ012695.1 coordinate 28,985,741, forward strand.
CTGAGCATTAATGGGTTAACTCAAAAAGATGCAGGCCCTAGATTTGCAGATATCCCTTTAACCCATACATACTGAAGCGGCAAAGAACAGTTAGACTATTTTACTGATTTATTTTTGATAAAAGCACAATCAGAAATTTAGTTGAGAATTGTACATTAGAACCAAACTAACAATTGTTTATGAACTCTATATAGAATGTATGCTTTATTGCGAAGTTATGTTAGAAAGTATCAAGGAAGCCGACAACATTTTTCAATAAGAAATCTGGGGTTTAATGGGTTAACATCCCTCTGCTTTTTCATGAGTAATATCATCCTCCCGCTGAGATGAGCATCTGCCATCTAAATAAACCTCTATCAAACCACAACTGTTTATCGCTCCAACACATTTTAACCAAAGTGCTACTTCTGAAAGCCACCCTAGAAACTGATATCAGTGCATTTTCCCAGAGAGTTCTTTTTATAAAACTCCATCTGTTCACAATGTATTCAAGAGAAATGACTCAAATGAGTCAACCAAACAATCTCAGAACAGATATTTTAGTACCGGTATTTGCTTTTTTCCAAGTGTTTTCCTTAGTAATGTGAACTAAGACTAGTCATTCGAAACAGCATTTCTAGATAGTGGTGCTGTTGTTGGTTGTTGTTGTTGTTGTTGTAGAAGAAGAAGAAGAAGAAGGAAAAGAAGAAAAAGAAGATGAAGAAGTAGTAGTAGTAGTAGTAGTAGTAGTAGTAGTAGTAGTAGTAGTAGAAGTAGTAGTAGTAGTAGTAGTAGTAGTAGTAGTAGTAGTAGTAGTAGTAGTACTACTACTACTACTACTACTACTACTACTACTACTACTAGAAACAGAAGAGGAGCATGAATAAGAAGAAGAAAAAGAAGAAGAGGAAGAAGAGGAAGAAGATGAAGAAATATGCTTGCAGGCCGATTCCAGATTTTCCTTTTGAATCAAGAGACTACTAGCACTTATAATGATAGATACATTGATATGAAATACTTTCTACCAGTACATCTCCTGCAACACCTAGAGTGGTATTATATAATGTATCTCCACAGCTTAGGGCGCCCCAGGAGGAGAGGGTAGGGGGCAGGGGGAGAGCCAGCAGCAGCACAGAGAGGCTAATTAATCATGGCATAAGTAGATTTCATAGCTTGGTGCTATATGAATCCCTGATCCATCAACCATAGTGCACCACAGTGCACCCAAAATAACCCAAGCAGCATCACATGAGACGCTTCCTCAGTCTCTGAGATATCACACGGGACTCGTCCTCAGTCTTAGAGATATTTGAGACAGCTTAGCCCCGGACTACCCTGGATGTAGCCTGCCTCCCAGGCCCTATTTAAATGTCATCCCTTGTGGATAGATGGCACTGCAGTATACTAGGGACTCAGATGAACACTAATCTCCCTCGTGTGGCAGTTGTGTGAACTAAATGGCCAACAGTAGGCCACAAGTCCCTATCTAGTATAGGTGCAGGCTTCTATATATAATAAAGTAAAATCATAATAGAGCCTTGTAGCTAGGCTACCATCCTTCTTGATGGACTTATCACAGCTTTTTTGGGAACAATTTGAAAAGTTTCAAATGGCAGGCATCCCTGAACCTTGGTCTCCTAGGTAACTGATCTGCATCTGGTTGCTATGGTGATGGGAACCGTGTGTTCCTTCGTGTCACGCTGTCACTCGCTAGCAGTCCAATCAAATTATACAAATATTTCCGTGGTGAGCAAAAAATGAAAATGTCAACTAAGATCACTCCTCGGCACGTTTTCTGTCAGTACAAATGTTCTAAAATTACCTGTTACAAAATCACTGTATATCCAATTTGTATTCCACCTACCACACTTCCTGAAGGTCTTCCCTAATAGTGAAGTGCTCTGAGGCTTTGCCACTGACTGCTCGCCGTCTCTCACCACAGCCTGGATTTGAAATAGGCTTGAGGCATGTAAGAAAGTTGTCTGTGATTTGTGATCAGTCAGTGTTGCTTCCTGTGTATCTGTTTCCTCCACTACTAACAAATGGATAATCATGCCCTGATTTTGGCAGAAACATTGAAAATAGCTGAAATTCTGAATCCAAATTCACATCACTTGTATAACCTCTACAATCATAAATCACATTGTTAGACAATGACCAATGAAATTGCAGGGCATTCTGAAGTGCTGCCCTGCCATATGGCGTCCTGTGGGTGTTATCGGCAGGCAGCGTGACCAGCAGATGGTTGATAACAGCGGGTGTACCTAACTACCCCGAACTATGCCACTTATTCCAACCATTACAACACTTACTCCAACAACTCAACCCTCAATCACTTGACCCGACCCTGCCACACCACTCACTCATGCTGGGTCAAACTCCTCTGCTCATAGACCAAACACCACCAGGTCTGGATATGAAGAAAGAAATTGGTTTTAACCCTTATGCTGGTGTTGGCTAATTTGATCAATACAAAATAATGTGAAAAAAGCTGAAAAATGACTAAACCCCTGGCAAATGGGTACTCATCTGAGAGTACTCGATGAGAGGTTTCTAATGAATAATGATCTACAACGATTTTTGAATTTGTGTGACTTAGACTAAAGTGGTCTCCGCATTGAAAGGGTTAAAGTCACCATTAAGAATTTAAGGTCATATCACAATGAGATAGAAACCCGGAACCGAGAATAATCCCTTCTTTTTACGAATAGTTCCAAGGAGTCTTTCAGTTGCAGATGCACGATACACAGCCCTCCATAATGCATAGCGACCAGGCCAACCCACCAATGAGAAACCCGTGGAGATTCGAACCTGTGACCTCACCCTTGGACGCCAGCCATCATTATCGCTAGCTCTTAGTCTACAATGATACTACATCTTGATTTCTTTTCTGATCTCAAGTTTCCTCCACCATTATCAAATGGTCTCAATATGACAGAAGAAGTAAGATAAAAAAATTCAAATTCAAATTCCTATCCTTCATCTCATGCCTAGGTGGTACTTTCTAAACCTCATTATAATCGAAGAATGGGATAGATTTCATGTCAGCCACCTGGTGAGCATGTCTAGAACTAAATGATAGTAGACTTTATTTTCTAATGACTGTGGTTTCCTTCACTATGTGATAGGGGCACATCCGTCTACCTAGATTTATATGCTTTCTGTTTATTATTAGATGTAATACTTGATTAATTGATATGCTTGATAAAATTTGACTAATATTATCTTTATCCAAGACATAGTTGTCTCATACTATCAAAGCTCTCTGAAAACAAATAGGTTAAAATGCCATTTATCCATTACTGAGGAATCCGGAGCAAGAACATTTTTCTTAGGTAATTAATCCTCAGCCCCGAGCATATCTCTAAGGCTACGGAAATTCCAGTCAGGAAAAAACAAGGAATTATGCTGTTTAGACGCATCTGTGCCATGTTGAGTTGGCTATAAGGAAAACACATACAACAGCCATTTCAATCTCCAGTCAGGATGCTATATATATATATATATATATATATATATATATATATATATATATATATATATATATATATATATATATATATATATATATATATATATATATATACAAATAAAGATAGATAGATAAATAGATAGAGATAGAGAGATATGTGTTAGTGTGTGTATGTTCATAATCCTGAGAATCCCTTACCTTCTTTCTTGCAGCTTTGTCAGACAGACTACTGGCTAAAACAAAGGAAGACTGCCATTTATATAGAAAACTCAGGCTACTAACAAGGTGAAAATAACTATCTTCTGCCATTACAAACCTAAATAGCTCAGATAGGTCCTGTACAGAGTTTTTTCCACACTCGTGAAAGTTACACTACTGACAAGTCCTGTTGGCAAGTTGCCAAGGCAACACAATAATTGAATGATGTTATGTTTTTTTGTCAAATTAGTCCGAATTATCTATCCAATTCATCAAAATACTGCGTGTCATCAATCATATTTCCTTTATTCATCCTTTGCTACACTTAGAAGTTTAGTATCCAGTGACTAGGAGATTACAAGTAATAGTTCTATTCCTAGAATAAAGATGAGATGCAGTTGCAGCGAGGATCACAGATATCCTAAATCCTTTAGTTGTGTACTGTTGCAGCCTGCGACTGAATTTCACCAGGAAACCTTGCGATCAAGTGGTGTACTCATAGTAATACAGAGCAAGGTCTGAAGGGTCCTGCAATTTGCACATCCAAGACTCAAAGTTGAGAAGTAAAAGTAGCAACAATGATGATATGCAGTTTTAGCAGAGAGACATATACTCATGTACCTCTCTGGTTTTAGCAATGATGATGATGTGCAATCTTAGCAATGATCGTAGTTATCCTTATGATCCTTGTTGCAAACTTGCTGAGTGAGCATCGTGTTTGTGGTATTTTGTAGTGTTAGGTACATAAGGGTCCTATGCTGGAATTCCAAGACAAGACTTGATATATACTAGTTCCTATAATCATGAGATGCAGGAACAATCACAGTTATCCTTATCCTTCATGTTGCATCCTAGTAATGAATTTCATGTAGGAATCTTGCCCTGATACTGGTGTGGTCACTGTAGCATAGTGTTCGATACGGAAGGGTCCCGTGCCGTGCAGTGCAGTGCATGGAGGTCGCTCTCCTCTGCATGCCGATACTGGGACGCACAGACGGACAGCAGGAGGATCCTGAACTCGCCCCCTCTCTCTCCAACATGCAGCAGTGGAACAGGCGGGGTGCAGCGATGATGTCACTACAGCTGGGAACTGAGTACTGCAAGGATTGTTTGACTAGCTAGGACAGAGAATCATGACAACTTTTACTAGCTCACCCTAATGATTCTGAGACAGAAAAACCTAAGGATAGTCTTCTCACACTCAGAGGCCTATACTACATGTAGATAACCCATAAAGATATGTTATCTTAGCACACTTAGTTCACCATTCAGTATAATGTGTAGGTCATGCTAAAAGCTAGAATAAACATCCATGAAACAGACAGGACTATGAGAAAACGGACTTGGAATTCCTGATCCCATTTCTGTTGTATCATAAGATTTTGGTTCCTGAAAACAGTCCCTGCTATGAGGGTTGTTAATTACCTGTGGTCGTCACGGTGACATGGCCGCCAGGTGTGGACGTTATGGGTTAAGACACAGCAAGGCTGTTGGTGACAAGCGATTATTAATACCAACATTACTGACACATTACGAGCGGGTGTGAGAACATCAATTACATATTAGTTACAACTAATTTCATTTTGTAGTTAAAACTTTTATTGCTTCAAATAACATACAGTTGTCTGAGTGAAATTCCTTACAAGTGATTATATATTATGATATATGCTTGTTAGTTTCATAAGTGAAACCTAGAAACCATACCAAAAAGAAGTATCATCTGTATCTTATAAACACACACACATATATCATATATATGTAATATATATATATATATATATATATATATATATATATATATATATATATATATATATATATATATATATACATATATATATATATATACATATATATATATATATACATATATATATATATATATATATATATATATATATATATATATATATATATATATATATATATATATATATATATATATATATATATATATATAATTTATATATATATGTGGCAAACAAATGAATTCTCACATGGTATAAGCATATCTATTCATTAGCATAAGTCTTGAATTAAAATAAATCTTAGAACAATTACAATTCATAGCAATGAGAATTCAATAAATCTATACAAATAAACTCTAATTCAGATTGATATCCCACTCAGAGGTGTCAGACAGGCCAGGTGAGCTACTGTAATGTCAACCAGGAGTCATGACTGGAGGTCAGGACTGCCGCCGCGGGCTAATTAGCTGAATAACACCATCATCACATCAGCGGGCAGGTGAGGAGCATGTGTTGTCATGTTCATGAGTTTGCATACCTGCCGACGGTGACCCCGTCTCGGCCTTCTAACTCGGCCTCCTAACTGAGCCTCTTAACTAGGCCTCCTCACTCGGCCTCCTCACTCGGCCTCCTCACTCGGCCTCCTAACTCAGCCTCCTAACTCGGCCTCCTAACTCAGCCTCCTTACTAGGCGTCCTAACTCAGCCTCCTAACTAGGCGTCCTAACTCAGCCTCCTAACTAGGCGTCCTACCTCATCCTCCTAACTCGGCCTCCTAACTAGGCGTCCTAACTCAGCCTCCTAACTAGGCGTCCTAACTCAGCCTCCTAACTAGGCGTCCTACCTCATCCTCCTAACTAGGCCTCCTAACTCAGCCTCCTAACTCAGCCTCCTCACTCGGCCTCCTAACTCAGCCCACCTGTTAAAGCAGAGAGGATCACAGTGATGACACTGGATCCTTGCTACCTCCTCCCACCAGTTCAATAGTAATGCCTCTTAAAAATATTTCTTTAGCAAATGGAAAGTTGATACTAAATGATGACAATGATGATGACAACAACAACAACAATGTTGATGATGATGATGAGGGTGAGAGACAATGATATGGGTGATTATGAAATGAGGTTGATGATGATTCTGATAATAATAACATTGCCATGAATGAGGATAAAGGCAATGATGTCTGATGAATGATGAAGATGATGACGACTGCGATGATGATGATGATGATGATGACTATGAGGATAGAGATGATGAGAGTGTTGTTGTTACATGTTGTCTCGCCGTCTGAGCGTGTCTCATTTGCACCTGCAGGATGGTGGGTGAAACTCGTTAGTCTGGCCCGCACCATGACGGGAGTTACCTATGTACGATGATTGTTATGTCCGCCATACACTGTGTCTACACAGTATACTGCCACAGGTATGTCACTCAACGCCTGTAGCAAATTCCCATACTGCACACTAGAGAAAAATGCACTCATACATGCCTTTACTGCACAAAAACGATCTGACTATTTTTGTAATATCATTGTAAACATAGCATTTTTCAGAAAATATTTGAAGGAGAATTGTTGACTAGAACCCAACCTCCAATTCCTCTTCAAATATTTTGTGAATTGATGCTTAATTCAAAAGTTATTTCCAAAAGTATATTAGGTCCAGACAAAACTGTTCAAGGAGTGCTCCAAGGAAGGAATCTGTAATTCCTTATTTGCATCTGAAGTGCATGCAGTCTGATAACTTGTTGAAGGAATTTTTTAAAAATTTTTTATAATTTATTGTTCCAATATGTTCAAAAGACAATACAGCATGGTAAGTAATAGAATGTACAATATACATGTATGGGTGGTAGCTTTAAATATATACACAATGGACGGCATGGAAAACATAGTTAACCCTTTAATGCCAGTAATGCCAAAAAACAGCCGACCAATATTGGTAAAACCTTTGTAACAAGAGTATTTTTCTACAAATATTTGATGAGGAAATAAGGCCTTAAAAAAGAAATTGTTTGTTTCCTGCAACGGTCCAAAAAAAAATAGGGTAGGTAGGTCGGTAAAATATTTTTTTTTGCATAATTATTTTTGGTCAAAAATGTATGTTTTATGCATGTTTTACGTTGTTTGGGAGTTGGGAGGGCGAAAAAAAATTCAGGGTAGGGATTTTTTTGAATAAAAACTTGTTAGGGTAGGGTTACTTTTTTTTTAGGCCTAATGTTCATAACCAAACCTAAAATTGTCCTTCAAATATCTTGTGTATTGATAGCTTATTCCTTAGTTTTTTTCCGAAGTGTAATAGGTCCAGACGACGTTTGTCAATGTGATGATTTCCAGGCATGAAGGGGTCAACCAGTGCAATCTCAGGGGGCCCAGGTAGTCTAAGCCAATAACTGTAGTAATAAAATGCTAGATTTTGAAGTGCCGGTAAATAAGTCTACTAAATAATGCAAAAGCTGCTAGAGACAAAGCAATCTCAGTGAAATTACATTTTTTTTTTCGAAATGTGCTTGCTTAAAAGTGAATTAACCCATTCACGCCTACATTCCTCGACAAGCATCGTCTGGTTCTATGATAATTTTGAAAATAGATCAGAAACTTTTTTCTACAAGCATTCACAAAACATTCGAAGGGGAGTAGTTGATTTGAGTTACGACGAATATTTCTCCTTCAAATATTTTCTAATATTATATGAAAAAATACATCCTGGCTTTTTGCAGTAACCACAGGCATTAAAGGGTTAATCAATTCATCATTTAGCCAATCGTAGCACAGGATCCTAAGCTTGACCTCTGGGGGTCGTAGGGGTCATGGAGATGTCGGCAACAAGTGCCTCCAATCAGGTGGGGAGAATTGCTCTGTCTGCGCTAAGTGCGATTGATCCCCCTCGGAAAATACAGGGATAAAGGTTTTTCCAGGCTATGAATACGAAATGTTCAACCTATCTATTCCTCTTTAACACATTTTTACCTGAAGCGGCCTAAAACGCCTGACTTTTTTGATGAAATATTTGTTACCAGAGCATAATTCAGAAAATATCTAGAAGAAAAATGAAGATTCAAACCTAACCAAAAAATTTTCTGAGAATATTAAATGTGAATTCTATTCTAATTTTGAAATTATTTCCAAAAGTATTTGTCATCAAGGAGAGATTTATGAAGGAGATCTCTAGGCATGAAGGAGTTAAAAGATTTGAGGTTGTCTGGATCTATGATATCTTGTAAAATATATTACAAACAGAGAAATAATTCTCAATATTTTGAAGGAAAATTGTTGGTTTAGAAGCTATTATTTTTTTTCTTATATTCTTTTTCAAAATATGCCATTCATGGTGAAAAGCATAACAATAATTTAACATTTTTTAACCTACTTCTGGCCTGAATGTGTTAACCAGCATCTCCCTAGCTTCATGCTATAAACACACTGATGTATGGGTCTTGCTGCATGGAAGTGATAACACCACGCATAAGGCACCTTTCAGATATTCCATAATGTTTTATTCACTAAGTCTGACTTAAGCACCAGCCAGACTAGGCTTATAGGGTTTTCCCATAGTGTCTGGCCTTGTTATAGGAACTTACAAGTTACAACTGTGTGCCTTAGCGCAATGGCTTCTGGCCCATACTTATTTACTCTACTTAACCCATTAATGCTTACAGCGGCCAAAACAGCCTGACAATTTTGATGAAATCTTTTAGGTAAAAGTATAGTTCTGAAAATTTTAAATGGAGAAATGTTAATCAGGACATTTTCAACAACCTTCCTTCAAATATTTTGTAAATTCATGGTCGATTCAAAAGATATTGCCAAAAGTATCATAGATCCAGACGACAATTGCTGGAGGAGCTCTTGAGCATCAATGGGTTGACAATCGTCACACACACCTACATAATTACCTAATTTAGCATGTGGTGCTCTGCCATCTGGTTCTTTGGTTCACACTACTGCCATACTACTGTCAAAAGTATTATAAGAATTCCAGACAATGCTTGTAGACCTCATTGACGTGCGTTGTCAGGCACTGCGATGCTTTTCAAAAATATCTGAAGGACAGTTGTGGGTTAAACGGTTGGATTTTATTCAACATTTCCTCTTCAAATACTTTCTCAAAATTTATTTTGTTAGTAGCATATCATCAAAATAGTCAGATGGTTTTGAGCTACAGGCATGAATGGGTTAACCAACATGCTACTGGTGCCTATTTAGGGCCAATACAAAATAATGCAAAAAACCTGAAAAATTATGAAACCCTGGCACATGCCATGATACTCATCTGAGAGTCCTCAGCGAGAGCTATCCAATGAATACCAAAATGACAGGGTTTAGATGGTTTTCAAAATATCTTTGTGTCCTTGTGCTTTGGACAAAAGTAGCCTCAGCAATGGAAGGGTTAAATTAATTCCTAGTATGGCAGTCCATTGCAGCAGGAGCGAGACAGATGTCTTCCTAACTGGGAGTAGCAGACCTGCGTGCAATCTTGCACTATCAATCTGGGCAGCATCTAAATGGATAGGACTTGAACATGCCCCCTCTCCTCGCTACTCAATTAGGAGATATCTCACCGCGGAGTGTGGTCAGCATGCTATACTGATCTAACAATGCCTCACTACATACCTCACCCTCCCACGAGGGTCTGCACAGAATTAACTAGTGTTCGGAATTGGTCACAATTTTCAAGATCAATCATCGGTCCATATGAACGACCGATGATCGATTAATAATCAAAGTTGCATATGCGCAGTTTTCCTTTGGTAGTCTTGGCTTGTTCAATGGTTCTTGGCTCCATTTTTGTAAAGAAGCTAATCTAACTCTCTTTAAATACCCCTTGAACCCCTTAGTTTTACTTGTTACAGCACTGCTTGATATTAATTAAGATTTTGCAGGCTTTAGTGGAGTCTCTTAATTGATCAATAGGCTATTTCTAGATATAATTTATTTTTTCAAAATAATCAAAATAATCGATCTTATAAAATTGCAATCGATCATCAGATTCAGAGGTTGAATGAGCGATTAATCGGCATGTCCGATTAATCGGACAATCCCTAGAATTAACCCTTCAAATGCTCAGGCTACTTTCGTCCAAAGCACAATGACGCAAAGATTTTTGCAAACCATATAAACCCTGTCATGTTGGTATTCATTGGATAGCTCTCGCTGAGTACTTTCAGATGAGTACCCATGTGGAAGGGTTTTAGTTATTTTTCAGGTTTTTTGCATCATTTTGTCTTGGTCAAATTAGCCACCAGCAGCATATGTGTTAATGCATAAAGGTCTCAATGATAGGTGTAGGCTGGACTTGTGGTCCTTTTTGAAATATCTTTGGGGTTGAGTAACAATTCATAAAATATTTGGAGAAGAGTTGTAGGTTGGGTTCTGATCAACATTTCCTTTTTAATATTTTACAAAAATGCTATGATCACAAAGATATTATCAACATAATGAGAATGGTTTTGGGTATGACAGGCAATTTGCCCTTATGCCTATTGATGCTATGTATACCAGCCACAATGCTAAAATCCTACAACACAGTTTGTCCCCAAACATCCTGAGTACCTGTAATTTCAATTTAGGAGCTACAAGGAAAATATGAGTATGACTCCAACAGAGAATGACTAAAGACTATAGATTTGAAGGTTTCTTGGGCACAATTCAAAAAGTGCTATAATCTTATATGCCACAGTCTTTATCAAGCATCCAAAGAATCTGTCACTTCTGTCTTGAGTTTGAGTATCTGACTCTAACAGAGAATGCCTAAAGACTATGGATTTCTGTTTTCTAGGTACCGCATCCCATAGTTTTTCTCAAGCATTCCCAGAATCTGTCACTTCTATCTAGAAGTTACTAACTGACTGAGTATCTGACTCTAACGTAGGAAGACTAAATACTATGGATTTCTAGGTACCACATCCCACAGTATTTCACAAGCATCCCGTGTACCCGTCACTTCCATGTGGAAGCCACGTCTACAACAAGAAGGTGAAAAGTTCTGAACCTCTCCCCTCCCGCGTCTCCCCTTATTTACGTCGGCACTCGGGATCCTGTTCACCCCATGCCCCGAGAAGCCCCATCACAGACGCGAAAACGTCAAGTCTGCTACAAATTATCTCTCCACCTTGGCCCATCCCTAGCCTCGTATCTTACGCCACTTTTTTACCACACCGCTCGCACCTTGCCAGCCCGCAGCCGATACGGCGGCCGCGGCGATGCTATTCTCTGCTGATTGCTGATAGGGGGAGTGGAAGAATTCTCCTCGCGGAACCACCAGCGGTGGCGGGGAAACTGAGAAGCCAAGGATGCGTGGATGAAGAGTATTGCTTGCGTTTGATTAATAGTTTGTATTATGACCACTAGGGGGAGGGTCTTGCTAGGTAATTCATCAAGTAGCAACTAACTATAAATAGAAACTGAATAGGATGACAGAATAATGGAAGGCACATATGAAGTGTATCTTATTCTCAAATATCCTTGAGTGATATGCGACCTGGCATAAAAAATTCACAACGAAAAATGAAATTACACATATAAAAATCAGAATACACTTACCCCCTGCAACCAATGGAGTATAAAACATTACGTACCTGAAAAAACAAGATACAATGTTTTAGTTCAAACTTTTAGATCAAACATCAAAGTAAGAGACATTTTGCCGATATGAATTATTCAATATTTGCTTCACAATTTACAAACTTATCAAGATCAAGTTCCCTTGTCAGTGCCATCTGGGTGCTATGATATTTCAGGAGGATCACCAAACATGAATAGTTTAACCCGTTCAAACCTGTACCACCCTAAAATGTCCTGGCTACACGGGCCATTTTTTTTTTAAGCAAAGCATTTTCTTGAAAATAATTCAAGGAGAAATGTTGATCAAAATCCAAACCACGAATCCCTTTCAAATATTTCGTGAATTTTTGATTTATTACGAAGTTATTTTCGAAAATATCACAGGTCCAGACAGCAAATATCAAGGGGACGTTCAGTTATGATATGGTTAATTGTTGATCAAGATCCAAACCACAAATCCCTTTCAAATATCTTGTGAATTTTTGATGTATTCCAAAGTTATTTCGATAGTACCATAGGTCCAGACAGCAATTGCCAAAAAGGTCTCCAGTTATGAATGGGTTAAAGAGAAAGCACAATTATTCCACCAGGAACTAAACTACTCAGTCTTGTTTACGTTTATTAAGCCACTTAAACCAGAGTCAGCCAGGGAGTTGAGGGGTACGTCTGACACACAGTAGGCTATAAACAGTATGGTTTATATATAAACAACACAGAAGAATTACAACAATACTGATGAGGTCTGCCAGCAGCATATCCTTAATGTAGACTAAGTTAACCCGTTCAAGTGTCCCAGGAACCATCATCTGGATCTATGATACATTTGGAAACAACTAGAAATATAAATTGAAATATGTTGAAGTTTTCATAAACATTTATCGCTTCTCTTGCTTAACCCTTTCATGCTTAAGAGTTTCACTTGAATCATTTGTCTGGAAAGTTGTAAACTGAGTTCAGAACAACAAAATCTACTATTTTCAATAAGATCCATGAGAAATATCACAAAATACACAAAACATGTTGGGCACTTGGAGCATGAATGGGTTAACACCCAGTCCTGCAAGCAAATCCCTTTAATTTGTTAGGGTATGTCTGGAGCACCAAACCTAAAGCGTCAATTCAGGACACTATTCCTCCCCTCCCTCTCTCAATATATACAGTGCACAGGGAGTATATACAAACAGACCGAGGGACGCACAGCCAGAACAATAATCAAAGCTGAGAGGAGAGAGAGTTGGAGTTATGCCGCTTTTCACAGGCCCAAATGGAACAATCTCATGCTCACATCAACTTCTTTTGTCCACTTCTAATCTTAAGGTCAGTTGTTGATTATTGAAAAAATATTTGAGCTATTTCTTTACAATTTGATTTATATACAATTCCATCCAATTTAATCTATAGCCTGTGTTTAAGTCAAATAGTTCATTAAGATCTGTGTATTTTTGTTTAAGCGTGTATTTTTGCTTTAGAAAATTAATTCCATTGAAGGAAAGTAGATATTTCTATCCTTTTAACTTCCAAGCCTGCACAATTACCATCTTTCTGAGACACTATTGATAAGGTTATCAAGCTATGATTTTGTTGTTGCTAATTGTACAGCGAGTTGAATGAAAGCAAAATGCTCACTATTCACATCATTTCACTTGTGCTGACCTACACAACAAACTGCTAAAACTCCTGATCTTGCCGTAGTTTAAAATTCACCCACTAGGTGGTGCTTACGTTTATAGATATTATAAGAAGCCTCTCTCAACACCCTAATCCCATCAAGCCTACCCACACACCCTGGAAGTGGGTACATACACAGTACCTCCATGCACTATTAAGTCTGTGGTGTTGTGTATATTTTCTCAGGCTTCACAATCCCAAATGTCTCTCTGTAAACTAATTACTGCAGGGGTGGTCAGTCTTCCTCCGGCCAACTGACCACTGCCATATGGCACTGACCACACAGGACAACACCAGGCATATGGCAGTAAAGGATACATCTGGAATGTATATGGGCAGCCTCTGTAGAAGACTAGCTCCTAGTCTATGATTTCATTAGATTATGCTTTTCTCTGTTCTGATCTCTATCATTTGTTTAATGTCTAGATGTTAGTTCCTGTGGCTGGTGATAGATGGCACCATGGGTGGGCACACCGGTCAGTCCAAATGAACCCATGCTGGCCGCCTGGTGAGCAAATATAGAACTAAATATGGGTAGACATCTTAGAATGGTATATAAACATAAGGTAACTTAATTATTAAAGATGTGAAACAAATTTCTAGGCCTAGGACTAGGCTACCTCTATAGCTGAGTGCCCAACCAAACCATATGACCAAAGACCTGTCACAGGCAGGTAAGGCCTCAACATTAAATTGTGCCTGAAGGCTACTTTCCAAATTTCTACCAGCAAAAATGCAAGTTATTCTCTTTACCAGTAACTACTTAAACTTCAGCTAGGAATTCCAAAAAAATAAATATGCGAAGAGCAATAAAAAATCTTTTCCTCTTTTCTTTCAGCTCCTATTCCTGTGAATGCTAGATTGGAATCTAAAGCGTATCAGAAACGTCCAGAGCAGATTTGGAATCTAAAGCGTATCAGAAAAGTCCAGAGCAGGAATAAATGGCTCCGCAGCAGAGAGCCATTACGGCACCCAGTATTCCCTTCCACATCAATTTCACGGTCCAGCGCTGGCGTGATGCAGTAAGCTTTTCCCTGTGGAGGGAGGGAGAGGGGGGGGGGGGGGACGTGGTGATGCAATGTTGATGGCCCGGGATCCTCAGCCAGGCAGGCAGGAAGCTCTCAACATGTTATTTGTGGATCTCATCTGAGAATTCTGGGGAACTCGGTCCTCTACCACACTAAGGATAATGATGCATGCTTCGAGGTACCCTTGATAAAGTGTAGTCTGGATGCTACAACACTTCTAAGACACATATTACATGGATATAAGGCTTAAATTCCAAAAAAAAAGTAGTGCCTCAAAAAGACCATACTTCATTTGTGATATCTTTCTGACAGAAAAGGATATTTGTCAAAGAAATGTTGATGAGAACTAGGGAAATTACTCTTACCAAACATAGCTGAGACTTCCTACCACACTCTGGGATATTCCTAGGATAATCCTAGGTAATTCCATGGTATTCCTATGTATATTTGAGAGGTGTTCTCTCCTTAAAATAATTAACAAATGTCTCCTTAATTCTTAGTTATTGTTATATGTCACAACAGCAAACAACGTAAGCTAAGGGAAACTTAATGCAAATATGTCTCAAAGACAAGTTATTGGAAAGGTTGTGACAAACAGTTCTCCAATATTTCAAAAGACGCCTTTTTTAACCCTTCCAATGCTGAGGCCACTTTCGTCCAAAGCACAATGACGCCAATATTTCTGAAAACCAACCAAACCCTGTCATGTTGGTACTCATTTGAAAGCTCTCACTGAGTACTTTCATATGAGTACCCATATGCCAGGGTTTCAGTGTTTTTTCATGATTTTGCATTATTTTGTATTGGCCAACTTAGTCACCAGCAGCATAAGTGTTAAGACACAAATTGTCAACATATTTGACAAGGATGAAAATGTTATGCGATACATTCTGAAGCCAAGCCAGGAGATCTAGTCAGCACATGACCACTTATTAGTTTTCCAAAGAGAATATAGATGGCAGCACAGACAAGAAGAGCACAGAGAGTGCTATCTTGGATGGTAGGTTTATACATGGTGCCCGTATAGCATTGAGAGAGATGCCTAGAAATGAAACCTCCAAAAGTGAACTCCTTGAGACCAACGTGAACTATTCAAATTAGGAGGTGTTCACATCTTCTGTGGTGTTCAACAAAGTTTTTTGAATACTGGGATACAAAAAACAAACAAATGTAATCACACATCTAGCTTAAATTTCTTGAAAATTAAGGCATTCACATAATTTGGTGTACTTACAGATATGGAGGTTCAGTTTTACTCAGACACTGAAGTTTAAATCACCCATGCAGTTAAGTTAACATCATTAGCATGTACAATATACCAACCCTTGCAGTTTGGTGTTCAAATCTAAATCAATATCAATTTTGAAGGTATTAAGTTATTAAGATATGCCAAATTTGAATACTAGTATTCTCTTTGGTTTGGGGATGGGAATTTTGACTTATAAAATATTGTTAGGCAAACAATATGTGTTCATCAAAAACCAACCAACAGCTACACAGAGACAATGGCAAGAATCTGGTCAAACTATCATATTTTCCATGGTAACAGTATTTCTACAGTTTAACTATCCATCTAAGGAGAGGGGTGTTTGTTGATAGGGGCCAGTGCCTGCCTGATGGGTTTTTGATGACAAGCAGATCCAAGATTGACAACACCCACAGAGGGATCCTAGACTAATTAAACACCCAATTAACTTAATGATACCATACTTCACTTGTCACAAACCATTACTTCCAAATATAATCCACAATGATCCATATGCTAAAATGTAAATAAAATCATATGGCCAGGTACCATGGATATTTGAGGGAATATCTAGTTGGCTATTAGGGGTGATTAGTCCAAAGGATGAGGTATTTTCTTAGTGTGCGGATATGGGGGGCGCAGTCTTTGATGATTTCTTGAGAAGGCGTTATCTGCTCATAGCTACAAGGAAAATATAGGCCTGTCTGACCCCCCCCCCCCCCCCCCCCCCCCCCCCCCCATGCTGTTTGGTGACGAGTTTGCTGTGGTGGGGACTCAATGGTGAAGGGAATCAATCATCTGTCTCCCTTCCATATCCTAATAAGCTAAGGCCTAAAAAAAAAAGTTGTTTGTTTCCTGTAACCCTACCCTAACAAGTTTTTATTCGAAAAAATCCCTACCCCTTTTTCCGCCCTCCAAACTCCCAGTCAACGTAAAACACGCATAAAACACACATTTTTGACCAAAAGAATAACGAAATATATTTTTTTACCATCCTACTGTTACGTTTTCTCGTGTGTCAGATACAACTTGAAGACGACTTTCATTTGTAGACATATATGTATTCTTTTCATCAGTTACAATGTTACAGTTGTTTCCAATACATCACATCCAATACCAATGTCCGTCCTACAAGTACTACATAAAGGGGGCCTGGTGCAGTGTCTGGTACTGGCACCAGGTCCCAGTCTACTACAGAGCTCTACATGGCCCTCACTCTATCTGACTCCAAAACTAACTGCTTAAACCTAAGGAAACTGCTCCTTATATATGTTTGCCCATAGCATCTTTACTGGCTAAAGGGGCGGAGCTTTAACATATCCCTGTCCACTGCATAGCATTTATACTGGCTAATTACAATATTCCTGGACAACTTTCTTTGTGTTCTCCAGTATCAGTACTGTCCAACTATAGCATTTTTACTGGCTAAAGGGGCGGAGCTTTCTAGCCCAAGATGCTGGGTATACCATTTCAGTCTACCCTCAACCTCCTCGTAAAATGACCATAAAACGTCACTAATTACGCTACCAGCTTAAGGGTATACCAAAACAAATATCGCTTACTATCTAGCACCCCAAAACCATAACACTGCCCCCTTCTAACTAAAAGGTATTGTCCTCAATACAAGCTTTAGAACCAAACATTTAGTTACATTTACCAGGCATTGCTTAAACTTTACCAATAATCACTCAGTAAATATTAAACTACACATCACTACCACAGTCATTATTTGCATCTTCTCTGAGTGATAGTCACTGTCCCGACCTGTCTTATTGTAGTTACATTAACCATTAACTGTTGAATTTAACCCTTTCTTTCCTAATTATAAACCTCTTGTTTTGTAGTTATCAAAGAACAAATTCATGCAACAAAATAAGATTACTTGTAAACAGATTTGCATAAATCATGGCAATATGACAATGCTTACTTAAAACACCCATGGCTGAATTTGCTATTGTCTTCAAGTGTCACTTCTCATTAGTCCTTGTATTTCAGTATTCAAATTAGCCATGTGGTAACATTCAATTGATTTACATCAGTCATTAATAACTCTTTTAAGGTCCATGTCGAATGTTCATATATTACTTCACTTGATCTTCATGTTACGGCCGTCTCAAATACCTGTTGAAATAACTTCTCACACTAATTTACATGCATGCAAACCCCTTTTTTAAATAAAATTAAACCAAGTCATTCACAAATACTTTTTGTTCTTCTAAATTTCAATGTCAGTAAAAAGTCCATTCAATTAATTTAAGTTTCTTCTGGGCCTGCACAGTTCAAATTTCTTGATTCCTTAAATTGCATAGCATTTTTGATTCCACACAGTTATGCCTGATTTATCTTAGCTTAACCCATCATAACGTTATGGTGCTGTCCTTTGCATAGTAGTAAAGTTGCTTTACTAATAACTGCTCCCTAGCAATTATTCGTCTCTGGTGATCATTGAACAGCCACTCCTAAGCTCACAACAGTACCAATATATTAGATACATGGTGCAAGGCAGTGCTCCTTTCATGTCAGGTGTCTGTCTGTCTCTGGGCCTCCTTCTTAAACTTGCCTCTGACCAAGTTTTGACTGCATCTTTGCTGGACATCACTGACTCTATTTTGTTTCACAGGCAGAATATTTTATTTCATATTGCCTTGACACATCTTGGCTTCACACTCTAGCATAGTCACGGCTCCTGCTCACTTCTACCTAGGAAAATATAACCATCCCCAATCCAGTCATTCTAAAAGGATTCCACTCTAGTCACACCTTAGTGACTCTTGGCAACAACTTTGTACGACACAACCACTACCCATCGAGACGTTGCATAAAACTGTCTATCAAGGTAAAACCCTCGCAGCCGATACTGCGGACCCAGTGCCCACGTACAGTCTACCTATAGACTTCCACCATGTTGCCACCTCCTTTTCCCCTGAATTCTCTGATTAAACAATTCAGCTCACTTGGCTGAAAATTCTCTTGACTGTTCCACCATTTTCAGGCTTCTGGTCAGCCTCATTTCCTTAAGTAAAGTTACTAACAGCCATGATTGAACTCTAGTGTGCCAACCACACCTCACATAGATGACATAAAATACACTGTCCAGTGTTGTTATGAGTCCCTCTGGCCTTCACATGTGCAGACTCACTTCCATTCTGTCCATATTGGTGGTAACACAGTCTCTTCTGATCCTTCCTAGCTTGACAATATCTGTTTGCCTTGCCCCTTGTACCTTCATTTTGTCCCAGATCTTTGTGTTCACAGACCACCTTTCCTCTTGCCGACATACTGCTTGGTTTTCTTGCATATTCGGTTCACCATCTGTTTCCACTACTGTTTTCTCTCCTGCTATTCTTGACTCCCTTTTTAGTGTAGCGTGTCTCTGTTGCCGCTTCCCCAGTCCTGTCCATTATCTCCCGGGACCGATCTCTAATTAACGGCATGTTAAAGATCTTATCCCACCGCTGCCACCAGTGTTACGTTTTCTCGTGTGTCAGATACAACTTGAAGACGACTTTCATTTGTAGACATATATGTATTCTTTTCATCAGTTACAATGTTACAGTTGTTTCCAATACATCACATCCAATACCAATGTCCGTCCTACAAGTACTACATAAAGGGGGCCTGGTGCAGTGTCTGGTACTGGCACCAGGTCCCAGTCTACTACAGAGCTCTACATGGCCCTCACTCTATCTGACTCCAAAACTAACTGCTTAAACCTAAGGAAACTGCTCCTTATATATGTTTGCCCATAGCATCTTTACTGGCTAAAGGGGCGGAGCTTTAACATATCCCTGTCCACTGCATAGCATTTATACTGGCTAATTACAATATTCCTGGACAACTTTCTTTGTGTTCTCCAGTATCAGTACTGTCCAACTATAGCATTTTTACTGGCTAAAGGGGCGGAGCTTTCTAGCCCAAGATGCTGGGTATACCATTTCAGTCTACCCTCAACCTCCTCGTAAAATGACCATAAAACGTCACTAATTACGCTACCAGCTTAAGGGTATACCAAAACAAATATCGCTTACTATCTAGCACCCCAAAACCATAACACTACCTACCCTATTTTTTTTCGGACCGTTACATGAAACAAACAATATTTTTTTCTTGGCCTAAGAGGAAATGGAACTGGATAGAAAGTATCTTGGCTTAGAAGACCAACACATGGAATGGAAACCAGCCGGTCAACCTGAACATGCTAGCCTCAACCAGTGTCAATTAATAGTCGCTAATAGGTGCTCTGGGCACCCCCAGCAGGTGGTGGAGATAAGGTTTCTCTGTAATGTAATCGATGCGGGAGCCCTGATTGGTCCTTGTTCCCACGTGACCTCGTGCTGCTGCCTTATCTGCTAGTCCTGGCATGAGGCTAGCATGTAACTATAGGGCATATAGTAATTGGTCTCTCGTTACATATCCATTCTTTTCTTAATTCAAGATCTTGGAAAGTAAGACTGCCCAGCTGATTGCCACACTCTGAGTGGTGAAGATTCACTGAAATCTAGAGAATGGTAAAAAGAGGGGTTCCCCCTTTTCTTTCTCCTATATTCTTATATACAAAGCAAATTTAGGACTCTTGAGGGTATCTACGTATTTTGGCCACTTAGCACTTAGCGTAGGGACTCAGATTTAATTCTAATTGGTGGTAAAAAGAGAGGCATCCCTTATTATCTCACTCTTTAACAGACTACATAGGAGAAAATTGATATTCTAGTAGGGCCATAGTTATATCATATAAATGATGCAGTATGATGTATGAAGCTTCTATGATCATCATATAACAGGCACGAAGGATGTGGTTGTAGAATAGAATGCCTTATAACACCCAAACCAGATTGTCAATTTTTTCAGAGTAGCAAGCACTGCGTCGATCATCGGATACACAACCAGCAGATCTCGCTCAACAGCCTCAGCATGACTCCCAGCCCAAGTTTTGACTAGAACCACTCAAGAGGTGCATTCTGTGCATGTGCATGAGCAACCTTGTCTATAATGTAAAGTGAAACAATAATAATAATAATAATAATAATAATAATAATAATAATAATTGATATTTGATATAGCGCCCTTTCCACCTATAATGTTCAAAAGCGCTTTAGAGAAAGTCAGTGGACAGTTGTCATGGACCATATAGTCAAATAAACTCCTTTCGAAATAGCAATGTTTTCAACTGTTTCTTGAAGTTTTGCATACTATCTGCAGCCTTAATGTTGTCAGGGAGCTCATTCCAAAAGCGTGGTGCATAATACGAGAGACCTCATTCACCTGTTTCGTAGTGACGTCACACTGGTGAGATTAGATGTGTTGAGGGCATAACAATGGGCCCTACAGTAATTGGTCAGTGGCGACCAATCCATGTTAGCTTCATCTAAGAATGCACTGAGACTGGTAACCTGGTGGCATGGCGACAGGAATCTAGGGGGTGAATTAGAGGGGAAGCCCCCTCCCCCTCATTTCATGTGGGTTCAATTTTGTATCCTGACCGATACCAATCTTGCACTCCCCCATTACTTAAAGTATGTCACTACTGGCCAGCTATAATAATATTAGTAGATCTCCAGATTCCCAAGAATAGGGGGAGGGGGTCCTTTACATTGGGGTTAGATTGAGAACGGACTGCAAGTATCATCTGACAAGTATGGACAAAACTCACAATAAACAGAAATATATAGAAATAAACAGAAAGTTAGGGATTGTTAAACCCCACAGAAAAATTAACTTTCAATTAGATATTTAAAAAAGAATTCTTCGTTATCAATATATATATATATATATATATATATATATATATATATATATATATATATATATATATATATATATATATTTATATATATATATATATACTGTATACCGTGTTAATATCGGGCATATAAAATAATGCGCTCGGCAGATACCTGCCTTTGATGCGCAGTTTAATTATTGCGCACTGACAACCTCCGTCTATATGACAACAGCTAAAGCTGTGTAGGGGGAAACGGGTATGCGATCTACCCGCATATTTGGAAGGGTAGTATCGTAACAATATAGCAGATCAGCCCCCAAATGATGCCAAATGCTGCTCGCAAAATATGCAAGTGCAATCATATTTTTCAAACTTGCAATCAGTAACTCTGATTAGGGGTTACTGGCACATCTGATCACACTCGGGTGTGCACAACGTTTTCATCTTGATTGTACTTAGTGTCACTACTTGCCACCAAGGGTCTTAGTGTTGAATGACATGCTATCATGTCGGCATAATGAACAAGTAGAGGTATCGAATATCCTGAATAATGGTGCGCAGTTAAATTAATGCGGACTCCATGGGTGCGCAAAGTACGCATTAATTAAACTGCCGCAATATTAACACGGTATACAGTATATATATATATATATACCGGTATATATATATATATATATATATATATATATATATATATATATATATATATATATATATATATATATATATATATATATATATATATATATAAATGTGTGTGTGTATGTGCACTCTATCTATCTCTCCCTGTGATGTCAACCTCTGCCCACGCGACCTTGCCACATGGCAGCCGTCCCCGTCCTCAAGGTCAGAGATAGTATTTAGTCCAACAGTGCCTCCTCAATCTCCTCTAACTGACTCTAACACATGTGCCACTCTGAAAAAATAAACACCACGAGCAGCTGAGTCTACTAGAGTACTACCGGTGGTGACTTTTACACATCTGTCCCTGGCCCTCGCTGTCCTTGATGTCGCTCTAAGGACAATATTGGGGTGAGGGGTGGGGACCTGGTATGACAAGACTGACGAACCATGAAAAACTCCCCATTGCGGAAGGTAACTTTTTAGGGACTAGCTACCTAGTATAACCAAGATTAGAAATCTATTTCAAATAACAGGATCTGAGACTGGCAACTCACAAGAAATCCCAAATAAATGCATGTTTAAAGAGAGTCAACATTTCTCAAACTTTGTTCACATTTTCTAATATTTTCATTCTTTTTTATCCTGAAAATCTTTTTTTTTTATATTCTAGAAATTGCACGGAGCGGAGTCGGAAACTAAACAATTAAAGTATTTTCAGAGCATCATCTAGATAATCTCAATCCATTATAGAGTTCCCACTGAAAAGAATTATCTAAACTATCTGAAAGGTTCCGCAGCCAGAAAGTGAATGAGTTTCCCAGGGAATTTAGAGTCCATCCCTGGGACTCGTCAGAGACACTGGAGCCGGGCCGTCAGACTGTCAGACGGCCTGTGTCATGACAGTCTCAATCAGCCCAACAGGAAAACAATCCCGCTTCCACAAACACAACCCCATATCTGCCGAAGACCCAGATGTGTGCACCCTCGGGCACCAAGACAGGGTCAGAGAGACAGTCGTCAGCAATAACAGAGCAGTCTGACTCCTACCAGGATACTTGTGCTAGAGATCCCTGTCAGCCTCAGCAAATAACATATATATATACATCTCTCTCTCTCTCTCTCTCTCTCTCTCTCTCTCTCTCTCTCTCTCTCTCTCTCTCTCTCTCTCTCTCTCTCTCTCTCTCTCTCTAAATATATATATATATATATATATATATATATATATATATATATATATATATATATATATATATATATATATATATATATATATATATATATATATATATATATATATGTACATACATACATACACACACACCTTCAGGCTTGATGAGGTTAGGGAGACAGTCACAACCAATAATAGAGAATTCTGACTCCAAAGAGAAATCTCAGTGAATTAACTCATGAATGCAAGCGATCCCTGCCATTATCATTATCATTCCATTTGCTTTTTTATGTTTTGTTTTTTCAAACTCTCTATATAACTCATTTTTAAATAAAAAACTTGTAACAATCAAATGCAATAGCTGTTATTGGAAGAATATGTACATGTGTGTCAGGCCAGTATGGAAGTCAGTGGTTCTGGTAAGACCAGAGAGAGGCATCACGTCTACACATTACAACTAGCCCTGACAGCCACCAGGGGAGTCTGCTTCACAAACAGCATGTTTTCATGTTTCCAGGTCTGTGTCCAGAGATAGTGTTACCTGTTAGTGGAAATTTGGCAGAGTTGCAAACTTAATGAATCTATCATTTAGGACTGATATGAATTTCGTTATGGCAAAAGGTCCTTCAACCAATGCGATGAAATCAAAAGAGATTATCGGGTTGATTGAAAACAAAAATGTAAATGTAAAATGTAATCTTTATTTTAAGTCGGTATATAAATTACAAGAAACACGAGCTACTAAGGCTAAGGCTAAGGCTAAGAAAGTTATCAACATTACATTAAAAATGCAAAGGACAAAATAACTAATTCAGTTGGTGACTTATGGCAAAATTTATCGAACTGGAATACTTTCTATTTGACAGTTTCCATGTTGGTAATAATAAGCCAGCTATCTCAGAACATCTGTTGTTTCCCTCTGATCTGAGAACAATGGTCAGAGAACAATGGTCAGACCCTGGCTGACTTGGCGCCCTTGTTTTGATTAGATAGCCTGGCCGCTTTGTATAACAGTCAGTTTGTTTAGACCTCTGTTGAACTGTACCATGTCTGGATAGTGTCTCAATATTAAGTGGAGACCTAGCTTGTGTATTCCTTGAGGTTAGGATTACTAGAAACAAAGTACTAACTTACTTGTTTTGAACATTATTATACACAATCTGGGATGGAATATTCTAGTAGCACTATGTGTGTGATATCAAGCTTGATATACTATTGTGGATAAGATTGTCTAAATCCTACAGTCTGACTATAATAGTGTCTTAATTAAGTGGGGACCAAGTATGTGTTCTCTCTGAAGTTATGATTACAAGAAACTAAGTACTAACTTACTTGTTTTGACAATTATTATAGAAAACCTGAGATGTGATATTCTAGTGGCACTTTGCGTGTGTTATCATAGAGGATATATTTCTGTGAATTAGAAAATCTAAGTTATGCAGGAGTCCAAATGCAGTGGTTAGAAAAGGAAATGATTAACCTTTCCTAATGAAAACATGGGGAGCTATGGCAGTCACATGTCTCTAGTTTAACCCTTATGCTGCTGGTGGCTAAGTTGGCCAATACAAAATAATGCAAAAATCATGAAAAAAACACCGAAACCCTGGCATATGGGTACTCATGTGAAAGTACTCAGTGAGAGCTTTCAAATGAGTACCAACATGACAGGGTCTGGTTGGTTTTCAGAAATATTGGCGTCATTATGTACTTAGGACGAAAGTAGCCTCAGCATTGGAAGGGTTATTAACCTATCCATATGAGATCTTCCTAAAATTATTATCTGGATATAAGATATTTTTGACAATAACTGATATTTTGGTAACTATGGCACTTTTGACGGAAATGTTTTACCAACATTGCCAGACTGTTTAACCCTTCCAATGCTCAGGGATGCAAAGATTTTAGAAAACCATCCAAACCCTGTCGTGTTGGTACTCATTGGATAGCTCTCGCTGAGTACCCTCAGATGAGTACCCATATGCGAGGGTTTCATTCATTCTCAAGTTTTTTTTGCATCATTTTGTATTGGCAAAATTAGCCATCAGCAGCATAAGGGTTAAAGCAGCTGCGAGCAGTATTGGGTTAATGTCGTAACTGATCCTAGCCCTCCCTATCCTCTCAATATATGTCTGGGACCTACAGATGTAAAATGTCTAACTTTTAGGAGGGCGATTCCATGGGCATTAATTTCTGTAGAATGTGAGTAGGTGAGTGAGAGATGGCGTGGTGCGCGAGGAGAGCTGACAGTTTTATACCACAAGTGTGTCTCCCCGACAGCATGTAGTCCATCCTACGCCCCTCGGCCTGCGCTAGGGCGGCATTACTATCTCAGCCAATCAAAATCAACCGTTCCCTGACAAATACCATGCACACAAATCTCGGCTGACAATTCCGCAAATATTTAGATATGGACCTAAAGTTCTAGGAGTGTCTGAGGCTGTCTATATACCCATAAGATACCATCTTACTTGAAATGTTTTATAAATATCTCAATTTTGAATAGGGTTGGGTATGGATGCAAGTTTTCAATTGTTGGTATGAGAGAAGTGTATTTCTCTGAAGTAGCAACATGTTTGAAACATGTAGTTAATATCAATGGTCACAAATAATTGAAATATCAAATCCAATCTAAGACATGTCTTATAGAAAGCTGTATAATTCCTAATTATGAGGCTATGTTTATTGTGATGTTGTCTAAACATCAACATTTTGACCACATATCACTTTTCATTATGTTTATTTGAATGCTCTTTTTTTGACATGTTTTCTAATTCTATGTGTTCCAACTCCTCTATTCCACTGAGCAAAATTGGGTAAAGTGGTTTATACTTCTTATCTCTGAGTTAAAACAGAGTCAAATTAAGGCAGGAAATCTGAAAGACAAATCATTTTTGACAAAACTTCTGGTGTAATTTTTCACTAATTTTCTAGGAACAAATTAATTGACAATCAATCTTCTTTTGCATGCTGTTATTCATACTTTAATTGAGTTATGGCCAATTTCTCTTCTTAATCTCATCACAGCTGTATTCCCCAAACTCACCATGCAACCACGTGTCTTCTCAAACTACACAAGCAAAAATACCAGAATTAATGCTGGGGTTTTCCTCCTAACTTTTCCAATGCTGAGGTTACATTCATCCAGAGCACAAGAACGCAAAGATTTTAAGAAAACCATCTAAACCCTGTCATGTTGGTATTCATTGGATAACTCTCACTGAGCACTCTCAGATGAGTACACATGTGCCAGGGTTTCAGCCATTTTTCAGTTTTTTTTTGCATCATTTTGTAATGGCCAAATTAGCCTACAGCAGCATAAGGGTTAGGAATACCAGTATGCGAAAAGAGGCAAAAAAGTGTCAGAAAAAAGGCGTGAGTATGGCGAAAGAAAGATGTCTGAGTCTGAGAGAGATGCTGTTGGTATGGGCTGTTACCTATATGTCAAAGAACTGTATCATGTTTCCCCGGCAACAGTAACCCCTGGCAACCATTACCATAACTTACCAGGTATGTGGTAGCCTTAGAGGTTTCTTAACTCTTTCAAGACAAGAGTTTCGAAGCTAATGGTCACACAAATCATTACACATTTGTGATATAAATATTTCGGTATAAAATGATTGTTTAGACCTTTTTGGTAAAATCATTCTAAAAGGAGACAGGAGCACCTCTTAGGAAATATTTGAAGGTGAAAACCTTATAGGAACACTACCAATAACTCTTCAATATCCAAAGAACACTCTGAGAGTGAGTGACTATGAATACTTCGACAATTTCACACAGGACTCAAACAGATTATTTCAAAATAGTTTAGTTATAAAGATGAAAATTAATGAGAGTACTATTAGTATCCATGAAAAAGTATTTTTTTTGGTTATACATACACCTTTCTGATTTAACCCTTTCCATGCTGAGGTTTCTCTCGTCCATGGGAGAAAAATGCCAAAAGTTTTGAAAACCATTGAAACCCTATCATGTTGGAATTCATTGGAAAGCTCTCACTGAGTACTCTAAAATGAGTACCCATATGCCAGGGTTTCAGTCATTTTTCAGCTTTTTTGCATCATTTTGTATTGACCAAATTAGCCACCAGCAGCATAAGGGTTAAGGAAATGCAGGAAAACATTTGGAATAGAAACATTCATCACAACCTTTCTTCAATCATTTTAGTGAATTTGTTCTGAGGTAATTTCCAAAAGTATCATAGATCCAGACAAGGCTAAAAATTCCTCCACTAGCTCAATCAAGCACGGTCAGCTGGTCAGCTGTCCAGGAATATCAAATACGCCACTGAGATGAAAATATCCCAGCCTGCGTCAATGGCAACACATAGCCTGACATGGCCTGGGTTCTTAGGCCGAGTGAACTCACTTACTATGCCTGTATTAGCCCAAAAGCTGCACTTTTTTAATGATATCTTTCTGACATAATAAACATCTTTTGAAAAATATTTGAGATCTGAATATAAACAAGGGCAAACACTTTACTTCAAATATTTTTCTTATTCTTGCTTAACCCTTATGCTGCTGGTGGCTAATTTGGCCAATACAAAATGACTGAAACCCTGGCACATGGGTACTCATCTGAAAGTACTCAGCGAGAGCTATCCAATGAATACAACATGACAGGGTTTAGATGGTTTTTGAAAAATCTTCGCGTCCTTGTGCTTTGGACGAAATTAGCCTCAGCATTGGAAGGGTTAATTCCAAATTTCTGAAGTATCAGAGTTCCAGACGATACCTTCATGGGTATGACAATTCCAATTTATTTTCAAAAATATTTCTATAAATAATGAGGTATTTTCAGTTGTCAGATCATGTATGCACTTCAGATGCCAATGGGTCAGCACAGGGAGACTTTCAGCTAGTCTAGCTTACAAGAGCTGGCTTATTCTTCACCAACTAGTTATTTTGTTACTAGTCTAGTCATTATAGTACTTTTCAGATTTGCCAGATGGCAGCACTGCTGAATTATCTTGTGGCTAAATACCAATAACAGACATCTGGTGTGGAAATTATGAACTAAACTGGACTCAGCAAGCACAGTGAAGTTATGAAGACAGCAAGCAATATACAGGAATACAAATGTATTAAGCCTGGTATCGAGGCTAACTTTCAGCTAGTCTAGCCCTGACAGAGAACAACAGAGCAGGACTTGAGACACCCCATCAATCTTGTATGCTACACAAGAACAGTCAGAGGTTACGCGGAGAGAGTGAGTGAAACAGATGAATGAATGGTAGGATTATAGATGGAGTGAGTGAAACAGATGGATGAATTATAGGATTACAGCATGTGGGGTCAAAGGTCATTGGGGGGGGGGGGGGGGAGGGGGAGATTGTTATGGTGTAGGGAATGGAATTTTGTTTGTTTATCCTTTCTGCATTTTCACATGAACGCTCTACTGACTGAACATAAATAATTAACCCTTCCAATACTTAGGTTAGGTTCATTCAAAGCACAATGATGCAAAGATTGTTGAAAACCATCTAAACCCTGTGATGTTGGTATTAATTGGAGAGCTCTCAGATGAGTACCCATGTGCCAGGGTTTCAGCCATTTTTTCAGGGTTGTTTTTTTTGCATCATTTTGTATTGGCCAAATTAGCCATCAGCAGCATAATATTATAAGGGTTATATAGAGCAATATTTGAAAACTATTTGAAAAGGGACATACTTTCTATCATTGAGAGTTAAGTATTTTGCCTGTACAAAACTTGTGTGGTGTAACTTGCGAATCCTGTTTTTGCCAAGATTTTGTCAGTTGGTCGATGAGTCTCAGACAGCTGAAGAACAGAGACAACTTCATGAATCACAGGGCTTCGCTTGGCGACAGACCAAACTTGTGGTTGTTGTTTTTTTTACATTTTTTGCTGAACCTGTTGTCATTACATTCAGACATTTGGATTTTGGAATGTCACTGCGACTGAGTTTATTCACACTCAGAGTTCACATCTGAAACAGTTATCTAGATACCTAGCCTGGTTCTCAGGCTGAGTTAGGTAAACTGCCCCTACCACTATATATACTGGGTGTTAACCCTTCCAAAGCTAAGGCTACTTTCATCCAAAGCACAAGGATGCAAAAAATTTTGAAAATCATCTAAACCCTGTCATTTTGGTATTCATTTTAAAGCTCTCGCTGAATACTTTCAGATGAGTACCTATTTGCCAGGGTTTCAGTCATTTTTCAGGTTTTTGCATAATTTTGTATTGGTCAAGTTAGTTACCAGCAGCATAAGGGTTAAGTAGATGTAATTTCTCTCTCAAACTAAAGAAGGCATTACAGTTTTCATGTCATGTGTTGCAGTTACCATAGACAGCTCAAGTGTGTCCCCCTTAAGGATTGATTCAGAACTAAAACTGGAGTGAAATCAACTGACGGTAGATGAGTGAGAACAAGGAAAGAGCCAGTTAACACAGACTTGTAGCAAGTCTACTAGCTACCATGACACCTGGAAATTAGATCCTGTCTATATAAAGATAGGTGTAACTCACCCACCTTGGACCCAAATGGCGATTATGTAACCAGGAACTTACCTGTAAAGATAAAAAATAAAGTACATCAGACATGAATCAATGGCAAATGGAATACATTATTAAGTGACAGTCACATTGTACATGTATTTGTAAATTCTTATATACACAGACATGATAAAAATAAAAATTCAAAATCTTGACAGATATTAATGATGAGTAGTCTAAAATGATCACATAGATTAAAACAAAATGAAGGTGAACATCAGTCTCCTCTCAAGATGCACATGCAATATCAATGATTGAGTATAAAGTATATGGCCTTTGCATGGAATAAACACTTTGATCCATTCATGCAGGTAGTTGCCACCCCCCCCCCCCCCCCTGACTATTTTATTAAAAAAGAAAAGCAATATTTATAATATATTTGAACTCTCCTTCAAATCATTTGCAAATGTATGCTTCATTATTTAGTTTTTTATCGAAAGTATGACAGGGACAGACAACAAATTTGGTCATGCAAATCTTAAGGCATGATTGGGTCAACCAAACACACATTATAAAATATATCTTGTGACT
This sequence comes from Maea johnstoni, assembly GCA_963942565.1. Lineage (NCBI taxonomy): Eukaryota > Metazoa > Annelida > Polychaeta > Spionida > Magelonidae > Maea > Maea johnstoni. The sequence continues at coordinate 29,016,205 of OZ012695.1, forward strand.
AAGTCTGGCAAACATTTCTCATCATCCACTTGCTATATAAAAAGCTTGGTGCCCTTATCAAATATCAAACTCGCCTATATATTTAATGCCCCAAAAATATTGAAAGCCAGTGGGGTCTAGATAGTGGAAGAAGGCCACCCAGAGGTTAACCCTTATGATGCCTGTGACTAATTTGGCCAACACAAAATTATGCAAAAAAACATGAAAAATGATTGAAACCCTGGCACATGGGTATACATCTGATAGTACTCAGTGAGAGCTTTCCAATGAATACCAATATGACAGGGTTTAGATGGTTTCCAAAAATCTTTTGCATTATTGTGCTTAGGATGAAAGTAGTCTTAGCATTGGAAGGGTTAATGCCGCAAAAACATTGAAAGCCAGTAGTCTAGATAGTGGTACGAGGCCACGCGGAGGTGAAACCAAAGGGAGGCCTTTCTGAGCCGTTCTCAGGGATTCGCTAAGTGCTGGTAAAGAGTTTCTCAGGCTAGGCGCAGACAGCCACGATTGGCACCAGGCTTTCTATTGGACGCTTGCCACAGACTCTGAGAGGCAGGCCGTCCTTAGAGAGATCCGAGTTCGGTGAAGCATGTCAATTGATGTCGCGAACGTCGAAAAAAGTCCAGAGCCCTTTTGTCTATCTCTGGTGAAAAAGGTGGAATCCAAGTTCTGAAACTACAGATATCCTTACATACTCATAGCTGGCTTTCAACACAGAAAGGATCCAACCACTCAACCCACAAATGCGCATACATCCCCTAATGAGAAATATTGATCAAACCCAACTTACAGGCTCCATTTCAAATATTTTGACAATTCAGTATTTTATTCACTGAATCTGCAGACGATTAACCTGTACTAAATAAAGCCTAGACTTCCTAGGAAATTTCCTAGCAATTTCCAGGGTTTTCCAGTGGATTAACCTACATCAAATAATTCTATGACTTCCTAAGAAATCCTCACATTTTCCAGGTTTTTCTCAAGAAGCCATTAACCCTTCCAATGCTGAGGCTACTTTCGTCCTAAGTACAATGATGCAAAGATTTTTGAAAACCATCTAAAACCTGTCATGTGGGTACTCATTGGCTAGCTCTCGATGAGTACTTTCAGATGAGTACCCATTTGCCAGGGTATCGATCATCTTTCAGGTTTTCTGCATCATTTTGTATTGGCCAAATTAGCGACCAGCAGCATATTAGGGTAAAGGAGATTCTCAGTGGTGGCGTTTGGCATTAGGGTGCTGTACCCTGACGCCTTCAGGGTATGCCTTCAGGGTATGGTAGGGCATTTACCCAACCATTCAAGTGATGAATGGGTACTTATCTAACCAGGACACCCCAAACCCAGAACACCCTAACAGGGTATCACTTAAGTGCTTGTTTACATTGTGAACCCGCTGTTTTTCATCAAACTAGCCCACCATTCTAGATCTTTCCCAGCAATTTCACAATTCAACGAAGTTCATCCTAGTCTTTCTATTTTATTCAGATAGTATGAAAAACATTCAAATACAATTCAACTGCTAATACTTACTTATTTTGATATTATTTTCTATATCACTATTATTTTCGTGATAAACATAATTATTACAATAATCATTTTATTTATAATCAGTATAATTATCATTATTATTATTAATATTATTATCATTATCATCATAAGTATCAATATTATAATTACTATCTTCATCAGCATCATCATCCTTTATCTATAAAGATTATTATTTGATTTTTCCTGCTTATTTCCTGATTGCTCATGAAATAGAAATAGATCTATTTTCCGAGAAACGATCAGCTCGATATTTTTCATCCACTTAAATCATCTAATGTTCCCTTCATTAGACACAGAACTACGTAAAACGACTGCTTCACATGACATGCATCGTACTACTTCCAATTCTATCCAATATCATAGAAGGTTTATATTCCTCCATGATTATCAGAAAAGGAAATTAGCTGGCAAAATTCTTGGAATGAAAGGGAAACGCCTGATGTTGGCACGACCTTTTGAAAAAATTCAACCCACATAAAAAGTATTCTTACTCCTCTGACAAGTTTTTAACCCTTCCAATGCATGTTAAGGCTACTTTCATCCTAAGAAGGACACAACGATTTTAATATTATCTAAACCATGTCATGCTGGTATTCATTGGATAGCTCTCACTGAGTACTCTCAGATGGGTACCCATGTGCCAGGGTTCCTGTCTTTTTTTTTGGGGGGGGGGTTTCCACATCATTTTGTATTGGGCAAATAAGCCGCCAGCAGCATAAGGGTTAAATTGAAACTTGTTGTGATGAAATGACAACTCTAAGAGATAATGAGAAATGGAATATTTTGAAGCAATTTAAAGCTGAAAAACAAACTAGATCAAGTTATTGAATAACACACCTTGAATATTAGTGCTTTCAATGTATACAAGGTTGAGTTTTAAAATCTGGGTTTGTAGGGCAATCAGCAAAATGATGAGTAAAGGGGTATTGTATGGAAAAAACACAATATCTATATGAAATTAATGAAAAACACTTCATAAATATGGGTTATATAATATATATGGTTGGTTAAGTAAATTAAGTAAATATTGTAATATCATGGGAAACAAATGAAGAAAAGCAGAGTTAGCAAATTGTCGCATTAGTATACTACAACTTCTGTATTCTTTAGGCACAACCGTTGACAAAGGGAGCATGATGTCACCTATGGTCTATAGACACAATGATCTTGAGAAATTATTATACTCTGCAGGAAAAAACCCTACCTAAGGGTACATTAAGTCATTCTTTAGTCTCAGTGCATATCACTTACTGTTAGCTAATCGTCAACACCATTTTCCACATAAAACAACTAATCGTCATTCTGAGAAACAAAGTATCAGTTTCCACCCCCCTAACTGGAACCATGCCTTTCCAATGCACTTTTAACCCTTTAACACTTAAAGAGTTCCACTAGAGATTGTCGTCTGGATCTATGATACGTTTGACAATAAAATTGGAATTAGGAATAATTTCCCAAAATACCTGAAGGAGGATTGTTGGAATTGTTTTGATGAACATTTTCCCTTCAAATATTTTCCAAACTCCGATTTCACCTGGAAGATTCAACCAAAATTGTCATACTCCTTTTGGGTGTTATCAGTCCAAAGGAGAAATCCTACTGGAAATACATTAACCCTTCCAATGCTGGGGCTACTTTTGTCCAAAGCACAAGGACGCAAATGTTTTTGAAAACCATCTTAACCCTGTCATGTTGGTATTCACTGGATAGCTTGCGCTGCTTACTCTCAGATGAGCAGCCACCAGCAGCATAAGGGTTAAAGATATGTCAGGGGACCGTTTTCAGGCAAATGGCACAAACATTGGTCTTACAACTAATAGCAGCTGCGACACCCTATACCCTTGTATGGCACCCCGAAATGACACGCCCACTAGGCATGCCCAAACCAGGGTATTTAGTGATATACCCAGCATACCCAGCATGAAACAATGGTCTCCAGTCAGGGGGTGTTTATTTGTCTTGTGGAGGGTTATTTGTGCCCGACATGGAAAGGCACACTTGGTGGGTGTTATAATTGATCATGTGACAGCCCAGTCACGAGGGGTTAACGGGAATGCTATCAACGGAGGCATGGAATGAAAACAAAAACTCCCATTGGCCTGGATGTGACTGCTAATATAACTAGAGAGGCAAATTTCAAATTGAAAGTGGGCTAAATTAAGGATTTCGCAGTAGGGAGCTTTTTTCACAAAAATGTGAAAAGTTCCTTTTTCACTCTAAAATAACGGCATGTTATGCACAAGTGTGAAATCTTTGTGGTGCAAAATCCAATCCCCCTCACCTAACCTCAATACTTGAATAAGTGACAATATTTTTTCAAGAAAATCAGAAAACTAAAATGCTGTTGGATTTCATTGTGCAATATTGCCCTGATCTAAATACTGTTTATGCATGTGAGAAAGTTGCCAGTGACGTGGGGTAAGGTAGAGGTTTTTCCCAGGAACCCAATTATCTAAGGGTTTCTTCAATCTATTTTGACCCACTCTACAAGTAGGTTGAATTGTTTTTTAGAACAATATGGTAGTCCCTTAATATGCCCCCAAGCAATATCTAGGGTAAATATTAGGGTAGAGATACCCCATAAGCAAAGTTCACAGGAGTTCAAGACCTACACAGAGCTAAAGAATAATGCAAAATCCAATAGCAATATTTAACCCTTCCAATGCTAAAGCTATTTTCATCCAAAGTACAAGGATGCAAATATTCTTGAAATCCATCTAAACCCTGTCATGTTGGTATTCATTGGAAAGGTCTCGTTGAGTACTGTCATATGAGTACCCATTTGCCAGGGTTTTTGTCATTGTTTATGTTTTTTTGCATCATTTTGTATTGACCATATTAGCCACCAGCAGCATAAGGGTTAAGATCATCTACCGGGAATTCTAGACATCAGACAGTTTAAAGTTAAAATCGCATTTCAGAGAACCATGAGAAATCAGAATGGTGCTGATATGTCACCTTCTAAGACATCTACCACACACTAGTGTCAGATTGTGAGTATGATTTCGGAAGATTTGTTATTAAAAAGGATCTTAAGATCGGCAGCTATTCTATATGTTTGACAACATTTCCAAACTTTCAAACATCAGAAAAATATTTCGATGCTATCTTGATGAACCCAGTTCTTTCAAAATATTCACATAACTACAAGAGAATAGGAGTAGTGTGGGTATGAATGGGTTTACCCATTAATGCTTAGAACTCAACTTGATAATTGTTGTCTGGACCTACGATACTTTTGAAAATAACTTTAGAAATGACAATGATTTTACAAAATATTTGAAGGAGAGTTGTTGATTTAGTTGTTATGAACATTCCTCCTTCAAATATTTTCCCCAAGATGCCTTAGTTAGAAAGATATCAACGGAAAAGTCAGGCCTTTTTTGGCTGCTGTGAGCATTAATGGGTTAACACATTCACAGAGAAAGTGAACTCATGGTCTGACATATGAGGAAATATCTTGGTAACAAAGCAATATTTCAATTGTTATTTGACTGAAAGTTATTGTTCCTAATGGAATTAATAATTCTTCTTCAAATATTTTTCAAATATGAGCTTATTTGATGAGTTAGAGTCAAAGTTGTCAAACCTGCTGACAACATTCTGTTCCTGCTGTAAATGGGTAAACCTTTCTATCAGCCAGAGGCCCAGATGTTCTGCTATAAATACAAGCATCCTGACAGCACTGTAAAATTCCATGAAATATTTGAATGAAAGTTGTTTTTCGCCTGTTAGAGAACCACTCTCCTTCTGGATATACTGAAATACTGCTTAACCCTTCCAATGTTGAGGCTACTTTCGTCCAAAGCACAAGAATGCACAGATTTTTGAAAAACATTGAAACCCTGTCATGTTGGTATTCGCTGGATAGCTCTCGCTGAGTACTCTCAGTTAAGTAGCCAGGGTTTCAGTAATTCTTAACCCTTATGCTGCTGGTGGCTAATTTGGCCAATACAAACTGATGCAAAATAACCTGAAAATTGTCTGAAACCCTGGCAAATGGGTACTCATCTGAGAGCACTCAGCAAGAGCTTTCTAATGAATACCAACATGACAGGGTTTTGATGGTTTTTAAAGATTTTAGCATCCTTGTGCTTTGGATGAAAGTAGCCTCAGCATTAGAAGAGTTAAAGTTTTTTTGCATCATTTTGTATTGGCAAATTAGCCACCACCAGCATAAGGGTTATAAAACTGGTGAGGCCTCTCCAAGGCTGTAGTTGTCAGACCCCCCTGGGCTCCCTGGGGGAGAGTTGAATAACTTGGTCTAAGTACAGCCTTAGCAACATCTGTTTTGAATAGAGAGGGCGGTTTACTTGCTTAACCAAATCATTATCTTTCTCTGTGAAACCTGGAAACCTCTGGCGGCATCAGTGTCTGACTGTGGATAATGCAGGATGGGTACATTCCAGCTCATCCTAGGCTTCACCATTTAGCTGGTAATGGTTAAATTGGTCAATGCAAAATAATGTGAACAAAGTTGAAAAATGACGGAAAAACCCTGGCAAATGGGTATTCATATGTTAGTTCTCAACAAGTTTTCCAATGGATACCAACATGACAGGATTTCGATGATGTTCAAAATCATTTGAGTTCTTGTGCCTTAGACGAAAGTAGTCTCAGCATTGAAAGGGTTAAGTTAGAATCTGAAAACTGTCTCCAAAATGGAGACAGATAGATTAAACCTTATGCTGCTGGTGGCAAATTTGGCCAATACAAAATAATGCAGAAAACCTGAGAAATGACTGAAACCCTGGCTAAGTACTCATCTGAGAATACTATAAAAGCGAGAGCTATCTAAGAAATTCCAACACAACATGGTTTAGATGGTTTTCAAAAATCTTTGCGTTGTTGTTCTTTGGACGAAATTAATCTTGAGCAGCATTAGGAGGGTTAACCCATTTGCACTCAGAGCAGCCAAAAGAGGCCTGACAAATTTGGAAATATTTTACTTACAAAAGCATTTTCATGAAAACATTTGAAGGAGAAATGTTGATCAGAAGTCAAACAACAACTCTCCTTCAAATATTTTATGAAATTTTGCTTTGTTCACAAGTTATTTTCAAAAGTATGAAAGTAGCAGATGATACCTTCCAGAGAATCTCTGAGTGTCTATGGGTTAAGAAGATAACTGGTTAAGAAATCCACTGACACAGGGACACTGTCTGGTCTGATTCCACTATTAACCAGAGGCCTCAGACTGGGTTTGTTATTACAAGATGAGAACCACATTGGATCAAATACCTCTAAATAAATGTAGCTTGTCCAGAGCTCAAGTCTGACCACTTCTCAGAGATATGGCTGTGGCTGACCACATAGTGGTCAAGCATCCGATAGCCACAGGCCGAGTTTGACCACATGACCGATATGACCGATATGACTTACAAGACCACATCTTCATCTTAGTGTTCATATAGTACATTTTACAAGAAAAAGATATTTAAATGATCATGATTCCTTAGAGAGCATGCAACGAAGTTTCTGCCATTATTTTGGGGAAGGAGTTTTTACAGCGCATAGATCAAACAAGCTTAGCTGAAACCCCCTAGGATTGGGTGTACTAATTAGTGTGACTGAAAGGAGTTTAGGAGTGTGTGTGTGTAATGTACACTATGACTAATGACCTAACACCCTGATACTCATAGATAATACCCGGGCAGTAGGATCCAGTTAACCCATTAATGCTCAGGAGTTCCTCCAGCAATTGTCGTTTGGATCTGTGATACTTTTGGCAATATCTTTTGAATCGACAATGATTTTACAAAATATTTGAAGGAGGGTTGTTGATAATGTCCTAATTGACATTTCTCCATCAAATATTTTCCTTACTATACTTTTTCCTGCAAGAGTTCATCAAAATTGTCAGGCTGTTTTTGGCCGCTGTGAGTATTAATGGGTTAAGGTCTTGGGCCAACCAGATGTAAGAATACAGCTGTTATACCCTAGCCAGTCTCACAAGTTTTCAATATTCAATCCCAGAATGCCAAGGTAATAAATATATGAATATCGAAAAATAAAAGACAAAAGGTTATAAAAGACAAAATGTTAACTCGTTCATGTCTGAAGCTTTCTTTGACGTGTCATACAGATAGATTTATGAGACTTCTGGGAATAATTTTGAATTTAAGATGAAATTCATAAAAAAAATTGAAAGCGAGACATTCCTTTTTTCTTCAAAAAAAGAAAAAAACACAAAAAAAAACACACTCATGTCCATAATTTTTTCACTAAACTAGCCAGGGGTTTCAGTGCTACAGGCATATGGGTTATTAGATAGGTACATGGAGAGTTTGTTCTAGAGGAGATCAACATCTTTTAATCAAATACTTCCTCAAATTAGCCAGGATATTTGAGGTACATGTAGCAGAACTAGATGGGAGCTGGGAGTGTGGCAATCTTCAAATGACAACTGAAAACACATCTGTTCAAAGACGTATTTATCAAATAACTATGTGGATATCAACATCTATCCTTTGACAATGAATGTAATGCGCCTTTGAGCATGTTTATATGGAAAGGGCGCAATATCAAATGGCAATATTATTATTAGTATTATTTATTTATTTATTTATTTATTTTTTTATTATTATTCTTATTATCATTATTATTATTATTTTTATTATTATTATTATTAACTAGATCACCAGGGGAGTAGGAGTTTATGTCTACTGTTCAGTCTACACACTGTGACTCTAAATCATATAGTATAGTCAAAAACATTTGGCCTTATCAATACTTTATAATTGGATTACAACACACATTATTTCTGTTAATAGGTAAAGAAAATATGGGTGTTTATGACTATAACTGAATTAAGTTCATAGTTTCCACCTGAAATTGCCATTTGGGTGATGATGTAATATTACTGATTATAAAGTGGCAATGAGCCATGAGATTGAAAATATTCCATTGTGAGACATTGGTCACCTTTCTACCCCAAAAACTAATTCAAACAGTTGCTTCCATAAGAAGTAGTCCCAAAATAGGAGAGAGAGAGAGAGATAGAGAGAGAGATAGAGATAGAGAGAGAGAGAGAGAGAGAGAGAGAGAGAGAGAGAGAGAGAGAGAGAGAGAGAGAGAGAGAGAGGGGGAGGGAGGGAGGGGGGCAGAGAGAGAGAGAGAGAGAGAGAGAGAGAGAGAGAGAGAGAGAGAGAGAGAGAGAGAGAGAGAGAGAGAGAGAGAGAGAGAGAGAGAGAGAGAGAGAGAGAGAGAGAGAGAGAGAGAGGCAGAGAAAGAGAGAGAGAGAGAGAGAGAGAGAGAGAGAGAGAGAGAGAGAGAGAGGAGAGAGAGAGAGAGAGAGAGAGAGAGAGAGAGAGAGAGAGAGAGAGAGAGAGAGAGAGAGAGAGAGAGAGAGAGAGAGAGAGAGAGAGAGAGAGAGAGAGAGAAAGAGAGAGAGAGAGAAAGAGAGAGAGAGAGAGAGGGAGGGAAGGAGGAAGGGAGAGAGAGACAGATAGACAGAGAGAGAGAGAAGGGGTGATCTGGGAATGAAAGGGTTTCCTAAGGGCTGTAACTACTTAGCACAGTCATCTGTTGACTGGCTGTCTCCCTGTGAGCTCCGCCCGCCCAAGCGCAGGATTTGAGACGATTTCTCCACCGGAGCATGAAAGCTTACGTCTCGTTTCCGATCCCGCTTTTAACCTCAGAGAGAGGGAGCCCCAGGACACGTCGCCAGCAATTATAACATGGACCTACTTATAGACCTTCTCCACAAGCAAAATATAAACTCCTTAGAGCTGCCCTTGAAAAGTGACGTCTGGACCTATGATACTTTTCAAGATAACTTTGGAAATAAGCTTAAATTCACAAATGATTTGAAGGAGAGTTATGCCTTCGGTTCTAGTCAACAATATCTCTTTCAAATTATTTTCAAAAGATGCTACGGTTGCAGAGATATCATCAAGCAATGCCATGAAAGATGAATTCTGTAGAAATAAAATAACTCACGAAAAAATAATGGATTTTTTTTATTAAATGAGGCTGGTCCTTGGTAGAGTTATTATTCACATTTCTATGTAATATATTTCCCAATATATGCGCTGGACAAAAATAATACCAATACAGTGAGGCCGCCAGGGACTAGACAAAAAAAAATACCAAAATACTCCGGCCTCCTGGGCATGTGTTGGGATGAACGGGTCAAAGAGCCTATAAACAGAACAGTACGGTACACACTCATTTCCTCATTTAGACCAATACATGGCAAACACAAATCAACCCAACGAAATACAATACTTTAGTCTTCATAAGGAAGGAAAAAAAAGACTTGGAGATATCATAATTAGTAGATTTCTTTTACAGATACCTTAACTCTGACCAAACATCTGTGTCACCTACTGCCTAATTTGTATTTGTATTTGTATATTTATTGACTGCACTTCGATAGATACAAAATTAGTGTCACCTACTGCCTAATGAATAGGTTAACCTTTATATGCATAGACATCTCCCAGACAAATGTCATTTGTATCTACCATAATTTTCTTTAACTTACTTGGGAATTAAGCATGAATGCTCAAGTTAATTTTGAAGGCCTGATTGGGTTCTGTTTAACAGTACGCCTTCAAAAATGTTATGAAATATGATTTTCCTAGAAGATATTACATGAGTTGCTAGGTTTCTCACTTCTAGGAAGTGCTACAAGTGTATATGGGTTTAACCCTTCATACCTGAAGAACCAAGTTGGTCTGCATCAAATAATATCATCTTCTAATGGAACGGAAAAATTGGACAAACCTTGAGCTCTATCTGAGAAATTTGGAATTTGGAATTTCGGTTATCGTCAAGTCGTGACTAGCCAGCTGTATGTGGTGGAGGAAAACGGAGTACCCGGCGAAATCCAACTTAATATTGAAATATTTATTCTTCAGATATTCCTTTAGTTCTCAGAGTCCTTTATCTACACACACCCTATACAGACTTATTTTATTGTGCCCCCTTACTGCCTCCCCTCCCCCCCCCCTCACTGTCCACAAATTACCAAGTTTCCTACCCCCTTATGTAACTCAATTGTTCCCTAAATGCACACAAGGTCTGAAAACTTCGAACATAACTCTTAAAATAGAAACATGTTTGAAGAGGGATTGTTAAACTCATCATGAACAAAAAGATCAGGCAAGTGTCCTTCAAAAATATTGCTTTGCTAATTATATATCTTCATCAGTGTCAGTCCATGTGTACACTCCAGATATGAAAGGGTTAATACTTAACTCATTAACACTCAGAGCGGCCAAAACAAGCCAGACAATTTTGGAAATATTTCATTTACTAAAGCCTTTTCAGAAAAAACATTTGAAGGAGAAATGTTGATCAGAAGCTAAACAACAACTCTCCTTCAAATATTTTGTGAATTTTCGCTTTATTCCCAAGTTATCTCCAAAAGTATGAAAGTAGCAGACTATACTTTCCTGAGTACCTCTGAGTGTGAATGGGTTAACCCATTCATGCCTGGAGCAGCCAAAAAAAGGCCTGACTATTTAGGTGATATCTCTTTGACAAAAGCACATTTTGTAAAATATTTGAAAGAGAAGTGTTCATCAGAACTAAGCTTAAATATCTCCTTCAAATATTTAGTTAAATCTTGCTTCATTCCTAAGTTATTTTCAAAAGTATCATTCGTCCAGAAGACTCTTTCTGGAGTCCCTACCTTCATTCATTGCAGCTTCCACATGATTCAGACTCAAGTAAGAGGAAGTCAGCTTGGACTTAAAGAGCTTGATGAGTAACTTAGAAGTCATGATGGCAGCGGTTCCTTAAACTCTCTGACAGTACGGTACATCCACAGATCCCTCCTTAATCCACAACTTATCGTAATCCTAGTATGTTTACGTTTAAGGCATGCTCCCTGTCGGCTCAGTAGAGAGGAGCCATTTTGAGCGCTAACATTGACGGTCGTCGTCGGCGTTTCTGAAGAGAACAGTCGCTAGTGTTGTGAGGTTCACTTCTGTGTACAACAGGCACTCCCGCCGGTATCAGGGAACGACTAAACTTCTTCCAAAGTGACAGCTGATTGGCCAAGACCGGCTGTAATGGATACCCTCTCTGAGGACTACTGCTTGCGGGTAACAGGCACTTATCCGCCAGGCCCACTTAGTGAGAACTTTGAAGTTTACTACAGCTTTCAAGTGAGCATCATTTTGTCAGATTGGTAGGCTGAATATGAGAACTGAGTAAGACTTCAAACCACAGCTTGCAGGTGACCATCACCAATTCACCATGCTAAAGATGAGCAATGTTCAGTTAAACGTATATGTTACTACAGCTTGCAAGTGAGCATCATTTTGATATCAGCTGACTGGTATGCTAAAGATGAGAACTGAGTAAGACTTCAGACATTCACTACAGCTTGCAGGAAGGCATCACCAAATAATTGGCTCATCAGTAACTAAAGAAGGCACCAAGGAAGCACTTAAATTCTACTGCAGCTTGCAGTTAGCCATCCCCAAACATCATCCCTGGAATAGAATGGGATGGAATTTGGACTATCGTCACTTGATCTGTCTTATTTAGGCTAATTTGTGACATGCCAGTTGTAAGTGGTGAGGAAACCGAAGTACCTGGCGAAAACCACCGCCTAACCCAAAGTCACTGGCAATTTTCTCACATGCCACGTCCAGATCATCTCTGGATGATCATCATTTTCCATTGGTTTGGGAATTTGTTTATCTAAATATGATTTAAATCTTAGACTCTGTACCTTAAAGACACATACTGACATAGCTGAGGAATTCTCAAAACATTAAACTACATTATAACCCTTATTTATACTAAAAACATTACCAATAATGTTGTCTTTACGAAAGCATCCAATAAATGCCTGCCCTTATTGGTATCTCAGGCTATAAAGAGAGGGTCAATTACCACATAACCTTATCTGCTCTGTTGTGGTAGGGCTGAGATATTGCCGGGAAAGTTATGAGCTCCATGAAACACACCAGTCTGCCTGACCTTGACCTCTGACCTTGATGCGGTGAACCCTGCCACCTTTTATCAGGAACCTGAAGCTCCCCTCATATGGCTTTGTTCATTGGTTAACCCATTCATATCAAAAAAGCTACTCAGTAGTTCTACCAAAATACAAATCTTAAAGAGTATTCGTCACCAGAATACTAAGTATAAATGTGTTAGCACATCCACGTGTTCAGAGCAATGGGAAATACCCATAACCATATATAAGGTAACAATTAAAGTAACAAATCATATCAACAAAGATTATTTGTCTTATGAATGGATGCTATGAAGATCCAGGAATTCATATGAAAAGCCTTGGAAAATACCAGGATCTTCTTAGAAGTCTCAGCTACATTCGAATGAGAATTTAATTTTCATACTTCAGCATTTGAACCAAAGTTGCATTCTTTATATTCTGAGGTACTAAGTTCCTTAAAAAAACTCCCATGTTTTTTTCACATGAATGATTTATTTGCCAAGTTGTTTGATCACCATGGTTAAGAGAGACAACACAATGGATGATGACAAAATGGCCTTAGAGTGGTGCTTCCACAAACCTAGGCTGATGTTTTACTTTGGTCCTATCCCCAAAATGTCAGCAGTAAAAAAATGCTTGAAACATCGGCCGTGGAAAAACAGTCTTTGAAAGAAAATCCAGTGCCGGCTGCTGCCTTTGGTGTCCGGGTGTTTCATCGGGAGATGAAAACCAGCCCTTGTTGGGTGTTGTGTTTCCACCCACAATGCACCAGTCTTTGATATCCGCCACTCGACCCACACAAACATATCCATATTTTGTACCTGGTGGACCGCACTTCATTATAATGGATATGCTATAAAGTGAGAGAAATTATGGAAAATACTTGAATGAATACAGTAAGGGAGATAATCAACTAACATTTTTATCATTTTCTTGCTAAAAGTGTTGTCCAGATACTCTTAAATCTATGTGAATATCCTGTCAGTGGTGATGAGTAAAAAAACTGAAATTTGAAATAATTAGAGTCTTGGCTGTGATGCAACAACATTTACCCCTTGAGTATTTCTCAAAGGAGGCTTAATTTGAAATACATCATATAACAAGGCATTTTTTTTTTGGGGGGGGGGGGGGATGGGAAGGGTCAGTTGGGATAAATGGTAAGTAAGATTAAAGGATATATTGGAATAAATATCATAAGGGAGATAATAACTTAATAAGCAAAGACTTTCATAAAGAATTTCCTTGCTAATATTGTTGTCTTGATGCCTGCATCATACTGACGCCAAAAGCTATGTTATAAAACAACAATTTATAAGAGAAAATATTAATGAAATTTTGATGTGTTGTAAAAAACAATTAACTTCCAAGAATTTCTGAAAGAAAGTTTCTTTTCAAAAGTATATCCCCAAAAAATAATTTCTTTTTAGGGGGGGTGGGATGAGTCTCAATGGGTTAAGATGTATTGCTCTGAGAAAAAAACTTGGTAAATCCAGGTTGTAAGACAATACCCTACAAGAATAGAAACTCATTATATTGATATTTCATTTGCTCTTTCAACCTCCAAACCACGGGATGACACAACCTGATTGAAGAGCTGGTTTTAGCCACAGAGCTTATTTTTAGAACTTAATGATAATTAAGTGATTTATTTATAACTATCTTGAACCCCACAGCATAGATATTTTGATGAAAGTGAGGATAGTATTTCAAACCCAAGAAAAAAATGATTAACTATCATAGAATCACGCCCCATATCATAGATTTTCTATCTCCAACACAGAAGATGGCAAGTTACGAAGGAAAACTAGCTGACCCATGGCTATAGGTGCATTATGTAAACATATATGTTTTGCTTCCCACTGAATCACACTGTTATCATACAAGACCTAACAATAACAAACAAGTTCACAGCTGGGGTGGAGGGTATAACACAGAGGAAATGGACATCATGACAGGCAGTTCTGACTAATAATTAAAATTATACAAAAATAACGATGTCTGCTTGGTCGTTTCACCAATGTGTAGTATAGTGAAGGGCTGACTTTTTAAAATCTTTGCAACCAGACATGTTCAAATTTCTTTCTTTTTTTTGGGGGGGAGGGGGTGTTTTCAAACTCAAATCTACAATGAAATAGACAGGTTCATATTTGCATATCTTAGGAAACCCCTCCCTAAGGGTATCTAGTTCTAGTTTTTTTGTTTTGTTTTCGGGGTAGGCGTTACTGGCAAACTCAAATCAACTACTATAAAATAGGCAGGTTCATAATTGCATATTTGCATATCCTAGGAAACCCCTCCCTAAGAGTATCTAGTTCTAATTTTTTGTTTTGTTTTTTGGGGGAGGGGGTTGTTGGCACAATCAAATCTTCTACAAAATAGGCAGGTTCATATTTGCATACCCTAGGAAACCCCTCCCCTAAGGGTATCTATTTCACCAGCCTTTCACAGGTTCTATCTATAACACCCTTAACTGAAGCAGATTGATGACCTTTCCCTCCGACTCCATATAACAGCTGACCTTTCTACAATGATCTTTATGCAGGATTTCAACTTTCCCTCCCTGTTTTTCTACCGCTACAAGGTTACGGCTGTTTAAACTCCACTTTGTCTATACAGAGAAACCGTCTACAGCATTTGTGGATGGAATATGTCACAGAAAAAAGGGGTCTTAGGGAGTGAGGGCGTGACATAGTTGATGATGATGAAGATGATGATGATGATGATGATGATGATGATGATGATGTTTAGGAGCAGGGTCGACTCCATATAGGGGAGGACCTTCAGCCTACTATCTTTCCAAGGCTACTTATCACAACAACTTACTAAGAGCTAGATTCCTACTATCAGATTACCCATCCCCCCCCCCCAAAAAAAAAAAAAGATATTGCATAAACCTACAAGAAAGAAAGCTGCTCTATAAGTGCAGGGCAAGAGGGTGTAAATGAAAATACTTAATGTGAAATGGATAATAGGAAGGCCAACATGAAAACTGGTAGGGCAACCATATTTTTGGGTTGTTCCCGGCAGACTACCTGGTTATCCCAGGGGCTTCTGAGCCATGGGGGAGTCGAATATCATACACAGAAAATCAGAACTCATAATCTGCAGGTTATGGTCCAAATGGCGCCATATCACCAAGTAACTATTCAATCTTGATAAGTGAGCATTCTTTTATTATCCAGGGGCCCTCAGTATGTTTTATTTAGCCCGGTATCTGCTCTAGACGAGCTCTAGGTATTTAATGGTAACATGACAAGATACCAACATAAATAAATATCCCAGCTGGACACCCAGACCGGCTGACTGCTAGCTGCTTCATCTTGCTATTCTGACTTGACGTGAATGCATCTGTAAACAAATCACGCCTTACGCTGATAGCGGGATGTAAGAGGTTGTTTTTTTATCTTCTGAAGACACAAGTTTAAATAAGATGATGCATTTACACAACACACAATCATTTACAACACCATCATTCTTATCATCATCATCATCATCATCATCATCATCATCACAATTATCGACTCTCATTATCATCACAAACAACATATAACCACTTTCATCAATAGCAGCAGCAATTCTCATCATCATCACCATCATCTGATCCTCATCATCATCGTCATCTTCATCATCATCACCAGTTCTGCTCTGACAGTTAAGGAGTTCTTAGAGAAATGAAAATATTCTTTACAAATCATTCAGTCAAACTTACAGGATCATTTTCAAAAGATCAACTTTGTACTTCCGCACGAAATCTTCAGGTGTTAATATAAATGAGTGAACATAGTTGTATGTGCCCAAGATCAATTATCAATCATAACTTATTCATGGCAAAATGACACTGATTTTGACAGAAAAGAACGGTTACACCCCCTTTCAAATAATGAGCCCCCTACTAAGAAATCCTGTAAGTGACCTTGACCTTCAGAGAGTGACCATAATTGGTCGTGAGCAGTTTCTGTGTACAGCTCTATCTTCCCCTCCTAATTATCTGACAACGGGTAATTAATTTACCTCCTTCACTGAAGAATCTCCCACCTGATTATTATAGACACCAAGGTGATATTCTATCCTCTAAAACTGAAGAGTTCATCACCGGGTTAATCAAGGTGGTGACCTCTCCTCTGAAGGAGGACAAAAATACATACCAGGTTTCATCAATACCGTCATCGTAAACCGGGAACTTTTCACGACTGGCTCTTACAGCCAAAATATCTCAGGGGTTAAGTGCTAAGTAATCAAAATGGCTTTCCAGAGAAGAGTTCAGGAAATGAGGTTCAGGATGGAAAGAAAAGAAAATACCCTCAGTTGTCAAGTGGACTGACATGAAACAGAGATAGTTCAGGAGAGTGCAGAATTGAGAAAATATTTGAAAAAAAATAAGATCATCATTTCAAGGATATGGAAAATGAAATCCATCTGACCTTCTTGGCATAGGTCTCTCTGGTTAGAGTAGGTTAAAATCAATAACAATTACTCCATAAAAGACATTAAGAAATAGCAAAAGATAACTGTAATATTATAACTTAAAATTTCAAAAATTACACCAGATATTGCATGATATCCTGCTCTGACATCTATCAAAGATGAATTCAATCCTATGTTATGATAAGATATATTCCTTACACATAGTTACTGCATAAATATGTTTAACAATAATGAAAAGCATCTTTAAGTATTACTTCCAAAATTTACCCCAGGTTAACAAAATTACAAAAGACACGGCAGGAATGAATAAAGCTGCTCTGAATCTGTAATGGACAGGTCAACATTGATTATATATTGGTGAATTAATGTAATATTTTGATTGGTCATTGTTTGAGATGTATATTGTTTATGTGTGATTGACTAATTGGGTCACAGGTCAATTGACCTTAGGTATAATTTGTGTCAATAGGTGGCAGCACCGGTCATTGTTATATTGCCATTGTCAGTAGTTTAGATGTTTCAGAATAGGTGTCACCGGTGTATTCTTTTTTTTGGAAGCCATGTTTTTCTCTGTCAAGAAAGTTTGTGAGATGGAAAAGATATAAGAGCCCACAGTTGTAAGTACACTATGTATTGCATGTCAAAACCTTAATGATCTTAAGGATGAATAGTTATAGAATACTTGTAGACTTTCTTTAGTGGTGACTTTGAGTATTTAGTGATATTTTTGACTTTGTAATGGTATGACAGATAACTTGACTGTTTTCACTGACACTGGTCAGTTAGCTTGCTATTGTGTATACATGTTATTGTAAAGCATATGGATAGATCAGTTCAAGTCAGTAGCATTAATTGCCAATGACAATCATAATGATTGATCATGCTTTAGTAAATACATCATTTGAATGTTATGATGTTATTATCTGACAATACTGTACTTTGAGTGATAATGATGATGATAATGATGATTAAGATGAATATATTGTAAGACATTGTGTTTTCTGTTTGCTTATAGGTTGAACCATACTCGTTAGACACTCGTCACATACTTGGTTAGATACTCGTCACATGTTCGTCATATATGTCAAAGCGTCACATTGGTATTCATTGTCGACACATCGGTGTCAAATTCGTCATGCCAATGAAATAGTGATATGATATGGAACTACGTCAATAAACATCGCCATGCGTTCAACATTACTCAGCTCTACTAGTTATTTTTGAGTACATCTCTCCATCGTCGCACAGTGTGCTCTACATTAGTTCAACAACTACTGCGTCAAACCAAGATGGCATCAGGTGGTCAAAGTGACATTTCGGATGAAATTGTACAGGACACACAGATACAGACGACACTCAAGCCATTGTTTAGTGGCAGCAGAAAAAGTAGACACTCATCGGTATCTAGTACCTTATCGAAAACTGCTGCAAGAAGAGCAGCACTTACAGCAGAATTGACTTTTTTGAAAAAACAGCAAGAATTGGATGAAATGGATATGAAACTTCGCCAAATGAAAGAAAAGCTGCGAATAGAAAAAGAGATGGCTATCTTGGTGTTAGCAGAGGAGAAATTGTCGATTAGAAAACTTGCCAAATCTGGTAATCGTCGACAGACAGAGGGCGCCACTGGCAACATTCGTCCAACCTCTAAAGATGTCATCGCTTCGCCTTCGCATCAGCATCCACTGCTAGAGGGCGCCACTGAAAACACTCTTCCTTCGTCTAAAGGTGACACGCAAATGCCTTTGCTGCATCGTCAGCAGCTAGATGGCGCCACTACTGACATTTACTCACCTTCTAGACACATGGTGACTTCGTCTTCGCTTCCTTGTCCACCACCAGAGGGCGCCACTTCACATTTTCATCCTTTGGTGGAAAATGTCATCGCTCCGCGTCAGCATCCTCGTCCGCCACTAGGGGGCACCACTGCTGACCCTGCGCCTATCCCGCTACCTGTAGGGGATGCCACCGCTTCAGTGCCTCTTCAGCCACACCAGGCAGATGCTGATGTTACACCAGATCATCCAGATGGCGCTACTGTTCCAGCAGGTGGCGCTAGTGCTTCGAGATCTCCTACGGCAGTGCATACACATACTGTGTTGAATCCTCATGCACCTGAATCGACAGCTCACCGCATTGCACCAGACACTTCAACATATTTGGTTGATTATGGTAATCCGCCGCAAGTGCATGGAAAGGATGATCAGTTAGCACATATCCTACAGCAAGGTCAATGGCAACAAAGACAGTTGATCAATGCCATACAGATACCGGAAGTGGAACTGATGACTTATGATGGAGACCCACTCAAGTATTGGGGATTTATCTGCATGTTCGACAACAGTGTAGAAAGGGATACAGTCGACAGTAGTGCCAAGTTGTCACGTCTGCTTCAGTACACATCCGGCAGAGCAAGAGCAGTTATACAGGGTTGTGCTGTGATGAATCCAGACATTGTCAAATATGTATTCTACTACTGCACAAAGGTCCTACTCTTCCTCCTGGTTTATTCAATTGAGATGACTTGTATAGCAGACATAGGTGGCGCCAGGTGCAGAACTTGGCCAATGTCTTCTAGATGGATGAAGGAGTACTTGCCAGCTTTGCAAGGCAGACAGAAATGGTTAGCGCAAAAACAGAACCTGACAATCGGTGACATTGTGCTACTTGTGAATGAGGACACACCTCAAAGTGTTTGGCCCATTGCTCCGATAGTGGACACTTTTCCTGGCAAAGATGGTCTGGTTTGGTCCGAGGAAGTGAAAACCAAGAACTCGGTATTGGTCCATCCAGTCAATAAGCTGTGCTTATTGGTAGAAGTACATTGACTATACTAAGTGAAGAGTGAACTATGGATTGAAATGTTGAATTTAGAGACTGTCCATTGAGTAAAGTGTAAATGGTTATTGTATTGTCACATTTAGGGGCCAGTGTAATGGACAGGTCAACATTGATTATATATTGGTGAATTAATGTAATATTTTGATTGGTCATTGTTTGAGATGTATATTGTTTATGTGTGATTGACTAATTGGGTCACAGGTCAATTGACCTTAGGTATAATTTGTGTCAATAGGTGGCAGCACCGGTCATTGTTATATTGCCATTGTCAGTAGTTTAGATGTTTCAGAATAGGTGTCACCGGTGTATTCTTTTTTTTGGAAGCCATGTTTTTCTCTGTCAAGAAAGTTTGTGAGATGGAAAAGATATAAGAGCCCACAGTTGTAAGTACACTATGTATTGCATGTCAAAACCTTAATGATCTTAAGGATGAATAGTTATAGAATACTTGTAGACTTTCTTTAGTGGTGACTTTGAGTATTTAGTGATATTTTTGACTTTGTAATGGTATGACAGATAACTTGACTGTTTTCACTGACACTGGTCAGTTAGCTTGCTATTGTGTATACATGTTATTGTAAAGCATATGGATAGATCAGTTCAAGTCAGTAGCATTAATTGCCAATGACAATCATAATGATTGATCATGCTTTAGTAAATACATCATTTGAATGTTATGATGTTATTATCTGACAATACTGTACTTTGAGTGATAATGATGATGATAATGATGATTAAGATGAATATATTGTAAGACATTGTGTTTTCTGTTTGCTTATAGGTTGAACCATACTCGTTAGACACTCGTCACATACTTGGTTAGATACTCGTCACATGTTCGTCATATATGTCAAAGCGTCACATTGGTATTCATTGTCGACACATCGGTGTCAAATTCGTCATGCCAATGAAATAGTGATATGATATGGAACTACGTCAATAAACATCGCCATGCGTTCAACATTACTCAGCTCTACTAGTTATTTTTGAGTACATCTCTCCATCGTCGCACAGTGTGCTCTACAGAATCTATTAAGTGAACACTGAACACTTCCAAGGAAATGCTTAATTGTATGCAATGTATTCATTAACCTACAACACTATGCTTTTACATGTACATCAATGTAAGGCAAAAAGGAAAATCTTGTGATAAAACATTGTTTTCTCACATGGATAACAGCCTGGTGCTGTTGGCAGCAACTTATACCATGACTACTGCTGCCATCTACCGGTCTAAGAGAGAACTAAATAAGCAGCAATAAATATTCTGGGGGAGGAATGAGAGGAAAATAATTGTGTTTGGCATCTCACTTCAAAAAATACTCGTATACAGATATTTAAAGACATTTTTTTTCAAGAATGAAAATTGAAATCCTACAATAAACATACAAATCAAAAT
Source organism: Maea johnstoni (assembly GCA_963942565.1). Taxonomy (NCBI): domain Eukaryota; kingdom Metazoa; phylum Annelida; class Polychaeta; order Spionida; family Magelonidae; genus Maea; species Maea johnstoni. Next base: position 29,037,342 of record OZ012695.1, read on the forward strand.
GAAGTTCTTTATGAGAAATACACATTGAAATCATATCAAAGCTTTCTCTCTGAAAAACGTTCTGAAAGAAGGACTTGCATAACTGTCTATGACAGATGGATGCATGTAGCTTTGATGTCCAATTACAGCTCCTTATTGATCTAAAAGTTGAAAGAGACGATGATGAAGTGAAATAGACAATCTTGACAGCCCCACTCCAAGGCTTTGTCTGTGTCACAAGTACACCTCTAGACAACACGCTCCTAGTTTATGGATTGATTTGTTCCTGCTTCCCTCTGTTCTTATCCCTTATCCCTACAAAATATAGCATGCCGGATTATAACTATAATATAGATAGAACCATATGGTGCCATCTATAGGCAAATGATAATACTATTAGAGTGGTTGGTCAACACAGAGTGGAAGGTTAATTCTTCAAGGAACTTAACCTGCTGGTGGCAAATTTGGACAATACAAAATGATGCAAAAAACCTAAATAATGACTGAAACCCTGGCATATGGGTACTCTTCTGAGAGTGCTCAGCAAGAGGTATCTAATGAATACCAACATGACAGGGTTTAGATGTTTTACAAAAATCTTTACTTTCTTGTGCTTAGGACAAAAATAGCCCCAGCATTAGAAGAGTTTAAGGAGCCTTTTCTATATAAGTGTGTGTACAAATACACACCCAGAAAACATCAATCTCCGGCCCCTGCAGCCGCTGACCAGTGGACAGTGACTGACCAATAATGGACATTCATTCTGTTTCCTGACAAGTGTGTAAGGTCCCTATTGTTCCATTCACACCCCTCCAGTTGACCCCCTTATTGTCCCACAAGGGTGTTATCACTACAATCATGACAAACTGGACGGAAACGTCAAAGTGGGGGTAAAAATCAGCAAATGATCACTTGTGAATCTTGTGAGGGTTTGAGACCCTTGCTGGGTGCTTTACGTCTCCATTTTGTCGTTGGCGCTAAGTGGACATGACGGATGGATATCTGTACACGTTATTGGATGATTCACGAGATGCCAATTTCAGTGAAATGAAGAACAAGGCGCGCTCACATTGAGAGTTTGACAGGCACCCAGAGTGATGGCGAAACAAGCAGACATGCGACTTTCACAAGTCAAAGTGAAAGGGAAAGATAAGATAGAGGGTGAAGGGGGTTACCATTGAGTGTGTGTCAAATACCCTTAGTGGTAGTCCAGGACCAGAGAAAAGGGGTAAAGGGTTATCAGCTTTCTCAGCACCTGATTGGTCAAAAGAAATGATAATACCCGAGTCCAAAATTTAACTCCAAGATTAATATCTTGCTCTGATATTTAAGAGTTTCAAATTTGCCTATAAAAAGATAAGGAAATATGTCCTTACTACAACAGATTTCAGTTTTTGTCACCTACCTTTTATTTTGCATTGACAGTTTGTCTAATAGCTTGAATGTGTTGTCTTATTTTATGATCTTATTTCAGGTGTAGGTTGCCCGTAATGGTTTAAGGTTAGAGCCCCACTTACTAACTGATACAATTTCCGTTTTAACAGATTTAATTAGGACAAAATACAGCCAGGGCGGCAAAAAGAAAGTGCTAACAACATTTAGCTATATGGTGAGATGTTCCTGTATTGACAAATAGATGGCAGCACTTGCCATCTACAGGTCTTTAACATAGAAGCTAATTTGAAATACACCTCCTAAAATCTACAAATATCAAAATATGAAGATAATATTTGATTTCTAGTCGGTCATTCTGAAAATGTGAAACCCTGTCGCGGTAGCTACACTGCACGTGTATGGATTGGCGACGTCTATGGAATCTGTGAGACAGGAGGGACCTGAAACTCTCTGTTAACCCATCTGATGCTGAGGTTACTTTCGTCCAAACACAAGAATGCACAAAATCATGAAAATCATCATAACCAAGTCATATGGGTATTCATTGGAAAGCTCTCGCTGAGTACTCTCAGATGAGTACCCATTTGCCAGGGTTTCAGTCATTTCTCAGGATTTTTGCATCATTGTGTATAGGCCTAAGTAGCCACCAGCAGCATAAGGGCTATTAAGCTACTACAACATGCACTACAACACACTGACAACACCTAGTGTAACATTTTAACCTGCTTGTCCCTCCTCATTGTGTATATAACTTCGGTTCTAGCTACTACAACATGCACTACAACACCACTGGTGACACCTAGTGGCACATGCAGGAACTGAAGGCCCACGTTACCTGCATTGTAACTCCGATTCCGACTGTCCAGCGTTTGACTTTTACCGAAAGGGTGCGGACTGGATGAGGCTTTAAAGGGTTAAAAAAGAAAACACAAATTAGGAGGGTAAAGGTAACACAGGTTAATCATTAAAAAAAACATAACGTAGTTAATATATTAAAATGGATTGGTATATATATATATATATATATATATATATATATATATATATATATATATATATATATATATATATATATATTTGTCAGTTATGTTATAGGAAGACAGTTGTAAAATGATTAAATGTTAAAACAATTTCCGAAATACAAAATAAAAAATGGTTAATACATTAGATTGGCTTGTGAAAAATACTTCATTTATGACACGGAAACACATAATTATAAAATGAATAAAAGTAATCACAATGTCAGCAATGCTAAGTCCATTAACTTTCTTTTCATGTTGTCTTATCAACAGAACAATTTACCAGTATCCCAGTAATAATTCAATGCTTTCTCATCAGAAAATTAAATTGTCCAGAATTATTTACCATAGAGAGTATATTGAATACCTCTCACTCTCATGTTTATAGGTGACTTTAGTGTCATATTTCTCCTTTGAAAAACACATTTTGCTATATCTACTAGTTAGAGACCTAATTGTTGAATGGAATGTTACAAACTGAAAGAGAATCAACTGCTAATCAAAACATTTCCTGTGGCAACCAAAAGGAAACATACCATTATTACAATGTGAATAAAAATCAAAGTATTTCCCTTCATAATCAAACATCCGCTATGTATTCACAAATATGTAGGTACTTGAGCTTCTATTCACTGATATACAATCAACTTAATGAAATACTTGCAACTGTTCATTTTCTTGTACAAAGGACCACCCTGCTCTTAAATTATATCAACGCATTCCTGGTATCCACTGAAATAATTATACAACAATGGGGGGAGTGAGTGGCATTGTTGGGATCCCCGGGGGCATTGTTGGTATAGCTGGTCTCTAATGCACACTGTTAAGGGCACCCTGTTTGAACACGCTTGTTTGCTGATAACAATGGGGCAACACACCCTCAGAGAATGTTAGACACCCTCTGTTTATGTAAGTTACATGCTACTTTGTAACATGATTAACATTGACATTCCTTAGACGTATGATTGCTCTGGTATTTCCAGGTGATTCTGATATTCATTAACTCATTCATGCTCAAAGCAACCGAAAGCAGCCTGACAACTTTGATGAAATCTTGGAGGCAATGGTAAATGTGGGAAAATATTTGAAGGAGAAATATCAATTGGAACATATAACCAATAATTCTCCTTCAAATATCTTGTCAAATTATTCTCAATTCCAAACTGTCAAATGTATTAAAGATCCAGACAACATTTTGAGAAGAATTCCTAAGCATTTACGTGTGAGCACATTTTTGCCTGTAGCAGTCAAAAAAGGCCCAACTATTTTAATACTACCTTCATATGAATGCTTTAAAAAAAAGAAAAAATACTTAAATTTGGTTCTAAGAATTATTTGCTGGATGGTATGATAATTTTGAAACAAAGCTTGACAAAGAAGCCAAATTAGTAAATAAATAAAGAGTTGTAAGCCGGGTTCTGACTGAGATTTTTCATTCGAAAAATCATCCGAGCATTCGCATTGCATTGGACCATTCAATTGAAGCTTTTAAAACAAAACAAAACTGATATATTCAGAAAATTCTGATAAAAAATCATTGAAGATGATGCTGTGTTCTCAAGTGTACTGGTATAATGATATCACACCTGACTCACTGAACCCTTATGCTGCTGGTGGCTAATTTAATTGGCCAATACCAAAAGTTTATCATACTAGTATGATAAAATTTTGCCAATACAAAATGATGCACAAAATCTGGAAAATGACAGAAACCCAGGCACATGGGTACTCATCTGAGAGTACTCAGTGAGAGCCATTCAATGAATGCCAACATGACAGGGTTTAGATGATTTTCAAAAATCTGTGTCATTGTGCTTTGGATGAAAGTAGTATCAGCATTGGAAGGGTTAAGGCCTAGACTATGTGTAATACCCTCGCAATTTCCTCTTTTCTTACTCATTCCTATCCTTATGCACAGTTACTATTGCGACAGAGAAGTTAGCAATCTCAAAACCTAATGATCCTTGTCAACTACTTATCCATGTTCCCACAGAAACCTTGCAACATGGAACCCCTGCACCATGGATATGAATATCTTCCACCAGTAAGACTTAAGGGGAAACACTTGTCACTATTCTTTAGGGTTAGCTATTTCAATTCCACTGGGAGGTCATAGGTAGCGTTTTAACTGGCCATTCCTTGAGTATTTTAACTGCCATCAATTACCTGATGCCTCTCCATTGACACACCTTTTGGGGCTTAATTGAAAACCCTTAAAGGTGCGAGCCTGTGGTTACAGGTAATCTCTCAGGATGGTACCCCAGAGACAGTACAGGTGTGGTCCACCCCATGCCTAGAACACCCTGGTCTGCTCCTTGCCTAAATCACCCTCATTGTCTAGGAATTTGGAATCAAAAATTTGGAATTAGGAATTTTGTTTATCATCACTTTTTCTGCCATATTATGGCTACCACGTCATGACTAACTAGTTGTAAGTGGTGGAGAAAACTGAAGTACCTGACAAAAAGCACTGCCAAACCCAAAGTCACTGGCAACTTTCTCACATACCCCAGCCGTGATCAGGACCTTGGCAGCGGCCAGTGGTGAGAGACAGCAAGCAGTCAGTGGCAATGCCATAGACTACTTAGTTATCAAGGCAGGTCTCCCTGATGGTGGCCTCATAGCAAGAAAGAAAAATTGTATAAAAAGAGCACCTATTAACTTGGAAATGGTTATCAATATTTACATGTGCACAAGTGTGCAACCTATGAGAACTCTCATTTGATCACCATGAGTCTAACGAAAGAAACAAATTTAGAAGCCTGCATAAAATGACCACCTACATTTTAACCAAGAAATGCTCTATTATTACAAATACAGGTGTTGCAACTTTTTAAAATACTATTCATAAAGAATTTTATAAAGGACACTCTTAGCTAGCAAAAATGCTCAAATTATGGAGATGTTCAACCTAATTAAGTACCTTTCAAGTTAACATGATCCATTGTACATCAGAAACAATCAGGAAAAAGAAACATTTGATGGGTAAGTATAGTGTCTCTTATCTCCTTTAGAATGCTACAACCAGAGACTGAACTCTAATGTGCCAATCCTAGAATGGATAATCAGATTCTGATATAATTACTCAAATACTAATTCATTGCTAATTTCTTCAGTTAAATTAACTGAGAAGGTTTGGTGCAAGAGGCAAAACACTAGAGATCTAGAATAATATAAATGACAGCTACCCTTTCAAAATGTCGCTGATACTTCCAAGGAAATCCTGGTATTTTCCTGGCATTATTCTATAAGTTCCTATAAGGTATCCCCAGCTGTAATTGTCAAGTGTTTTAATTAGCAATGATGAGAGGTTATTAGAGATCACCTACCTTTCCTACTAATCCACATGTCTCTCCCTGTGTCACCTGCACGGAGCAGTAACACGATTTAAAGGAACTACTTTTTGTGGAGCAGTGACGTTCTAGCAGATAACAGGTGGACCCATGATGTGTATGAGGCATGAATACGTATCTGGTTCAATGCCCACAAACAAACAATGCTCCACCATAAAACTCTCCCCTACCAGTCCCTGAACTGTTAACCCTTCCATGTCCACAGAACACAAATGCAGGCATCAATCTATAGTATGCCTGACACCATTGGCAGGTAAAAAACATGAAATGAACTGTGGGGCAGGTTTTCTATTCAATTAAACCCACTGGATCTGGCAGGTTGAATATTTTTTTCTTTTGACATGAGAGAGAGAGAAAGTGTGTGTGTGTGTGTGTGTGTGTGTGTGTGTGTGTGTGTGTGTGTGTGTGTGTGTGAGAGAGAGAGAGAGAGAGAGAGAGAGAGAGAGAGAGAGAGAGAGAGAGAGAGAGAGAGAGAGAGAGAGAGAGAGAGAGAGAGAGAGAGAGAGAGAGAGAGAGAGAGAGCGACAGAGAGAGACAGAGACAGACAGAGACAGAGAGACAGGGACAGAGAGACAGAAGAATATACGCGTCCTATTTCCCTTGCTCATTAAACTGTCACTTATCATTTATTCTAAGTAATCATTCCATCTTCCAACAAGCCCACGCTTGAGATATTTCTCCAATATCTATGTGCCACACCACCATTTGTTCCTACCTTCCCCTAACAATGGACAGCAAACAATGGAGCGATGCTTCCTACCATATGACACACGACTGGCTATTGTTCTTTCTATTGTTCTTACATTCTTGCCTCAAGAGATTTTGATAACATCAGAATTCATTTCTATAAATATTGATCTTTGATAATGATGGGATGAGATGTGTTCACTGACAAATGACAAATGTATTGTACGCACTTTCAATTGGGAGATCTGTGAGAGATTTACAGGCACAAGATCCTAGCTGCAGGAATCAAATCATTCAAATCAGTCATTGCATTTATGAAATTTTTCATCCAGAAAGGGGCCAAAAAGGGCTTTAATTCATTTACATCTGGAGTATAGATAACGTTTACAAGTTGAACGTAACTCATCAAATAGGGTAATATTTGAGAAATGTTTGAAAAGCAATCGATGTCAACCCCTACAGAAGCAATAACGTAACCTTCAGCCAACAAAATGTTTCTCAAAGTGCTACCCTGTCATCAATATATTCATAAGCGTGTCAGGGAATATGCAACTAGATGAGCTAGGGGGCAATCTTTTGTTGATATCTCCATAATGAAAGGATCTTTTTAAAAATTGTTAAATGATGAAATGTTAATCATATCTTAACCAATAACTCCCTTTGAAATATTTTGCAGCTTTATTGCTAAATGATTTTTCTTTCGAAATTCAAATAAAACAAATTAAATGGAAATATTACTTTAAAGTTAGGAAAATAAAATACTATCTCTGAATCAAACAGCATACTTTAATCCTCTTCAGAGCTGAAAGCTTTTGATTCTAAGCCTAATTCTCATGATGCTGGAAGTTAAAGAAAGGTCTTGTGCTGCAAGCTATACCTATCACTATAATGCTCAACTATAATGGTCGGACATTATAAGTACCCTGACATCTTGGTAACCCCATATAACAATAGAAACGGCCACCTACAGAGAAACTACCTATCTCACACTCAAAACTTTCCCATACTTCTCATGGAGCCTCCAACAGTAAGTCAAACCTGAGAGAAGTAGACAGGGAGTGGGCACTGGTCATGAATCATCAAATTTCGCTGCCTCTCACTATCTGACCTAGATAGGATGACATCCCCCAGCCAGCCAGTGCATGCTTACTGCACAGATCACATGACCAATACAACCCCAGGCTACAGCGCGTAACCCGAGGCGCAGATGCCGTAGAGGCTAGCATGCATTACCTATGGGGTTGCGGATCAAGGGGATGTATTTCGCTGGTCTAACTTCCTCAGGTAGTCTCCGATTATCGTTGAGAGCTTAGGCAGTCTACCACTAAGACAAATACAAACAAGCCTGCTCAAGAAACCACCTCTTAAGATAGACCACCTCTCTGTTTTTAAAAGACATGCCTGAAAATACTGCTACACGAACAATTTATTTTCATAGGTTGCTCTGGCAAACATAGTCAAAATGTCTCAAAAACAACACACTAAAAGAGACCACATGTCTTCAAAGACCAGCCTTGAAAGAACCATTAGATATTAGTTACATCTTAATTGACCTGTTTGTGACAATTCCACTTACACATGATAATCAATCTATCAGGTGTCAGTTTTGTTAGGGCTGAAGTTGTATCTTGAGGTCTTTTAAAGAAAATTTAAATGAGAGTTTGATTCCACACCTAAGGAGAAAACTTACAAATGTTTTGTGTAGTGCACATATTTCATAAGAATTCATAAACTTCTCAAACATCTGAAACAGAGATTTTTACTAAGACTTCCTCAGGATATCTGGATTTTTTTTGTTTTCCATGGAAATCTTAGGTTTCTTCAGTTACAATGTGCACATGCCCCATGCAAACACCTAAAACACCATTATAGCCACCAGGCTATAAAACAAAATATCATAGAATATCATAACGTAACATACCTCTTTCCTGGAGTTCGCTTGCCTCAACAAACTTAATCTGTGTCATTTTCCTAGGTAATTATCCACTTGAAGTACTGAATTAGCATACAATATCCACTGCGTCAAGTGGTTAGCATGTTTGTTGACCATCACTGACCACTGTCCACTGACCGCTGACCAAGTCTTATTTATGTATACCCCCAGTTAGCACCATCTGTATACCTCAGTTGTTGACCATTGCTGACCACTGTCCACTAACCAAGTCCTATTTTTGTATACCTCGGTTGTTGACCATTGCTGACCACTGTCCACTGACCAAGTCTTATTTCTGTATACCACTATTCTCTAGGTACTATTTGTCCGCATCCAGGGGCCAATTTTTACAATAACTACTGCAATAGTGGAAACCAGGGAGGGGAACTCCCGTTATTTTTGAAACGACGATAATAAGCACTTGTGCAGACATGTTATCCAACCTCAAGTGCCAATTACGGACCGGATAGCCAGGAGGTAATCCTTTAAGGAGTTTAAATCCTTAATCCCATTGTTGTAAGTGAGTCAGTGCAGCCTAATCCTCTTTATGCTCCCATTGTTATTAGCCAATAGAAAAGATTAGGGCGTAATAGTTTTTCTTCAGCTCTTTAGGAACATATATGCCTTAACCTGACACTTCCATGTATGAATAGTTACAGGAAAGAATATAGAGACCAGACCCCTATGCAGGTACTAGGATGTAATTTATACTGACATTCATTCAGAGAATTCATCTAATTGAAAGGTGGATTTTAGTTAGTTTTTCACCCAGCTTAAGTCTCACCTGAAATTGTCCATATCTCTTCTAAAGTCTCCATGTTATTATTCATTAACCCATTAATGCTTAGGAGTTCCTCCAGCAATTGTCGTCTGGATCTAGGATACTTCTTACAATAACTTAAGAATTGAGAATGATTTTACAAAATATTTGAAGGAGAGTTGTTGATAATGTTCTGATGAACATTTCTCCTTCAAATATCTTTCTACGTGTGTGTTTGCCTGCAAGATTTCATCAAAATTGTCAGGCTGCTTTTGGCTGCTGTGTGCATTAATGGGTTAATAGAGGCTAGATTTAAAAACCAAGCTGAGGTACCAGTCCCTGGTCCTTAAGTCTCAGTGCAAGTCTCATGTATATGTCTCTGGTATCAATCTAAGGTAGCAGATCAAGGTACCAGTTTCTGCATACGTTCAGTATCCTAAGGTCTCCAATATACATGATCAGTTTCTGTTGCTGCCCCGCTTCAAAGATTCTTGTTATAATGGATTCTCCATACTTGTCAAATATCGCTTCTATAGCTAGTGCACTAGTGCCTTGTGCACCCCACTCTGAGGGTTCTGTGTTGTTTTGGCTTTACAAGACCTCAAATACTTGATCTGCTGTCCGAGTGTGGTCAATTTTGAAGAGGTGTAGCTCCCTCTGCAGCAGAAATCACTTTTCTGAATATAGTAACCGATGCCCGACTTGACCTCTCAGAGCTTGGTCCCTTTTCGAGGAAGTGTATCTCATGTAGCAGAAGCTGCTTCTGTGGGTATAGTACACCGATGCCCTACTTGACCTCTCAGAGCTTGGTCCCTTTTCTCATGTAGCAGAAACTGCTTCTGTGGGTGTAGTGCACCAGTGCCCTTGTGTGTGTCAATATCTCTACTCTTCAGGTTCTGATACTTCAAGAAGCCTAGCTCACACACACACCCAAGAGAGCCCGGGTGCCTGGCTGTCGCAGGGTCTCTATCTAGCCTTAGGGCGATTGCTTGACACCCTGTCTCTATTAAGGGGTCCCCTTGTGTCCTGATGTCCAGCCAAGCGGAAGAATTTGATTGACAGAAATCAACCATAATGGGCCATAATCATATGCCATAAAGGGTGGGCCAGGTGGAAACCAGTAATGAAAACCTCACCACCTACCTTTAACCCTTTTCATGTCTGAACCCTTGAAATTGTCGTCTGGTTCTATGATACTTTTGTATATAATTTAGAATGATGCATACATATTTAACAAAACATTTTAACCCTTCCAAGGCTAAGGCTACTTTCATACAAAGCACAAGGATGCAAAGATTTTTGATAACCATCTAAACCCTGTCATGCTGATATTCATTGGATAGCTGTTACTGAGTACTCTCAGATGAGTACTTATGTGCCAGGGTTTTAGTTATTTTTCAGCTTTTTTTGCATCATTTTGTATTGGCAAAATTAGCCACCAGCAGCATAAGGTTTAAAGGAGAGGTGGAGATTGAGTTCTGATGAACACTTTTTTCTTTCAAATACTTTCAAAAAAAGGCTTTTGTCAGAGAAATATCACCATAACCATCAAATACCACAATCAATTTTTAGCATATATTACCACTTGAAATTGTCGTAGGCATGGCTTTTCAAAATATTTGTGAGATAGAACTTGATTGACGTTTCTAGTGTCTACTAATCTGGCTTTCTACAGGGATAAAAAGGTTAACCCTTTCAATGATGAGGCTACTTTCGTCCAAAGCACAAGGAAGCAAAGATTTTTGAAAATCATCTAAACCCTGTCTTGTTGGTACTCATTGGATAGCTCTCACAGAGAACTCTCAGATAAGTACCCATTTGCCAGGGTTTAGGTCATTTTTCAGGTTTTTTTGGCATTAATTTGTATTGGCCAAATTAGCCACCAGCAGCATAAGGGTTAATGAAAACCTCTTCAGAATCTAACCCACCCCATTCCTGTTGGCTTTCTGTAGCAACTCAAGAACCATACTAGGATGATAAAGGGGTATTGTGGAGAGTTTCAAGTTCGCCCCTGCCTTCGGGCGAGGAGTTTCGAGATCCCCTTGTCAGGAACCTTGTAAGGTACTCCTGGATGATGCACTAGAAAGATCACCTTGATTAGTAAAGTGTGAGCTTTTCCGGATTGGAATGTTAGAAATGTATATTTTTTAACCCATTCATGATGTTTCTAACTAGGTTTTTGGTACTCTAGGGTACGACATGGTAATGAAGTTAAGATCTTGCAAAAAATCAATTATTATTATTATTACCTGCAAATGGCATTCCCAAACACATCATTGAGAGGTAATTTCTAAAGCGCAATATTTGAAGGAAGTGAAAAAGTGATGAAAGATAACTTTCTAATGAAATATTTTTCACATTATCTTTTCACTTCCAACCTTCATCGAAAACACTACCTGACTAGTAGGGGTATGAATCCACTAATTGGTTTATCAAAAATTGATAAACTGCTAAGAAAAATTCCTATGAGAATGAAGCTGGCTGTGCTCTAAAACATGTCATTGTAAATATGGTAAACTACATTGTTATACAGAGACGCCCAGCATTTGGTAGGTGGGAAACATGAAAGCCATTATCATGTCAGATTAGAGGCTTAATGAGCCATATAGCACCTGAAATCAAGGTAGACATATGGGGGCTTTAATTTCCACACCTTCACCTGCCTAATGAGACACAGGTGATAATTTATTCATGCACACTCAGCTCATATAGGTGGTCCGACACAAATGCTGATATCCAAAATCCAAACTGTTTGAGAGAAATATTTGCATGTACGACTTCAGAGTGACTCAGTGAGTCAATTTCAACATTTGCTTTCAATATCCTTGTGCTGCTGGTTGCTAATTTTTGGTAATACAAATCAATGCAAAATATCTGAAAAATTACAGAAACCCTGGCACATTGCTTGTTATTTGAGAATTCTCAGTGAGAGCTATACAATAAATACCAACATGACAGGGTCTAGATGGTCCAATAAACAAGATAGCAGGCCATACCCTAGACTTGCTCTTTCCTTTAAGTCTCACTGATCTACCCTGAGCTGATTTCACTCCAGGTTTAGTTCTGTATTAATCCTCAAGGGGGACACACTTTAGCTGTCTTCGGTGAGTTTCAAACTGCAACTCATGAAAACTGTGTTGCCATCTATAGTTTAAGAGAGACATCAAACTTCTTAACACCCAGCATATATAACCTGGTGGGGGCATTATACCTAACTCAGCCTGAGAACCAGTGGGGCTATAACCATATAGGAGCACTGACTGATTAATAATAGGGGAATAAACCGCACCAGCTAGTAGCTAGGCTGTCTTTGTTGGAGTGAAATTGAAAGGGATAATGGGTGACATATGTGAGCATCACTACAATATGCTTCACTTCCCTACCTGCCTCTGCCACCCACATGACCTTTACTGTCTACTAATTAGCATCTGGACGCCACACATGTTCTATGGTCCACAGTTCCACATAAATCATTAAATAAGGATTAACATGGAAAATATTTGAAGAGGTATTGTTCAACCTAACCTGAAAAACAAATTTCAGTCAAAATATTCCCCCCAAAATATAACTGTCTTGTTCAAATATATCTTAAAATAACTCAGTAGTGAGGCAATAAGGCACATGGCATCGCACAATACTTTCATTTTCAGACCATGAGTGGGTTACAGATGGGAAAGGATTAAGAATTTCATCTCTCATGGGTCTGAAAATATATTTATCTATTATTTTTTACTAATCCTCTTATCGAATGAAAATGACATTTTTCGCCGAGTTCTTGGTAAGCGCAAATCAGACATTTTTCAAAACATTGCATGCAATTGAGACCCCTTTCGCCCTGACTGGGTACCTGAAGGTCCATTGTAGTTTTCACATTATTTGTAGCAAAGAATAGAGTTCACTTACAGTAGTCACCAATTAGCTAAGCATCCCCTCTCATTTGATCAAGCAGCCTAAGAGTAGTGCCAAAGGCTATGTAATATACATCGTACTAGACCTAATAATATCAAATCAAATCAAAAACATAATTCATATTTGTTTAAGCAGTCGCTTATCATTTTCCCTCAAAATGCTCAAAAAGCAGACCATGTTTATTTCTAATTCATTCTAAAAACTTATGAGTCTAGGCAAAGATGAGAAGAAAGTAAAAATAGCCATTTCAAAAATATATTCATATGTCCATGCATGGTTTATTTCAGTTTCGGAGAAAATGAAAATTCGTTTTCAATTCATTTCTTATCAGCAATCCTAGCTGCCTACATATGAACAATCATCAGGCTTTATAGTGAAGACCAGAAAAAAATAAACAAAGGATACTGTGGCGCCCATAAGTGGCCACTTTAGACTCATCCCCATCCCTCCCCAAAGCCACCTCAATTTCTCTTTATCCCCAACATTATAGCAACAATAGATGTGCAGACACAAAGGGATCACTTTAAATGGCTAGTTTGTAACATGTTTGTTGCTGATAATGAAATAGACACAGGTGCTGCACACCTCTGTCACACCTGAGCATGAAACATGTTGAAATGTACAGTCATACCATGTGTGCCACTCTACCTTATCTGCTGGAGTTTTCATTATCATACTTCCCTGTGTATTGGGGAATATTTGACAATTTAACGTGTCTTTTCATGTAGAGACTATTTCATTGTATCATACGACATTCCACCTACATCTACATCCATGTGTGCCTTTCAACCTTATCTGCTGGAGCTTTCATTATCATATTTCTCTATGCATTGGGGAATATTCAACAATATGAGTTTGTTCGTGTAGAGACCATTTAATTGTATAATACAACATTCAACCTTATCTGCTGGAGCTTTCATTGTCATATTTCTCTATGCATTGGGGAATATTTGACAATATGAGTTTGTTCATGTAGAGACCATCTAATTGTATCATACGACATTCTACCTATATCTGCAATTACTTTAATTATCATATTTCTCTCTCCATTGGGGAACATTTGACAATATGAGTTTGTTCATGTAGAGACCATTTAATTGTATCATGGAGCATTCTACCTATATCTGTGAACACTTTCATTATCATATTTCTCTGTGCATTGGGGAATATTAACCCTTATGCTGCTGTAGGCTACTTTGGCCAATACAATACATGTATATGATGAAAAAATCCTAAAGATTACTGAAACCCTGGCAAATGGGTATTCATCTGAGAGAACTCTTTTTGCCGTTTTTATGTAGATTGTTAATTTTAGTATACCAAAGAGTAAATATCAATGTTTGTTAAGTCCGGACATGTGCTGTATTGTTTTTTCCTGTGTTGATTATTCCCGTTTGAAAGCATTCCAGAAAAAAACGATAAAAATAAAACTCACGGACAAATTAGCCATTCTACAGTAACTCAATGGCTTATAACCTGGCTCTGCCATCAAGAGTTGATGCCAAGAACTAATCAGTTGGCAGCCATTATTCCTAATAAGATTAACAAATAGTGAGTCTCATTTTAAGCTTGTGTGGTTCGTTTTCATCCAATAGATTAAAGAAAAGTGAAGTGGTTATTTGTAGTAACCCCTTGACCTTAGAGGAAATTGAGATTAGATTATGCTTAAGAAAAGTTAAGTTTTGACTGAAAATCAACCATTTTAACCCTTCCAATGCTGAGGCTACTTTCGTCCAAAGCACAAGGATGCAAACATTCTTGAAAACCATCTAAACTATGTCAAGTTGGTATTCATTTGAAAGCTCTCACCAAGTACTCTCAGATGAGTACCCATATGTCAGGGTTTCAGTAATTTTTCAGCGTTTTTGCATTATTTTGTATTGGCCAAATTAGCCACCAGCAGCATAAGGGTTAAGTACATGTATGTAAATAAATGCAGGATCGTCCACTGCCTACATCCACCCCTCTAACGGCTTTATCCTTCTTAATGTCTATCTTATCAAGTTCATTTCCACTGTTATCTAATAACTAATATTATTTTTTTTTACAAATACCTATTTATTCTTCTTTATGCAAAAGGAAACGAATTATTTGTAAAAACTTTGTTAATGGCAAGATGAGTATTATCTTTCATCTTTATACTTGGCACTGAAGTCTTTTTTTACAGTTTTGCAAAAGGAAAACAAATACTTGTAGAAACCTTAAGTTAATGCCTTTCATTTAAATATTTGCCACCATAAACTTATTTACAAAATATTACACTATTGCAAAAGGAAACTGAATATTTGTAGAGACCTTGTAAACATAAACTTGGCTAATACCTTTCAACACTTATATTTCTCTCACCAACTATTTGCCACCATAAAAATTGTATTTACAAAATATTTACACACGTGACAGTGTACAAGGGTGCATTTGGCACGAATAGGGTTAAGTCCAGTTCAAATATCCTTTTGCATATCAATGACGGACAACCCAACATCCACCATTTCATGAACTTAACATCTGTTGATGTAGTCAACTGAATGTTTGGGAATGTTTAGTGATAGCTGCCATTTTTGATTAAACACCCTTTTAGAAAGGTCACTATGCAACCGACCTGGCAACCCTTCAAGCTGTCAATCATTGCTTAACGGGTACAAATTGAGTTGTTTCTGGAAGTGCCATGGGTGCCCCTTTTACCCTCTCTGAAAGGGGTACAAGGGTGCTCCATGGTGTCACCCACCCCGAACCAAACACACGGGCAGATGGTGAAGAAAAGGGGTATGACAGGAGCACCCTTACTCGTGTGTACCCGAACCAGGGAACCACTCACTCTACCCCACCCCTTTCTTTGTTTGAGAACATCCTTACAAATTTTCAAGATTTTATCAAAATCACCTTGTCACTTGTGATTTCTCGCCTCTCAAATACTGGATGGATTTAAAGTGGCATCACAAAGGATAGCAAGTTTGTTATTTTGATTCGCCATTTGTGAAAGTTTTTGTGGGAATCATTAAGGGTTTTTGGGTACCTGGGGTGCCAGCTGAACTGTTTCTCCCTGCCAACCCGGGAACATCCCAATACCCTCTTTGTTGCCATGGTAAAATGACAGATTGTTGCCATGGTAATTTGAAAGGATCCTTGGCGATTAGTTCTTGGCATCAGATCATACTGGCAGAGTTAGAGTAATCCCAAGAATACCCCTAGAAAGGTCTTTTTTCTATTTTTTTTTATCTGGTGGGGGGGGGGGGGGGGGGGAGGGGGCACCTTTCTAATTACAGCATCATTAGTATTGAATTGGCAAGAGAAATACATCACAAAATAAACAGCAACTTTCTTCATTTCTTTTTCAATCGTTGCTTCATTAAAATCATCACCTTGCCGTAACCCTTGTGTCCAAAGTGCAAGACCACAAAAATGTTTGAAAAATATCGAAGCCCTGTCATGTTTGTATTCATTGGAAAGCTCTTGCTAATAGTAATTTCAGATGAATACCAATATGCCAGGATTTAAGTCATATTTCAGCTTTTCACAGCATTTAATTGGTCAATACAAAATGATGCACAAAACCTAATAAATGACTAAAACCCTGCCACATGGGTACTCATCTGAGAGTGCTCAGCAAGAGCTATCTAATGAATACCAAGATGACAGGGTTAGATGGTTTTCAAAAATCTTTGCATCCTTGTTCTTTGGACGAAAGTAGCCTCAGCATTGGAAGGGTTAATTGGTACTGGGCATTAAGTCATCAATGGGACGTAACTCTTGTGCGAAGATGGGCAGAGAGACAGACACTGATGTCTGCATGGTCCCTGTTATCCCATGCTCATGTCTAAACATACCACTACCCTACTACTTCCACACACCGCCGATAAGGAGTGCCACAACTCACGCCTGACACACATAGCTACATACTTGACACAGAATGGATTAATTTATCTCCTTTAGGACGACTTAGAGATGGGGGTGTTTTAGGGCATTCAAACAAACCCCCAACATGTATGATATTAATACCAGAAATAAATAACACCAGAAATGATTTTTATTTTTCATTTTGAAAAGGTATCATGGGCTTGGGTCCTTTCAGCTGATGAAAACTTTGAAAACTTACCATAGAATGTACACATTTTAAGTGTTCTGAAATCTCTGTAAATAATTTGTGAATGAAGCATAAATAACCTTAAACCCTTAATTCCATACATAGTTCAGATTACCCAGGATTTCCTAAGAAAATACTAGGAAGATGCTACAAATTCCTTGGAAGTATTTGGTACATTTGGTAAGGGAGGGCTGCTATGGTTAAACAACACAGCATCCTATTCAAAGACAAATGAGAAAACAACTTAGAAGATAAATCAAAGGAAAATTTTGTCAACCATTTTCAATCAATGAAGTCATGCAAACAATCTTGCTCTTTAATGAATATCTTAGCAAGAAAATCAGACCTCTATTTCACCGGGAATATAGCGACGTCCAAATGAAGATTTTCTTATGTGAGTGGAGTTCTCCTGTGTTCTCCTGTGCGTGGAGAAAGAAAAGTGGGCACTTGTGGATATCTATGTCTAAACAGAGATATATAGGTTAGGGTTGGTATTCCTAGTCACTGGTCTAAACAATGTTGAAAGATAGCGCTCATCCTTCACACTCCTCTCAAGAAATCACCAGCAGCTCTCGGATCCTGGGACTGGCGAGGGTCAGGCGGTCAACACAAGTATAGATAAGCTACGTCAATCTGTAGAACAAAATGCCAACAGTTTTCGCCATGCACCACATATCTAGGATGGGTACCGGTACCTGGACAACAACATCAGGAACCCATATATGCTTGGGAGTTCCCTTTCATACATTTCTTCTGGATGTAAGATACGCAAGAAAATCACTAACCAAAATTCTGATTAGTTTCTTAACCCCCCCCCCCCCCCCTTGCACAGGATTTAGAGGCAATACCAATTACATTAAATTAACTTAAATTAAATGGAGATAGAGATGGTTAAACAATGCATAAGTAACTAAATACTTGCTATTAGTCAGTGTTACAGCTTAACATGTCTCCATGACTTAACTTCAGCCTATATTTAGTTCTATTATTGCCCTCCAGGAGGAGCCACTAGACCTGCAGTAGATAATACAGACTGTCTTTGGCTATTTAAGCCTTAGCTGCGGCTAAAATAGGCTGATGACATCTTTTTCATTGTTATGGTCAAACATTTATTTAGCTCACCCTGAGAACAAAGGTCACTACAAAGCATGCATATCTGAACAACAATATTGGAAGTCTTAAATAAACTGTCCTAGAATGACCTTGAACCTATGCTTACTTAAGGGGGGTGCACACTGCCAACAGTTTTATCAACATCACACTTTGGCTAGAACTTCTAGGGATGAATGAAGTTCAGGTAGACATGTGCCACTTGAAAGAAGATGTCCACATTCTGGGTATGCAACTTACACCCAACAGCTTGATGCCTAAACTTCAATCAGTCCATACATGGTACAAGTACACCTAACCCTTACACCTTAAAGAATGCCATAGCCCAATCTTCCATGAGTAAGTAGAAACATCTCAATTAGAATAATAATAATAATTATGAATTGATGATAACAAATAATAATAATAATAATAATAATGATAATAATAACAATTATGATAATAATGATAATAAAGAAGATTTCCAAATCATTAAGTGTCTTCATCAAATAAATAACTTTCTTTGCAAATAAATCTTTTTTCTGAATTACTTCTCATTCAAAGAGAGGGTGGTTTCTTAAAATGTTACCCCCTCGCCCCCCACATCCTGATTAGCCATTCACCAATAGACAGCTTTATTAAATATAAACTTTCTTAAAAAATCTTTTTTTTCTGATGAATTTCTTCTCATCCAAAGACGTGGAGGGGGATAGGTTCTCTATCCGCCTCCTCCTTCCCCCTCTAGAAATTGAAAAGTGTGGCTTCATTCCTTTGCCCCTAATTGGATATAAGAGCCTGGCATATTTCCCTAGTCCTTCTCTCAACATCCCATAATATCCTGAGAGAAGCCCCTCAGATCATCTGTCATCCTCTCCTTATCGCTCCCCCTCTCCAAGCATGGGCAGCGTAGAAACAAACATGTCATTACCCCGCCGACAAAAATATTACATCCTCTTCCCATCATCGCAGAGGCAAATTTTAAAAGTCATTTTTTATCTCCCGGGCTTTTTAGATGGGCTATCATATTCTTGGAAGGACAAAAATCTAACATCTTCCTCCCATCATCGCAGAGGCAAATTCTAAAAGTCATTTTTTATCTCCCAAACTTTTTAGATGGGCTATCATATTCTTGGAAAGACAAAAATCTAAAATCTTCCTCCCATCATCGCGGAGGCAAATTTTAAAAGTCATTTTTTATCTCCTGGGCTTTTTAGATAGGCTATCATATTCTTGGGAAGTATGTGTGCTCGTTACTCAGCCCAGGTAGGGGGTTCACTATCCTCACTAGCGGTAGTAATACGGAGGAAACTCGACTAGGGCATAAACATGATAAAGATAGGTGTCATTAACCAATTCTATCCGAAAGTGCCCTGGTGGATCATAACTTATCTAATGATATATATTGAAGTATCTAAGGGTTGATTCTTCATAAAATTGGGGCAAAACCTTTTAATCTGTGAGTCTCTCCCTGCATGTCTTCCACCTCTCTCTCAATCGGTTTCTGTCTCTCTCTCTCTCTCTCTCTCTCTCTCTCTCTCTCTCTCTCTCTCTCTCTCTCTCTCTCTTTCTCTCCCTCTCTCTCTCTCTCTCTCTCTCCCCCCCTCTCTCTCCCTCTCTCTCTCTCTCTCTCTCTCTCTCTCTCCCTCCCTCCCTCCCTCCCTCCCTCCTCCCTCCCTCCCTCCCTCCCTCCCTCCCTCCCTCTCTCTCTCTCTCTCTCTCTCTCTCTCTCTCTCTCTCTCTCTCTCTCTCTCTCTCTCTCTCTCTCTCTCTCTCTCTCTCTCTCTCTCTCTCTCTCTCAAACACATGCATGGAATAATTAAATGAAGAGATGTAGCTATCCCTCCTTTGTCCACTTAATGCCAATTATCAAAAATTATTTGGAAAATAAGCATGCATAAGTTAGTAAATAAGCTGTGTTGTATGCACCTTTCAGGTAGACCTAGATCCAAAATAGACTGTATTAACCTTTCTAATGCTGAGGCTACTTTCATCCAAAGCACAAGGGCGCAAATATTTTTCGAAAAACATCGAAGTCCTATCATGTTGGTATTCATTGGAAAGCTCTCGCCGAGTACTTTCATATGAGTACCCATTTGCCAGGGTTTCGATCATTTTTCAGGGTTTTTTGCATCATTTTGTATTGGCCAAATTAGCCACCAGCAGCATAAGGGTTAAAATATTGATTATTTGCTGTTAATGATCTTATTAAGCTGCATTATGGAAGTATCATCAAGAAAATGCTGCATGATAAAGCACTCACCTAATACACTCAGTTCCTTATTTCCACCAGTCTTCTTCCGACGAAAAAACTGAACCAGTTTTGCAGGATTCATATTCTAGTCTTTGCCGTTCAACGTGAGAGTCTTAGATCACAAGATCTCCTCTTCCCTCTCCTCCTTATACAGGATTTCTGCAGAGGAATTCCCTACATACCAATAACTAAATTTTCAACTCCATTGTTGATAATTAGTAAACTTCAGTTGAAGATAAATCCAGATTTCGAGATTACATAAGTAGCATCTGAACTAGTTGGTAGATCCTGTCGTCAACGAAAAACAAGTTTTCCGATTTCGCTTCCTTGCGGAAATTGGAGAGTCAGCTTGGGAAGGTCTTGTGACGAAATCTCACACTTGATTGGTTTCTGACTATTCACACTGTGGGATACCAACAAAGAGGAAAACAATGCTTCTATTGTTCTCTGTCTCCTGAGTCAGCCATCAGCAAGCAACTGGACTTCACTTCCTGAAAGAACGAACACCTCTCAACTACGAGTGAGAATTTTTGATATTTGACTTTCCAATGTCACAATCAGTAACACGACTATCCTTGTCTTCTTCTTTGTCGGTTGGTGTCACCAAGTCACAGTGGAAGTAATTCTTTACTCATCTGTTAGGTAAATATTGAACTTTTTTCACGTGATTTCTTCTGGAGAAATACTGGAGATGTCTATGTTGAAGATCATATACATATGCTGATAAGCTCATTTGGTAGCAGAACAGAAACCTTACATATCTTAGGTTGTTTCTTGATTCTTCTAGTTACCAACCAATTAGTATGATAAAAAAAAGGTATTTTGTTTCTAATCAATACAGAAATCTTATACAACTTTCTTATTTTTTCTCTCCTTTTTTCTATTCCCTCAATACACCACATGTATGCAATGACTATTAGTTTCTTTCAATATTAAGATATACAATAGAAGTGAAGAAGTCTTCGAATTTCACTTTGTTTCCAATCTATGTTGACGACAGTACCATATGTCATGTATCAAATATCATGTATGAAATGAACAAATGTCATTACATAAATATTGGAACAATGCCAGCAATACAATTCCTTTGTTCTTTTGAAAGATGCTCCTGTATTACTTGATATCACTTTAGTTCCTCCTTAGTAAACCACAACAAAGCAAGATCCAAATACCAGCGAAAGTGCTATGAGCGAAAGTCTTTTGGATCTGCAAGGTGATTTGAATCAATTTTACAAAATGCAGGGTGCTCCACAGTCAACTCAGAATTGTCCGTTTCCTAGAACATTCCTTTAACTACTTGGAATTAATGTCTCAGAGAGAAACATCCTAATAATAGCCTTCCAAGGTATTGGCAGGGATTAATAAGGTACTTCACATCCCATTCTTTGGGCCATCAAGTGGTCATTTAGTGGTGGGAGTGGCAAAAAAGTTACCAGACCTGCAGAATCTGGAAACAGCCAATCCATTGGATTGTCGAGAAAAAAAATAGAAAGTAAACCTATAGAATAGAGTAGTTTATAATTGGACAACTTGTTTTGCACGGCAGTTGAAATAAACGATGTATTTTCCTTGTAACCCATTCATACTTAGACTTCTAAATTGCATGAATGAATGCACTCTCATTTTTGAAAATAACTTCTGAATAAAACACAAGCTCACAAAATATATTTAAAATAGGTTTGTTGATCAGGTTCTGATATTTCAGTTTAAACTGTTTTCCATAAGATACCGTCACATTTGAAAGATAGTTATTAGCTTTTTTCATCCGCTGCAAGGATTAATGAGGATATCCACTTCCTTTTGAAATCTACATCCAAAGATTTTGTTGTTGTTGTTTTCCTCCAATGTTCCTTTGAGATGGATCATAAGCGAAGATTGGAAAGTTGAATGCCTGTTATCTTTGCTGTCTTCAAGTTTTCATGTTGACACCTTGTTCATATTCATTCTTCTCCTGGTTGTAGAAAGTCGTTATATGAAAAATTATTCATTGAAATGATCAGGCCGTCAGAGATGAAAGCTTTCATGTTGACATCTTCTTCATTAACTTTTTCTCTGAATTACGGAAAGTCCTTTTGAGGTATGAGTCCCTTTTGAAAGAGACATCCAGGTACTTCCAACTTTTCATGCGGATCTTGTGAGTTTCCGTCTAAGGTAAGATCCCGAGGGTGCGAGCGTCTTGGGGAATTCCCGAGCTGAAAATGGTGTTCAGGAAGAGAAGATTCCGACAAATATCTACATCGAGCGAGCGAGAGAGGGGTCGGTTCATTCCAGGTCTACATTCCCTCCTCCACTTATCAGAGAGAGAGTTTACTCTACGTCCATCAATGCGGCACAGACACACGTCTATCAGTATACGGCACTCACACCACCCTGGGTTTGGGTTCGGTTCGGCATACCCTGCAGCGGGCATCTGTAGCCAATCAGCAATCAGCGTGACTCTAGCCCCGCTCCCAGATACCGATTGGAATTCGGTTACGGGATTAAAGTGTGGATTTCACGGCAGGATGGGTTATTCAAACTAACTTATCATTTGGGAAAATGGCAGCAGGATTCCCGGGTGGAGGTGGGCCATCTTGAAGAGGATCGGTTTAAGATTTATTTTAGGATTATGTTCTTCCTCGAATTTCTTACTCCTGAGCCTCCAGCTCTAAGTATTCTCCCCTCATGTACCCTGATGGTCAGGTAGATACCCAGGCATCTTGCACACAAGGAAACTCAGGAAAGTATTTCCATTCAAGTAACCGATAAATGCAGATTTTAACATTTTTCCTTTTTTCACTTTTTTCACTAATTTTTCTTTCCTTTATCTTTCTTTTCTTTTCCTCCTTTTTTTCGTTTTTTTTTGAAGGAAAGAAAGATTTATTTAAAACCAAAACAATGTTTATTTACACAATTTTCAAACCATTGAA
This sequence comes from Maea johnstoni, assembly GCA_963942565.1. Classification (NCBI taxonomy): domain Eukaryota; kingdom Metazoa; phylum Annelida; class Polychaeta; order Spionida; family Magelonidae; genus Maea; species Maea johnstoni. Next base: position 29,060,707 of record OZ012695.1, read on the forward strand.
CAATTTTCAAACCATTGAAGAAGTGTAAGGATGACTGCATTAAGCCATTATTTAAACATTTAAAGATTTATATCTTAAAGCACCTAAAAGATCTATCACCTGCGATACTCTCAAGACAGCTCACAGCCATCTGCCAACTATACACATTAAGGAAACTGCCTGATAATTTTTGTGACAATTCCTTCAAACAAAAGGGTAAATATATACAATATCACTTTCCAACAAAAATGTGAGATAATCAATATCACAGTTTCCAGCAAATTTGCAAAGATATGAAAAATAACTCTTTTCAACAAAGTGTAAAAATACACAATATCACGGTTTTCAACAAAGTCTAAAGATATACAATATCACAGTTTTCAATATAAGTGTAAAGATATATAATATCACTGTTTTCAACATAATTGTAAAGATATAATATATCAACTGGCCAGATAATTTAGCCTCAATATGGCAGAAAAATTGATGAAAAATTGCCTACACAATAACGTTATAATCACTGAAGGACAAATAAGAGCTTACCATCTTTCACACTTGTAGATAAGCATTGGCAGGAGAGAGTTTTAGTATCTGCCATGAAACAGTGCCACGTGTCCTTGACACTGGTGCTACAAAGGTCAAATTAGCCTAGCTACTGTCTGGCCCTTACTGTTGGCTTTAACCGACAATGTACATATCAATGGACACATCTACAGATATGTAATATACCTCAGGGACCGATAGCATAAAACATCTAGGTGTTTGGAACCCTGTAAGGTTTACTTAATGCCAAGGTTTCCCTGAAATTTATCTTTGAGGTAACCATTACAATAATTCAAAGTGAATCAAAGGATACCTTTAATGGTTTCCAACCTTTATGTGACTCAAAACACTAATTTGACTCATTTATCTATTAATAAATTTTGAATTTTATTCAAAAGTTATTTTTCAAAAGTGCCATTACACTCAAATTGAAATGTCAAAAGAATCCCTGCACATAATGATGTGATAAATGGGAATTTAGCTTGAGGTGGTCCTGTTGGTATGCATAGTGTTTTCTCAGCCCTTGGTGGTATAGACGCTGCTGACAACATTAGTAAAGTTCTGGTGATTGCTCAGCCCACCAAGCTATGGTTTCAGACCACCGCTGTCTTAACTGGCCAGAGTAGCCCTGAGATCTCAAAGGGTGGTCAGACCACTGCTGCCTAAAGTGGCCAGAGTAGCCCTGAGATGCCATAGGGTGGTCCAAGGGTGGTCAGACCACCACTGACCCTATTAGCAGCCTACAGGTCCATGCTGAGCTGACCGTTAACTCATACTGGGGCTTCCTCATCAGTTAACAAGGACTGCCTCATAGCCCAGTGGTCTAGGGTATTGCCACTGATTGCTCCCTGACTCTCACCACTAAGGGCCTGCACTCAAGGCTGAGTGGTCTAGGGCATTGCCACTGACTGCTTGCTGTCTCTCAACACTGAGGGCCTGCCCTCAAGGCTGAGTGGTCTAGGGTATTGCCACTGACTTCTCACTGTCCCTCCGCACTGAGGGCCTACCCTGATAGATGAGTGGTCTACAGCGTTGGCACTGACTGCTCAATGTCAATAACTGGTTTGTCACGATTTGGCATATAAATGTCGGAAAAGGGCCAATCAACAGAAGCTATTCCAAATTCATCAATGGTTGGGTATTTAAGTGTTTGACTAAGCAATACTTTGAAATACTATGACATAGGTCTAGTAAAGGTTTGTGTAGGCTAGTATTTTACAAAGGTTACTAGCCCTGTAACCAGTGCACTTGGACTTCCAGTAATTTATGGATCTAAACTGGGGTCCTATTCGATACTCTGGCACATTCCTCTGAAGACAAACAACTCTATTTCGTTCATCGCATAAACCAGCCCATACTGCCTGCTGTCAGAGGATTCACAGAGTTACCATGACTTCCTGATAATGTAAAATCTGCTTCAAATTACTCTCTTATCTGCCTGACGTGAACATGTGCACATATCACCAGTGTTTAAGACTTCTCACTCACTTTTTGTGGAATAAAACTCACTATTTGATGACAAGTGATAATTTATGGTCCGATAAAACCTCCTGGGGAGTTTCTACCATCTAGTCTTCATGGCTGTGTGACTTTCATCAGTGACCTAGAGCAGCGACTATTTGGTTCATCTGTTATCCACAGTTTTTCATCACTGTAGTTAATCTTTCAGTTGCAAGATGGCAGCACTGCATGTTATCATTTTCACACTACATCTGACTCACATTGTGGTACACATCATGGTCTTTGGAATATATATATAATATATATATATAATATATATATATAATATATATATATATATAAATATATATATATATATATATATATATATATATATATATATATATATATATATATATATATATATATATTATATATATATATTATAGTTAGTTAGTAATAATAAGAAATAATACAAATAGAAAACATACCAGTTTTACCTAACTAATAGGTGATATCATAAGATTTCTCCACTCATTCTTTTTTTTTAATTCTTGAATAAATCAATTTCAAATCAATTTCTCTCTCACCCTAAGTGGACACACAAGTAAGGTTATACAGCTCCAAAATGATAAGATGATATAATATTTAATTAGAATAAATAAATAGTTAATAAAGGTTATGTACTCACCACCCAGCACTCAATACCATATGATTTTAAATTATACATACCTGAAAATAAAGAAAAGACATCATAAATAATAGGGACATACAAGACACCATAAAAATATCATTGCAAGTCAAAATACAATCTAGTTCGCCCATTTACATCAGAAATGCATGCAAAGACAGTCAACTCAGAATAATATTGTAGGTATCAAAATCATTCCATATGAATTAGACCATCACATGGACGATCCAGATGTAAATGGCTTAGAATCAAAATTGACAATGATACAAAGAATACATTTGTATATCTTTATTTAACTAAGCATTCCTGTAATAAGTATTATCCAGATTCTTTGACATAAGAGAGAATTAATATCATTAACTTTTGCATCTGGGAATAAAGCAAACACGTCAAAATGTGAGTTGTTGTTCATATTCTGTATACCATTCATTTCAGGCTTTTTAAACTACTTCAGAAATGTATTATTCAATTGAAAAGTCTTCATAATCTTATTTCCTGCTGATGAAACGTAACTTATTGAAAGCAATCTACAGTATTGATACTATGAGTCCCAGTGCCCGCCAGTTGCCAGGGTTGGCCCATGAATACATGCATCGTGCCAAGAAATACCGACATGACTACCGCCGCCAGGCAAGTGTGAAGAAATGTCAGTTTCCATAACAACGCTGGTGACAGAACGGAGAGACAGGTGAAATCTACAAGCGCTTTTTCATTGGAGAATGTCCAAGTTAATTAGTCAGTCAGCGCTAATAAGGAAAAACAAGACTGGCAAATGAGGTTTTTTTTCTTATTAAGCAGAAAGTTAGATACCCAAACACGCTTAGATACAGGTGAATTTTTTTTTTTTTAGAATGTCTTAACTAATTAGTCAGTCATTGGTAATAAGGAAAAACATGTCTGGCACCTGAGGTTTTTATCATTTTTTTTTTATCTAGCAATAAGTTTGATACCCACACATGCTTAGATACAGTGAAATCTATGTTTTTTTAGAATTTCGTATTAATTAGTCAGTCATTTGAAAAAAAGGAAAAACAAAACTGACGATTAAGTGTCACCTGATATTTTCAAAATCTCATTAGCATTTCATTATTGGATACATTGCATGCTTTATGCTCCTAATTAAGTGTTCATACAACTTTCTAATCATGCAAATAAAGCTGAAGGTATTTCATAAATGCAAAAAGAAAACTTTTCCCATAAAAATATCAAATATCACTTCCAATTCATCCATTTCATAATTATTTCATCAATGTGCACTGAACACTCATAGCAGCCAAAAACCCAACCTGACAATTACAGGAAAACCTTACAGATGTTAGCATATTTGCACAAATATTTGAGGAGAAATATAAGCCAGAACAGTACACCAAACAGCACTCTTTCAAATATTTTGTAAAATCATTCTTAACCCTTATGTTGCTGGTGGCTAATTTGGCCATTATAAAATGATGCAAAAAACCCTGAAAATTGACTGAAACCCTGGCATATGGTACTCATCTGATAGGACTCAGCGGTAGCTTTCCAATGAATATCAACAAGACAGGGTTAAGATGATTTTCATATTTTTTTGGTTTTTTTGTGCATTGGAAGAAAGTAACCTCAGCACAGCAGGGTTAATTCAAATGTTTTTATCAAAAGTAATCATAGCAAAATATGACAATTTGTAGAGGAGCTTTCAAGCATGAATTGGTTAATATGATATGTGCATTGAGTCACGTTACCTGAGAGCTCAAGCTGACCTGAGATACTGCTCAAAACATTTGCTTCCTAATTAGCGAGGTGGCATGTCCACAGAACACGTAACATAAGTGGCTATGATAAAGTGGACCACAAACCTAACTCTATTATACCCAAAATGATCTATAAAAGCCTTATTAGTTTTGGGATATCTTCTTTATAAAAGGATTTTTTTTCTTCAAAAATATCTTAACAGAATATGGTCACATCAAGCAGGGAGCTTTCATTACATCATATACCTATAAATAGATTGTCCCTGCATCAAGTCACCAAATGACTTTCATACAATTTCTTGTGTTTTTTTCAACTATATTTTCATGAATATCAAATATCTAGACAATACATTTAGATAGGAAAACTAGGCAGGAGTGGCTTGAGAAAACAATAGAAAGATTAATGCTTCCTAAGAGGGGACATTGTTGAACATCACTTATCCAAGAAATACTACCTTAATATCTAAAATATCTCCAAAGACATCAGACCTCCTCCAGACACTCAGATCCACAATGAGTTAACAATTAATAGACACACTTGAGAAATCACAAGTGCAGACCTAGACATTTGAGACAGTAGCATTTGCTTTGATTTAACCATTTCATTTTCAGAACTCTTGCTTAATACTGCAAATGATCTAAAACATGTGAAAATATTTTGAAAACAGTAATATTTCGATAAATGTTAAAATTTTGATAAATGTTAAACTGAAAGCTATTCCTCATAGAAAGTCGAACAATCTTTCTGCAAATATTTCTTAAATATCTATCTCTTTGAAGAGCTATGTCGAAAGTTGTCATACCATACATGTACTCAGAAGGCAAATGGGTTAAAACACTACAATACTGTTATCCGGGGATGAAAGGGTCTCCTCCCCCGGGGATACGCTATCAGGTGGCATCTATTATATTCCTCGATGTCACTTCTGCCCCTCATAATGCAGGAGAGCTATTTCCTTGCCAGAAATGACGTCACCTACTGATTATCGTGTCACCGCGTAAGTAGAGGTGAGAGCTATTTACTTGTCACGCTAAGTAGTGAGTGATTTCATGACAATAAGTGTTCTGAACTTTTGAGAACTTCCTCCAATATCGCGTTGTTATTGTTATTGTCCTCTACTTTATGATCATCATCATCAGTATCGTTATCATTACCACTATTATCAATATTGTTATGAGTGCTATCAATATCATAATCACAAAGAATGTTTTTCTATTGTTCCTTTTGTCAATATCATTATTATCATCATCATTAGTTGTAGTAGTAGTAGTAGTAGTAGTAGTAAGAGTAGTAACGGCAGCAGCAGCAGCCGCAGTAGTAGTAGTAGTAGTAGTAGTAGTAATAGTAGTAGTAGTAGTAGTAGTAGTAGTAGTAGTAGTAGTAGTAGTAGTAGTAGTAGTTGTAGTAGCAGTAGTAATAGTAGTAGTAGTAGTAGCAGCAGCAGCAGCAGCAGCAGCAGCAGCAGCAGCAGCAGCAGCAGCAGCAGCAGCAGCAGCAGCAGCAACAGCAGCAGCAGCAGTAGTAGTAGTAGTAGTAGCATTCATCTGTAGGTAGAGTAGAGGTAGTTGATGCAGCAACAGCAGTATATAATTATAAATAGGAGCTGCAGCCTTTAAAGCAGTAAATCAACTAGTTCCTGAAGTGCTATCTCCAGTTAGAATGTCAGAGGACCATTTATTTCTTTAATATCTTAACCATGCCAACCTATGCCAAATATTTTTCCATGTTTATTTTCAAGCCTTAAAAAACATCCCTAGCTGCCTTGAGCCTTGGCCTGACATGTGCCGATAATAACAAAAAGGTGATGAAAATTTCTTGAGGCAAGAAAGCAGCGCAGATATTGGTCATATCAAATTTCATAACGCATTATCAGATTTGCCGCAATCCTATGAATCACCATAATCACCTTAAACCTTCCTGGGAAAGCGAATACCCTCACCAATCACGGCGGGGAAAATTGTTCTTGGTTTTATCTGACAGTAAGTGAGCCATGAAGTATTGGGGTTCAGATTTACCGCGATCGCTGTATCATTTAATGAACTCAATTCCAGGGGAAATCGAAGAAAACTTGGAAGTAATTTGTTTGCTCCAACATCTCCAGTTGCTATCTCAGTGGCCCGCCGGTTTCGAGCGTCATGACGAATTAGCAACGTCGCAGTCACGCGAAAATTTCAATATGATTCAGACCTCGAAGGAAATTGACATTGAAAAGTAGGAGAGCGGCCGTATATGAAAAAATCTCATCTCTTGGAGTTCTTATTCTGAGGATAAGCGTTTCCTTGATCTAATAGAAGTTCTATCACTGAGGAACATTCTTATAATATACTAGGGAGTTATAAAGCTTGTTAAAGCTTGTTCTACATCCTTCCCAATTAAATGTGTCAAGATCTACATACACAATGGATACCAGGATAAAAAATGGAGCTAATTCTAATGGAAAATGGAATCTCATTTTTGACAATATCAAAAGTTAGACTGATAAAGATCTTGGGATAGATCCTTTTATTTGTCATAGTTACAAATGCATTTTATGTGCCAAATGCTGTGTAATATACATCTTAATAGACCGGATATAATCAAATCAAATAAAATCAACTCAAAATTGTACTAGAAAGTCTCTCCCTTCCCACAATGCACTGTGGTGAGTGGCAGGGTATAAGGCCTTTCCTAAACAATCATCTGAATGACCTGCCAATCTTGTGTAACCATCACAAATCTAAACACAGCAAGTCGCATTATCAAAATATCTCACGGCAACCGATCATTCCTCCTCACCTCCTCATAATTGAATATCAAATGCTACAGTTTTTTTCATCACTCCTGCCTCAGACAGATAAAGTTCTTTTGTGTGTGTGTGTCTGTGTGTGTGTGAACTTCAAAAAGAGCAGAATAAAAGAAATAGTGAAATCACCCTGGAGAAGCAAATTTAGAAGTATTTAACCACATCACGCTCATGACAACCGATAGATCGGACATCCTAGAGATTACCACATAATGAAGTATAATTGTCTAAAAATGTTTCTTTAATGCCTTTGAATGCCAGAAATGGTCATAATAACTATAAATTCTCCTGTAATCCTTTCTGCTAATTTCTTCTTATTTCTAAGTTATCTTCAAAAGTATGATAATTATCGGGGACTCTGAGCCAGATTTCTTTTTCAATTTGAAGGATTTTGATTATACAAAATAATCAAAGTAAATCAAACTAAAACATGTATATATGTGCAACTTCAGGTTATCACACAAACTTTTTTCACTAGTGCTATCCAGAGGATATCTTAAACTGATTCCTGCCTGCAGATCTTTTTGACAGGTGTCATCTCGACCTTTCATACTTTTGAAAATAACTTCAGAATGAATATATAATTTGCAAACTAATTGAAGGAGAGTTGTAGACAGAATTTTGATAATCAACTCTTCTTCAAATATTTCTATAAATACTGATTTTTTTAGAGAGAGATTACCAAAACAGTCTGGTGTTTTTGGCTGCTACAGGAATGAATGTCTTTAACCATTATGCTGCTGATGGCTAATTTTGCCGATACAAAATGATGCAACAATCCTGAAAAATGATTGAAACCCTGGCAAATGGGTACTCATCTGAGAGTACTCAGTGAGAGCTATCCAATGAATACCAACATGACCAGGTTTAGATGGTTCTCGAAAATCAAAATCTTTGCGTCCTTGTGCGTTGGACTAAAGTAGCCTCAGTATTGGAAGGCTTGTTGGGAACTCGAAGCATGAATGGGTTATCCTCTGGTCTGCAATCCAAAGAGCACCTGCTCCAAAAACAATCCCCACATGTCAAGTTACGGCTAATTCCACGTCTCATGCGAGACCTTCTCAGACAAGATATGATACAATCAACACAGCTGCTGCTGCTGCTCTGCAAAAAAAGCCGCCAAGGTGTGGACAAACATATATGATACCAGACCTATGCAGAGTTAAGCCAAGAAAAAAATATTGTTTGTTTCCTGTAACGGTCCGAAAAAAATAGGGTAGGTAGGTCGGTAAAAAAATGTTTTTGCATTATTTTTTTGGTCAAAAATGTGTGTTTTATGAATGTTTTGCGTTGATTTGGAGTTGGGAGGGCGGAAAAAACTTTAGGGTAGGGATTTTTTTGAATAAAAACTTGTTAGGGTAGGATTACAGGAAACAAACAACTTTTTTAGGCCTTACATAAGCTCATACAATTATTCATATGATCAACTTTGAGTATTCATTTAATAGTGTTAGCTCAACTTAACCCTTCCATTGCTGAGGCCACTTTGGTCTAAAGCACATGGACGCAAATATTTTTGAAAACCATCCAAACCCTGTTATGTTGGTATTCATTGGATGATAACTCTTGCTGAGTACTCATGTGCCAGTGTTTCAGCTATTTTTCAGGGGTTTTTTGCCTTAATTTGTGTTAGCCACTAGCAGCATAAGGGTTAAGGACTAATCAAGAAATCTATCCATGATTGATTATCAAGGACTATATACACAGCTGATGAAGGTAGAAATTCCTTTTGCCTCCAAAAGAAAACGTTTCAAAACTGCTCATGATGCATTTGGCAGCATTGTTACTCTCATCACAGGAAGGGAAGCGCTCCTTCAATGAAGCTGTAATCCAGATTTCGAATACAAAATGAGACTTAAATCTCATATTCGATCATCTTTCTCTCTGCGTTACATTGATGAAGAAAATAACAAGCAAACTAACCACTGTCACAAAATTTAAGTGTACAATTGTCTGAAATGTACAGTTTTGCGGTGGCTATTATAAAATGAGTCATAAAATCATGTCCATCATTGCGGTCTTCATGGCCCTTGCAATAGTTGTTTCTTGCAACATGAAAGTCCAAGTGACATCTAATTTGCTATAAGCATATTTGGTCCCACAAAATAGATCATAAATGATCGCTTTTAAGCTGGTCAACCACAAAAGAAATTGGACAATGACGAGCAAAATTACATCCTCTTACTTCGTATTTTTTGTAGAGCTCTTAACCCTTATCCTGCTGACGGCTAATTTTGCCAATACAAAATTATGCAAAAAAAATCAAAAATTATTGAAACCCTGGCAAATGGGTACTCATCTGAGAGTATGCAAAGAGAGCTTTCCAATGAATACCAACATGACAGGGTCTAGATGGTTTTCAAAAATAATGGCATCCTTGTTCTTTGGATGAAAGTAGCCTTAGCATTGGAAGGGTTAAGGCTCTTATAAGTTAGACAATTAAGCACAGATTATATAGGATTCATACAGTGGGTCATGTCTGTATTGATAATTGTAGGTTCGCAATAATGCCCCAGTTATTTCACCCCATAGAAAGAGCCATAGGTTTAACTCAGGACAGTCAATTATCCTTTATGAAGGAAAATCTGATAAATTCTCTCATCCCCCACTTCAGAATTGTCTTAATCAGCGATATTGATTTTGTAATTGTTGCTGTAGCTGTTATCATCTCTCTCATCCTAATTATCATCATTACCAGGACATTACAGTTCTCGTTTAAAGCAGGTTCTCATCATCTGTGACACACACTCAGCAATCCACTGGTGAATTGCTGCATTTCAATTACAATTTATGGTATGCCCGGCAGAGGTTTATTCGCGATGTTAGGAGTGGTTTGGGAATTTTATTGTGAGTCAATTATCAAAAATTTCTCTTCTAAACAATGGAAATGACTATGTTCAAGTTCTATGAAAATCCTCTGAAGGTGGAACTGTGATTTCAATATTATTTCAGCATTATCATCATTATTATCATCATAATTGCCATCACCATCATCTTCATCATCATCATCATCATCATCATCATCATCATCATTTCCACCATTAACCCTTCCAAAACTTTAAGGTTACTTTCATCCAAAGCACAGGGATGCAAAGATTTTTGAAAACCATCCAAACCCTGTCATGTTGGTATCCATTGGATAGCTCTCGCTGAGTACTCTCAGATGAGTACCCATGTGCCAAGGTATCGGCCTTTTTCAGGGATTTTATTTGCATCATTTTGTATTGGTCAAATTAGTTACCAGCATCATAAGGGTTAACCCATTAACCCATTCACACTCAGTGTTCCCCAGGAAAGTATCGTCTGCTATTTTCATACTTTTGAAAATAACTTGGAAATAAAGCAAATTCTCACAAAATATTTGAAGGAGAGTTGTTGGTAATATTCTGATAAACATTTCTCCTTCAAATATTTTTGATAAAAACGCTTTTGTGAGGAAAATATCAACAAAATAGTCAGGCCTGTTTTGGCCGCTCTGAGTGCCAATGGGTTAACATCTAGTGTACACATGGTCTGACACAAAGAGATTTTTTTTAATTCTCTGATAGATTGGAAGATAGAAATATCTTGACAACGGAACAATATTTTGAGAAATACTTGACTGAAAGTTGTTATTACTGATGGCTTGCACAATTCCTCTTCCAATATTTTTCTAATACTACACTATTTGATGAGTTATTTTCCAAGTTGTCAGATGATGATGATGTGTGTGCTCCAGATGTAACTGGGTAAATCCCATCTCTGCAGGGCCGAGGATTCCCAGACTAATCCCGCAATTAATCTGATAACGTTTATGAGAACATGCCACTTGCAGCCCAGGCCAGTTATCATACTAAACATTGAAAATATGCTTTAATATTCATGAAATAAATATTTTCACAGACAGGCTTATCATAAATGACGCAAGTGGTGGTTATTAGAGAGTACTATTTGCTGGCGTGGGTGGTCTATGGGACTACACAGGGTGCAACATAGATACCAAAACATTACTTGCCATGCGGGGCAAGCTGCCCCTAAAGTTTACTTGCCTGCCACTGTTAAACAAAGGAGAGTTACAAAGCAAGGACACTGCCCAAAACGTTACTTGCCGAGCGGCGAGCGGGGCAAGATTAGGTCTCGTTTTGCTTGCCCGATTGCCATTTTTTGCTAAATTCACATCAACTTACAATGGGGCAAGTGGTTACATTGCAAGCTGCTACATAGTAATAGGAATAAGTAGATACAGAAGCTAAGAAAGCTTGCAAAATGTTAAAATCATGAGTACAGTGGAATGTGCTAGATTGAGTTTCTATATTAGGCACCAGGGAACCCAGCTGCATTTGACATCGTTAGGTTAGTAATACCTTAATGTTTCCTAAGAATTCCTAACTTAGATCTTTTAGGAAACAGGTTAAGATCTTCTGAATACAGCAATTGAAAAATACCAAATATCTGAGAAAAAAAAAATTGCAGTGGACCATTCTAGTATTGAATATGAACCTGCATTCAAATTGAGCACTACCATTCCTTGTAAGTGTTCTATGTACCCACATTCCACTGTATATAAAACAGTTCCTAATACAGAGCAGGTTCAAGGGGTTTGGCAGCCCCCCCCCCCCCCCCCCCCCCCCCCCCCCCCCATTTACAATTACAATTGTCTCTTTTCTTGCTAAGAATTGTCTCTTTTCTGCAGTTTTGCTTAAAATCAGTGAGGTAGTTATCTACCGTTCTTTTAACCCTTATCCTGCTGTGAAACCTATGGGCACATAGGTTTCACTGCTGCGCATCACGACAATTGTTGTGGTTAGCAGGACAAGGGTTAAAATAAACCTGCATCCTAAAATATGTTCAAAGTTGTCAGGCCTTGCATGCACTTCAAATGCGAATGAGTCAAACCTGTTATAACGTCCAGAAAACCTGGGGATGATTACCACCCAAATATAATCACCATGTTATAACAGGAAATATAAGTCCAGCATAAAGGGTTTGTCACCTGAGTGAGTCATATGGAATTGCTCAATCTCCGAGATGGAAGAATGAATCAAAGAAAAGGATTTTTTTGTAAACCAATCATGTCCACAGTGTTTTCTCAACTGTGGATACAGTTCTTCATGAAGCCCTAAGTACCACCCAATATAATCACCCTGCTAGGACAGGAAATATAAGTCCAGCATAAAGGGTTTGTCACCTGAGTGAGTCATATGGAATTGCTCATTCTCAGAGATGGAAGAATGAATCAAAGAAAAGGAATTTTTTTTGTAAACCAATCATGTCCACAGTGTTTTCTCAACTGTAGATACCTCTCTACATTTAAGGCCTGTAAGTACCACCCAAATATAATCAACATAATAAGACAGGAAATATAAGTCCAGCGTAAAGGGATTTGTCACCAAGGTAAGATTGTATGAAATCGATCTGACTCAGAGATGGGTGAATGAATATGAGATAAGGAATTTTTTCTATCAACAATTCATGCCTATTGTGTTTTCTCAACTCTAGACACAATTCTTCCGATAGCCCATGAGATACCACCCAAAAATAATATCCATGCTATAACAGAAAATGACTCCAGCATAATGGGTTTTGTCACATGAGTGAGTTGGTTTGAAATTGTTCATTCTCAAGGATGGACCAATGCATCTGAAAGATAATATTTTGTCAGTGATCCATGCCCATGGTGTTTTCACAACTGTAGATATATACTTTCTCCAAAACCCCAGAAAATACCACCCAAATATAATCACCATGTTACAACAGATAATATAAGTCCAGCATGAAGAGATTTGTCACATGAGTAATATTGCTGGAAATCACTTGCTCCCAGAGACATATAAATGAACCTGAGGAAAAGAACTACCATATTCGCCCGATTAAGTGCACCGTGCGGGTGCAAGTTGGAAAAATTTTCTGTAGCAAGGATTTTGTCAAACATTTGTATAACCGAACCCCCCTAATGAGTGCCGATCGTGGTGTTACATGGCAAGAGGAAAGATATGTGATTTGGTTTGGGTTACTTCTGGGGGGAAATTTAACATGAGGAGACAATCTTTGGCGCTTGCTGGTCCCCTCAAAACGGCGAAAAATAGGGGGGGGGGTGCGCTTATTCAATACAGTGCGCTGAATCGGCCGGGCGAATATGGTATTTTGCAACCAGTCACGCTCTAACCCTTCCAATGCTGAGGCTAATTTCGTCCAAAGCACAAGGACGCACGATTTTTGAAAAAAAAATTAAACCTTGTCATGTTGGTATTCATTAGATTAGCTCTTGCTGAGTACTCTCAGATAAGTACCATTGTGCCAGGGTTTCAGTATTTTTTTTAGGTTTTTTGCATAAATTTTAGCCACCAGCAGCATAAGGATTAACCCTTCCAATGCTGAGGCTTCTTTCGTCCAAAGCACAATGACGCAAGATTTTCTAAAAACATTTAAACCTTGTCATGTCGGTATTCATTAGATAGCTCTCGCTGAGTACTCTCAGATGAGTACCGTTGTGCCAGGGTTTCAGTCATTTTTTTAGCTTTTGCATATATTTTACCCGCCAGCAGCATAAGGGTTAAAACAAAATGCTTCTCGCCCTTGCAGGAAAAAGCTTAGGACTCCTAGCTTGTGCAATTAAAAAACGTCTAAGATATGAACGCGTTGAACATGAAAAAAAAACTGCTGCCCCTGTTGTCCAAGTTACTGACACCTCAAAAATCTCACATGATACCAAATAAATCCCTTAGGATACCAGCATTCGTGACATGCATACCTGGTACCCATACCTTTCAAAATACCCTGGTACCCATACCCTTCAAAACACCCTGGTACCCATACCCTTCAAAACACCCTGGTACCCATACCCTTCAAAACACCCTGGTATCCATACCCTTCAAAATACCCTAGTACCCATACCCTTCAAAATACCCTGGTACCCATACCCTTGAAAACACTCTGGTACCCATACCCTTCAAAACACCCTGGTACCAATTTCCATCAAAATACCCTGGTACCCATACCCTTTGGGTATGTGCCAGGATAGGGTAGTCCCAATTAGTAGTACTAACAATACTTACTTGCATGGTTGCCTTAAGTAGCGGTTCTCTAATACCATTGCGTATGAAATTATGGGTCGTGTATGAGATATTTGAGAATGTTAAGTCCCTTCCGTTCATGCCTAAGTCTACTCCATTTTGTCACACATCTTTCTGGCCATCTTTTGAAAATATTACAATAGGAAACATGGGAACAATCTGCCCAATAACACTCCTTCAAAGATTTTGTGAATAAATTCTTCATTCTTGAGAAAAGTATTATATAAAACTAGATAGTACTTTATAATTGTAGCTGCCTTTACTAGATCAGATGTAGCCACGCAATCCTATAGCCAGCATTGTCCAAGAAATTTCCAGCTATATTTGCTTCAAGGACATAGTGTGTGAAACTTAAAATCGCACTTTCACAAAACCTTACGCTTTTATACTAAAATGCCACCTTATCTCTGCATCATCAGTTTAACCCTTATGCTGCTGGTGGCTAATTTGGCCAATACAAAATGATGCAAAAACCTGAAAAATGACTGAAACCCAGGGAAATGGGTACTCATCTGAGAGTGCTCTGTGAGAGCTTTCCAATTAATACCAACATGACAATGTTCTGATGATTTTCAATGATCTTTGCATCGTTGTGCTTTGGACAAAAGTAGCCTCAGCATTGGAAGGGTTAAATGTAGCCAGACTTCCTATACAGGAAATCCTATTATTTTCTTATGATCACCAACAGAATTGCTTGGTATTCTCAGGTATATTGCATAAGGGTAGAGTCTATCACTGTCTTCATACCCCAGCAGCACCCTGGTATTATCCCTTATACTCTGGTGGCTTATTTTGTCAATACAATGGATTGATACAAAAAAACCTGAAAAAAAGACTAAAACCCTGGCAAATAGGTACTCATCTGTGAGTACTCGGCGAGAGCTTTCCAATGAGTACTAACATGACAGGGTTTAGATGGTTTTCAAAAATCTTTGCGCTCTTGTGATTCGGACGAAAGTAGCCTCAGCATTGGAAGGGTTATTGTACCCACCGGAGAACCCAGCTATCATTATTAAACCCCAATTGTGTTTTCTGCACCCACTTCCACATGGCCCCTGTCCTAAAACCATTATTACCCTATTAATCCATGAACCCTTCCAATGCTGTCAGGCTACTTTTATCCAAAGCGCAAGAATGCAAAGATGTTTGAAAATCATCTAAACCCTGTCATGTTGGTATTCATTAGATAGCTCTCGCTGAGTACTCTCAGATGAGTACCCATATGTCAGGGTTCCAGTCATTTTTCAGTTTTTTTGCATCATTTTGTAATGGCCAAATTAGCCACCAGCAGCATAAGGGCTAAAACCATAGTTATTACCCACACACATATCATCATACCCACCTGCATAGTACCCGGGTATCGTACCCATACCCTGATCGTAATCCATACCAGGTCCGCGCCCGCTGCACATCAGGAGATCCGAGCCAGCATTTCCCATGATAGTTTCTATGATTTGTCCACGGTACCACCAATCCTTCCTTCGCACTCCTCAAAAATGTCAAATACAGCGTTAAGTCCTAACGCTGTCTCAGTGGCGTTCCGAGCCAGCATTTCCCATGATAGTTTCTATGATTTGTCCACGGTACCACCGATCCTTCCTTCGCACTCCTCAAAAATGTCAAATACAGCGTTAAGTCCCAACGCTGTCTCAGTGGCGTTCCGAGCCTGCATTTCCCATGATAGTTTCTATGATATGTCCACGGTACCACCGATCCTTCCTTCGCACTCCTCAAAAATGTCAAATACAGCGTTAAGTCCCAACGCTGTCTCAGTGGCGTTCCGAGCCAGCATTTCCCATGATAGTTTCTATGATATGTCCACGGTACCACCGATCCTTCCTTCGCACTCCTCAAAAATGTCAAATACAGCGTTAAGTCCCAATGCTGTCTCAGTGGCGTTCCGAGCCTGCATTTCCCATGATAGTTTCTAGGATTTGTCCACAGTATCACCAATCCTTCTTTCGCACTCCTCAAAAATGTCAAATACAGCGTTAAGTCCCAACACTGTCTCAGTGGCGTTCTGAGCCGGCATTTCCCATGATAGTTTCTATGATTTGTCCACAGTACCACCAATCCTTCCTTCGCACTCCTCAAAAATGTCAAATACAGCGTTAAGTCCCAACGCTGTCTCAGTGGCGTTCCGAGCCAGCATTTCCCATGATAGAGTTTCTATGATTTGTCCACAGTACCACCAATCCTTCCTTCGCACTCCTCAAAAATGTCAAATACAGCGTTAAGTCCCAACGCTGTCTCAGTGGCGTTCCGAGCCGGCATTTCCCATGATAGTTTCTCTATGATTTGTCCACAGTACCACCAATCCTTCCTTTGCACTCCTCAAAAATGTCAAATACAGTGTTAAGTCCCAACACTGCTGTCTCAGTGGCGTTCCGAGCCGGCATTTCCCATGACAGTTTCTATGATTTGTCCACGGTACCACCGATCCTTCCTTCGCACTCCTCAAAAATGTCAAATACAGCGTTAAGTCCCAATGCTGTCTTAGTGGCGTTCCGAGCCAGCATTTCCCATGATAGTTTCTATGATTTGTCCACAGTACCACCAATCCTTCCTTCGCACTCCTCAAAAATGTCAAATACAGCGTTAAGTCGCAACGCTGCTGTCTCAGTGGCGCGTACACAGTGTTGATACTGGGGAAATAGATCTCAGCATTGACGTAACTCCTCGCAATAGAGCAAACAAATGCAAATTCTCGTTATTAGATCTCAGCTGGGGAGAAATCCTGGTTCCGTTTTGCCGTAGAAATGTCTTCATCAGTTTCAGCTGCACTTCAATTAACATGGTATTAAATCACAAGTAATTCAATTCAATTCAATTCCACCAAAACGTGATTCCAACACATAAAAGATTTCTCGCTATTCAGGCATTGAATGACACTATTGTTATCTATGAGGTGTTTTTATACATGATGTGACAGATATTAAAGAATGAGTGGGTAATTACTCCTTGTTAGCATTTCCTTTGATAGAAACAATGTCAGTTAGGAATAAATTTCATTCAATTCTTCCTTTATTTGCCAATTCCATTTCTTCACATTTCATGAGTGAAATAAAGAGCATCCTGTTGCACCTTTATCAATACTCACATAATAGTTCTCCCACTCCTAGTATAAGAATAGTATCTAACACAAGAGTTTATAACCCTACCATAATAATGAAAGTCTCATTAAGAAATATCCACAAGTCAAAGAATCACACACTGTTATTGTCTCTACTGGCTAGTTTGTGTAGAAGTGTAATTCAGGATACCCTCATAACAGTCCTGCTGGTCCTTGGATAAGAATCGTATCAAACACAAGAGTTTATAACCCTGATGAATCAATGAAAGTCTCATGAGTAAAGGAAAATCCACAAGTTGTAGAAACACAAGTGTTGTTCTGTCTGTCCAGTTTGGAAACAAGTGTAATTCAGGATAACCTCATATAAGTCCTGGCGGTCTGTGGGTTGGCCCTTGGATAAGAATCGTATCTAACACATGAGTTTATAACCCTGATGAATTAATTAACGCCTCTTGTGTGTGTAGAAAAGTCCGCTACTTGTAGGGACCCACATGTGCGTAGTTGCATGCACTGTAGCCCAGTTTGCCAACAAATGTGATATCAAGATTGTTGAGAGCCGTTTCCTTTCAACGGTCCCCAAAGGGAAATGTACCGGTCTTTCAGGAATTCCTGTGTAAATCTCAGTTAACTGTCACATGCTTTTGAATCCACACACGACAAATAAATCGCGACAAATATCCCGCTACGCCCCAGTGATCCCTATGACTGGGCACGAGAGAGCAGTATCCTTACCAACCCTATATCAACCCGAACACAAATCCTAATAATCCTATAATCCCCATGTGGATCCCGGATAATCCTTTAAGGAGCTTTAAATCCTCTAGGTTATTTTTTCCGTTCAGAACTATTTGATATTCATGACTATTTGATATTCATGAAATCGTACTGTAGTAGTTGCGCTTTCTCTCCTCCTCCTGAAAGAGAGTGACGTCCTCCCGTCTCTCCCTCTGTCTGATTCGCCACTGTGACTCTCCGCCTATCACAACAGTTAACGCTTGACGGAATCAAAATATATCCAACTTCTTTCAATGAGGTCATCAGAACCAAGTGCAGCACGGTAGTGTCGGTAGTGTCGAGTTAAACCACAATGCTTAACCCATTCACACTCAAGAGTTTTTCTAGAAAGTATCGTCTGCTACTTTCATGCCTTTGAAAATAACTTGGGAAGAAAGGAAAAGTTCTCAAAATATTTGAAGGGGAGTTGTTGTTTGACTACTGGTTAACATTTCTCCATCAAATATTTTCTAAAAAATGCTTTTGTTAGAAAAATATCTCCAAAATTGTCAGGCCTGTTTTGGCCGCTGTATTAATGGGTTAAACCGCCAAGCTCAGTGTGAAGCAAGTAAGGTCAGAGGCTAACAAAAGATGCTCTTTCAATGTTCACTATGAGTTATACACTTAACCCTCCCAATGCTAAGGTTACTTTCATCCAAAGCACAATGACGCAATGATTTTTGAAAACCCTGTCATCTTGGTATTCATTGGATAGCTCTCACTGAGTACTTTCAGATGAGTAACTATGTGCAAGGGTTTCAGTCATTTTTCAGCCATTTTGTATCATTTTGTATTGGCCAAATTAGTCACCAGCAGCATAACGGTTAAAATGTTCCTTTATCTGTTCTCAGAGTGAAATCCAAGTCAATACCAGCTAGAAACAGTTCCAGATGTCTTGCGCAAGCTGCTCAGCACAGTAGATAAGTGTCCATCACCACTCTGAAAACTTATATTGCATCCAGAAAAGCTTAGATGCCCAAACACAAGTGGATTTGAAACAAGCCGGTCAACCTGAACATGCTAGCCTCAACCAGTGTCAACTAATAGCTGCTAATAGGCCAATATTGATGCTCTGGACACCCCCAGCTGGTGGTGGAGATATAATAAGGTTTCTCTGTAATGTAATCGATGCAAGAGCCCTGATTGGTCCTTGTTCCAACGTGACCTCGCGCTGATGCCTTATCTGGTACTCCTGGCATGTAACTAAAGGGCATATAGTAATTGGTCTCTCGCTACATATCCATTCTTTTCTTCATCCAAGAGAAAAGTAACTTCTTTTGATAAGTATAGACTATGATGAGTAAAACATCTAGAGAACCATTGCAGGTAATTCTGATTCCCTGTTCTATATCCTAAAATATTCAGCATCATGTAGCGGAAATTGATATTAAAGTGTGTTGAAACGAGAGGTTATAAAAGATGTTCAAAATCTTTGAATGTTCTGTATCTTGAAGCTTGCAGCTACTCCTAGAAGTATTCTCAGAATCAAACAAGTATAAATGACTCCTTTATAATCTTCAAATGTCATAAATCTTGTATTTGATATCCTTCAATCCTTAGATCATGGCAGATACAAGATAGGGTGAAGAAGACATTCAAAATCCTCAAACTTCCACAATTGTTATTGAAACATGACATCATGGATGTCTTTTTCATAATCCTCCATTTTCCTGAGTATCCAATCCTTCATTTGTTGAAATAATAAGTGATGAAAAAGTCCTTGTCTTTGAGACTTGAGATTCAAAAATAAAAACTCTTGAGATTCGACATCACCACTCTGAAAACTAATACTGCATCCAGAAAAGAAACTTCTTTTGACAAGTGAAGACTATGATGGGTAAAACATCAAGAGAACCATTGCAGGTAATTCTGGTTCCCTATTCCATATCCTAAAATATTCAGCATCATGTAGCGGAAATTGATAATAAAGTGTGTTGAAACGAGAGGTTATAAAAGACGTTCAAAATCTTCGAATGTTCTGTATCTTAAAGCTTACAGCAACTCCTAGAAGTGTTCTCAGTATCAAATAAGTATAAATGACTCCTTTGAAATCTTCAAATGTCATAAATCTTGTATTTGATATCCTTCAATCCTGAGATCACGGCAGATACAAGATAAGGTGAAGAAGACATTCAAAATCCTCAAACTTCCACAATTGTTATTGAAACATGACATCATAGATAAGTCTTTTTCATAATCCTCAAATTTCCTGAGTATCCAATCCTTCACTTGATGAAAAAGTCCTTGTCTTTGAGACTTGAGATTAAAAAAAAACACTTGAGATTCGACATAGGTGTCATGAGTGGTCATGAAAACTCAGAACTGATTTAGGTCTAAATTCACCGGCTCCAAAATGACCTCCTATGACAAAGGAAAGATTTCTTTGTGCACCTCTCTGTGGCCAAGAAGTAATGCCATGCTACGTCTTCGATAAAAACCTACATGTTGAGATGTAGACTGTGCATATTCATATGAGATAGGATCTGTGCCTACAGCGATCATTCCGCAGCAAATCTAGGCCACGCCAAAGTACGTATCAGGGTTGTCATGCAAATACATAACAATCGTCTAGAGGCAACATTACTGCAATATGATAGGATTTACAAAATCATTGGTTACAAGAACTTAATTCTTTTTTTTATTTTTTTTAAATTTCAGTTAAGTAAAATGATTGAGAAAATAAACAGTTAATGTTGTATTCTGACTTGAAGAGAAAGTATAACAAACTAACCAAACTAATTTGGCCTGAAAGTGCTAAATATTGTGGAAAATGCTTTTTTTTTTAGTATGATCAGTTCTCAGTTGGATAAAATGACCATTTAGATATCAGAGAGACATACCCATCAAGGTTATTAGATTGTGCAGTCAGGGGAAGAATTTTGACCCAGAAATAAACTTTTGAATATGGTTAAAATTATCAAATTATTCAATATTTTCACTTAGATTTTATATATTTCATTAGTTGTCAGGCAATGTGGGCACTCAAAGGATAAGTGTGTTGAAGAAATGTTTTTATTAAACGGACACACAACTCCCCTGAAGTATTTCTAGTAAACAAAAACATTTTTTCATGCTTATTTTCATAAATCTCATTCATCCAGGTGAGAGAAGACTGTAGGGAAAACTCAGGGCATAAATGAGTTATGCAGATTTGTTTTCATCCTTAACGAGGACTAATTTCGCTAATTAACACAGATCGTCACCTCACACGATTTCTTCGTTCCAGTCAAGACGAGAAACTGTGAGTTGCCTACATGTGTTTGCCCGATAACTCATATCACAAGCAGGCGTAGTGACAGGTTTTGCCCAAGCCGTGTGCAGGGCGAATAAATCACGCGTTTCTTACGGCGTTTTTGCTGGACCTCCTGCCCTATCAGAGCCGGGGCTGCGTCATATCAGGTAGGACTGCGCCGGCCGGCGGCCTCGAGACATGCTTCCAGGGAACACACTGCTACTCCTACTGCTGCCGCTGACGGGAGGCAGAACAGGGGGGCGGGAACTATGACATCACAGTCAGGACATACATCACGTCACACTCTAGACTGCCTCCCAGGAAAGACTCAGATATGGCATACCCTGCATCAGTGTCTTAGCCAGAATTTAGAAACTGGGTGCCTAAAATTGGCAGTTGTAGAATTTTTGGGCGTCACAATATACTCATATTACAACCATAAACATGTATAAATTCATCAAAATAAGGCATGATATCATTCAACAATGTCATGGGAATTATAAGGAGATGAAAAAATTCAATTATGAGCTTGAGATTGGGATTTTTAGAAATTCCACACAAAAATATTTGGGTGTCCTGAGGGGTTCTTTTTAAGGGTTTGGGTGTCCAAAAAGGCACCCAGACGCCCTGCTGGCTAAGACCATGCCCTGCATAGATGGCACCAATCTTAGTCTGGATTTGAAATATGGCTTTCCCAAAATTTCTGCTCGTTCAAGCTTAGCTACTTATCTACTTCAAATTGTTATACCAACTACATGTGATGGCCTGTTGCGTCAAAAGGCCAATTTACACCTTAGCCATGTCTAATAAGATGATTTGTTATTAGAACTATGGTTTTTAGTTCAAAACAGTAAAAATTGAAAATTCATGACAGAAATTTTTGCCAGTCCAAAAAAGGAGGTTTTCGTGAAAATGTCTTTCCAAGAGACAGGCTGAACGTGTCCTGGCTAAGTCCCTGGATGGTACTGCAGAATGCTAAACGGCTCAATACAGGTGGCAGCACATATCACAGGCTACCACTGCCTACCTTTGAGGCCAGAATGGGATACTGTTATGCAGCCTACAGAGTCAGAAATGATATCCTTATAATGTATAGTGCAGTATGCTAGAGGTGTCAGGAAAGATGACACCAAAGGTGTCACAGACCATATCATGCAACACCTGCCTACCAAGCAATATTAAGATACATGACATTCTTTGTGGATATGGAGAGTTTATAACTAAGTCCTTTTCTAAATTTGTCTCATAATTCTCAAGTACCAAGAGCAATAATAGTAATCCATGTTATTTCACTGAATCCTCTGCCAACACCTTTTATGTACTGTTTAATTAGGAGAGCAATCACAAATCAAACGACCTCATACAGTGGGCAATAGTAGTTTGCATGCCAAAATCCAGGTGGCAGCACTAGTCAAACTAAGTGATACTATCTAATAAAATATGGCACTGTAGTGATGGCCCACCTCCTATCATGGGCAAAGCAAATACCTATTCATGCTAGTTTTTCTCCTTGAACATTTAATTAATTCAATTAATTAACATTTAACATTTAATTAATTTAATTGTTGAATGGATATATGACACTTTGGAAAATAATTTCAAACAAAAGGGTTTGGTTCACAAAATATTTTAAAACAAACATGTAAGTAGAATCATGATAAAATATCTTTAGTCCAAACAATTTGCAAAAAGATACTTTGTTAGAAAAGATACCACCAGAACAATTAATGATTTCATTACTTGAAAATGTAAACTCATCAAATAAGAGTAGTGATAGACATGTGAGAGCTAATTGTATGACTTGACAGAAAGAACAAAATATATTTTTGTTATCAAAATATTTTCCCAAGTATCAGACCATGCATACGCTCTATACATAACAATAATAATAATAATAATAATAATTGATATTTGATATAGCCCTTTCCACCTATATTGTTCAAAAGTGCTTTATGAAGAATACTCAATGGACAGATGTTTATGGTCAATATAGTCAAATAAACTCCTTTCGAAATAGCAGAGTTTTGCACACTATCAGCAGCCTTGATGTTGTGGGGGAGCTGACATTTCAAAGGTGTGGTGCTATAAAGCACAGAAGGCTCTGTCACCAAACCTTTTCAGATTAGTGTGTGGTATTTGTAATAAGTTTTTAATGCACTTGATCTAAGAGTCCTTATATTGGCTTGTTTGACTAACAGTTCCCTTACAGGTATATAGGGACACATCCTTGCATGCACTTTTATACGCTCCAGACATAATTATTATTAATAATTATTAATTAATATTTAATATAGCGCCCTTTCCACCTAAGTGTTCAAAGGCGCTTTTATATGAACCTATGTCATCACATATTATTACCGAGACTCCTAGCCGCGACTTCTCGCAACCAGGGGAGGCAGAGTTAACAGAAAAAGTAACCTTTTTGACAGTTTTAGTGCAGAGAGAAAAATAGTGTTTGAAAACATGGAGCCAAAAAGCATGCAATGAATAACTTGACTGAACTACAATATCATATTTCCGTTAAAAAGCAACAAAAGCGCAGTGTTGATATGACTGCTTAAGGTCTAACTGGTTCTCCTATGATTGGCAGTTATTTTCCACCCCAGACAATTTTTACTTCTCTTAACCCTTCCAA
Organism: Maea johnstoni; assembly: GCA_963942565.1. Classification (NCBI taxonomy): domain Eukaryota; kingdom Metazoa; phylum Annelida; class Polychaeta; order Spionida; family Magelonidae; genus Maea; species Maea johnstoni. The sequence continues at coordinate 29,084,639 of OZ012695.1, forward strand.
TGCTGAGGCTACTTTCGGCCAAAGCACAAAGAGCCAAAGATTTTTGAAAATCCTCCAAACCCTGTCATGTGGGTATATATTGTATAGCTCTCATTGTGTACTCTCAGATGAGTACCCATGTGCCAGGGTTTCAGTAGTTTTTCAGGATTTTTGCATCATTTTGTAATGACTGAATAAACTACCAACTGAGGGTTAAAACGAAATATTGTTTTTAAATTGAACAACTCATTAGAACCACCATTCAAACAAATACAACTTTGAAAATTTTCATTTCATAAAGCAATTATTTTCAAATTATCACACACTTGATTAATAAGTAGATAAACCTATTGATGCCTGTAGTGCACAAAAATAGCTGGAGAATCACATAATATTGCTCTAATAAAAGTGAAAACAATTGAAGGTGAAATCGAAATACTTCTTATCTCCTTTTAATTCATGATTAGATCCAACATTATTTTCAAATGTTTCATGTCACCAAAAGCACAACATCAACATAAACTCTGAATGGGTTATATATATATATATGAATGAGTCATATGGTATGAGTCACATTAAGGTACTTTACCTACCTGCACACACCCATCATACAATCTTAACCCATTAATGTTTAAAAGATCCCCTTGAAACTGTTGTCAGGATCTTTGACACTTTTGACATTAACTTTGGAATTGAGAATGATTTTACAAAATATTTTGAAGGCAGTTGTTGGTTAGGTTTTGAACAACTTTTGTCCATCAAATATTTCCTGAGCTTTGTTTCTGCCTGCAAGATTTCAATGTAATTGTCAGACTGCTATGATGTGTCCCAGGCCTCAATCTAGGTTCACGACACAGTTATGTGTGGCCACCTATTGGCCAAAACCTAAACTATACATATGTGGGATCGGGGAAAAGCGTCTTGGTTGAACCAGGATGTTTATGTGCTCACTCATACCTAGATGATTCATCACTAAGCCCTCTTAAGGAGGATTATCGTCCTTAATCCCTTCATCATCATCGTCATCATAATCACCATCATCATCAGTACAAAAGGAAAAATTAAACGTTAACTGAATGAATGATACTCCCTGTCCATTTTGAATTTGAGTTTTCCCTTTATATCCTATGAAGTGAGAAAGAAGCAAATATATCCTGTTCCACAAAAAAAGTTGCATAAGTTATCAATTAATGCATAAATCATGATAATGTCATCCCCTTGATCCGGGTAGGTATTATACAAGTACAATGGGAGGGGAAATCTCAAACAAAACCATAAAGGATTTGATTGAGGGATGTTTCCCTCTCCTATCCTATGTGAATTGATGTCACGTCAAACCCTGCCAGTTTCACAGAGACACATCCTAATGTGAACACAATTTTTCTGGTCCCATTTGTATATTTTACATTATGAAAAGACCTCTGAGATGTGAACACCACCTAATGTGAACACAATTTCCCAGTCCCATTTGTATCTTTAACATTACGAAAAGACCTCGAAGATGTGAACACCTCCTAATGTGAACACAATTTCCCAGTCCCATTTGTATCTTTAACATTACGAAAAGACCTCGGAGATGTGAACACCCCCTAATGTGAACACTTTTGCCCTGGTCCCAAGGTGTTCACATCTCCAAGGTTTCACAGTACTAGAATAAACTCTCAACAAGATACAGTAGACTGTCATCCCAGGGCTAGTAAATATGTGTTAGGGCTAGTAAAATTGACAGCATCTGGCCCTACTGGCTGGTGGAAATTTTAGCGTTTCATATCTGTCAACCCTGAGAACAGCCAAGCTCAGTTTGAGCAAATCACTTATCATAAACACAATTCCACAAAAGATGTACCTTATCATAATATAATAGAAGGAGAATCTTCTTACCTTTGAGAGAGACAGACCTTTTGAAGGACATTCGACTCCTCAGGGAGCGAGACCGAGAAAACAGTGGCATGATGATGTATTCCCTTCGCTTATTTGTAGTCAAGATCCTTTCCGTTTTGTAGTATAACTGTCCCGTCAAAGAAATATTGGCTTCTTCTATACCCTGAGAACCAAACGCAGCAGCAGTTCCAATACTAGGATGTGAACATGTTTGTTTTGTTGTTTTTCAGGTGTATTTTTACTCAGTTCGCTCGACTGAAGGCGATGATTCTCTTCCCTGGTTCCTGGAGTGAAACTGTAGCCAGCAACGACGATGCAGGCACTAATGCAACTATGTCATAAGTGGGCCGGTTTCTCAAGGACTAAATTTGCGTTACATGACGATCTAACCCAAATCCACTTTGCAAACAATGTATGCTTGATGGGAGGCTGCTCAGTGACCGAGAACAATCCAATAACGCTCTTTTCAGCGCAATTTTCAGCCCACTAAAAATAACAATTATCCACTTTCTTGCGGCAAGGTTTTTCCCCCTTTCTACCTACATGTATATTTCATTAGATTAACATTCGCAAATCTCCGATTGGCTATCATCGGCTTGCTAATAGATTGCACAGCGTGTTTAGTTTCACAACAAACTAACACACATACTTCCGGCTCTTACTGTGCGAGTTGGGGTAAACAAGGCACAATAAATTTTGTCAGTTTCAATGAGCAATTTTCTGCTTGCGCCATTCCCTTCAATGAAGCCCCTGGTGAATTTCACAACAATACAGGTATTTTTCCAGCGTGTTAAAATAGCTGATGGTCTACTAAGTGTCCAAGGAATCTCTGCAGTGGCGTAGACCTTATTGAGACGAATGACGTAGTTGGCCGAATGCGATAACTACCTCAATTCTGGGCAGGTGTTTAACAACACCATAAAATTCATTTTCTGATAATTAGTGTCACATGTGTTATTGGGAGCCCAGAATGGAGATAAACGACTTGTACGTTTCATCTATATTACCCAGTAATGGAAATCCTTACTTCTTCTATTCACCCATTGATTCCCAAAACTCTCCTCTTGAAGGTTGTTCTCTGGATTCAGTCCTTTTACAAACAAGCTAGAAATAAAGCTGTCCAGTACTGATTGTAAACATTTAATTCTAATATTAACCATTTAATTTCCAAGCCTCTTCTCGAAAGGTGTTCTCTGGATTCAGTCCTTAAACAAACAAGTTAGAAATAAAGCTGTCTTAACTGATTGTAAACACTTAATTCTATTACTAACCAATTAATTCCCAAAACTTCCTTCTTGAAAGGTGTTCTCTGGATTAAGTCCTTATACAAACCAGTAAGAAATAAAGCTGTCTAGTATTGATTGTAAACCCCTAATTCTATTACTAACCAATTAATTTCCAATGCTCTCTTGAAAAGTCCTTGGGATGGAACTCAGAGCTAGGTAGTGTTTGACCACTTAAGGGTGCAAAACAGATGATCTTGCTGGTCTTTGTAAGACTTAGGAAAAGTTATGAGATGAGTCTATAAACACAAACCTTGAAATGTACCACGCTCACTGAGCAACATTTCATAATCAGTCTGTAATATCCAAACAAGTGAGCTTCTAATCCTTCCCTTATCTAGTTCTAAATCCTGCTCTACTTAACTTGTAAAGGAGCTGAACTGATGATGTCGCTTGTTTTCAGGAGAAAACTGAGGCAAGCTTCCAATCCATTCTGCAGTGGTTCTAGGTCCATGTAATCCTATCCAATTGCACTTAGTTCTCTTGTGAGTGCAATTTAGAGGAATTTAGGATAACGAGAAAAAAATTCCATCCACACCGTTAACTAGAACTATATATCTGATATCAACCGTTATATGTATGTCAGTGAATCCAAATGGGCACCTCAAGCACAAAATCTTTCAACGATCTGTCACAAATAGTTTGTTTCCGTTGGTTGATTCGTTATAAGTATGTCAATGAAACCAAGTGAGAACTTAAGCACAAAATCCTTTAATAATCCATCACAAAGATTTAGTTTCTGTAGTCTGATTTTGTTATATAGGTCAATGAAACCAAGTGAGAAATTCGGTCATCAAGGGCAAGATACTTTCCTCAGTATTATTTCATTCCAAGTAGATTTTCACGAGCAATTGATATCCAGACAGAGAGGAAATGCGCACATACAATCCAAAATAAACTCTAGTAGTTGAGCTACCTCCAAGTAAACACACAGTTTCCTCATTCACCTTGCCAGCAAGTTCCTCTGAGTAATGCTGAACACTTTCCAAACCACACAACTTCACCTGGGCCACTTTCTTAACCCTAATATGCTGCTGGTGGCTGATTTGGACAATACAAATTAATGCAAAAAATCCTGAAAAATAACTGAAACCCTAGCAAATGGGTACTCATTTGAGAGTACTCAGCAAGAGCTTTCTAATGGATACCAACAAGACAGGGTTTAGATGGTTTTCAAAGATTGTTGCGTCCTTGAGCTTTGGACAAAAAAAGCCTCAGCATTGGAAGTGTTAAGCCTAAATAATCAAGAGAAATTCCTGTGGCAAGTGGAACAAGATATGAGTTGTCGAATTGCGAAAAGGATCATGTCTGTCATGGATTTTGATCACTACCTGAGGTTGGCTTTCTCTCTCTTGCAATCCTGATAATATTCCAAGGGTGAAAATGAGAGAAATCGTCCTCAAAGATCCATATCCACTACTGATAGATCTCATCAAAGTTCTTTCTTACATACATGAGCTTGAGTGTTGTGGTGATCGTAAGACTTTCAGGCTATCTAGACTACTACGGAGCTGACATGGGCCAGCAGGGTTAACCCATATATGCTTGAAATTTCCCTCGAAATGCTCAATCTGGGTGCTTTGATGCTAAATCTAAATAATTCATGCACAAATCATAACTTCCCAAAATATTTGTGTGAGAATCTTCATTGATTCCAGAGAATATTTCCTCTTCACGTATCTACAATATATTTTTTCCAGAATGATATCATTATATATTCTAAATGCTCAATGTGGGTGCTTTTACACTTTCCAAATAATTCATGTACAAAGCATAACTTCACAAAATAGTTGTATGAGAATTTTCATTGATTCCAGAGAATATTTCCTCTTCATATATCTCCGATTTCTTTTTTCCAGAATAATATAATTATATATTCTTAATGCTCAATGTGGGTGCTTTTACACTTTCCAACTAATTCATGCACACAGCATAACTTCACAAAATATTTGTATGAAAATATTAATTGATTCAACTTCACATATCCCAAAAAAAAAAATTGCCAGAATAATATGACTCAGGTAGTCTGGGTTTATTGTAATGCTGCAGCCACCAACAGGTTAATCGCTTGGCCTCCAGCCCACCTGGGCTCTAACTGACAATGCCTGATTACAGGTGGGCAAAGGTTGCAGCCAGCAGCTCAGGGCAGATTAATTTTAGCATATACTCATGCACTGTGGCATGTAGACTTGCTAGAAGTCTGTGATATCTGGCTCTTTCACTGATCTGACCTGAGTTGATCTCACTCCAGGTTTAGTTCTGAATAAATCCTCAAGGGGGACACACTTGAGCTGCAGTCTGTATCACATATTTCAGACATATTTCAGACTGATATCCTAGTATACCGCAGTGCCATCTATCCACAAGGGAAGACATTTAAATATGGCCTGGGAGGCAGGCTAGATGGCATGTAGCCTGGTTCTCAGGCTGAGTTAGGTGTAGTGTTCCCCACTATATATACTAAGTAGGTTTGATGTCTCTCTCAAACTATAGATGGCAGCAGTGTTTTCATTTGTTGCAGTTGATAACTCGGTGTCAGCTTAAGTGTGTCCCCCTTGAGGATTTATTCAGAACTAAACCTGGAGTGAAATCAACTCAGGTTAGTGAGACTCAAGAGTCAGATAACACAGCCTTGTAGCAAGTCTATGTAGCATGTGAACACAGAGTGAAATGCACCCCTTCCAAATATCACCACCACAGACAGGGCTCAAAATTTACTTAAGTGCAAATTCTTGTTTCTCGTTCATACACAAATGTAGTCTATCGGAGGATTTGGCAAGTGAACATGGGAGTGAAATACACCCCTCCTGAATATCACCACCAGGGGTGGTGTGAAATTTACGAAAATCAAATAATCTGGTTTTCATAACCCTCCCTAATATCACGACCAAAGGCAAGGCTCCAAATTTACCAAAGTGCAGTTTCATGTTTCTAGTTGACACACAATTGTAGTCTACGGTTTGGTACTTTATAATAAAGATCCTTCATTGGGGAATAGAGATCTCACAATAAATCAATTAATCTTGCTTGCAATCTGGCACAAGTTTAACACATAAAAATTCCCCTACCTCATATCATGAAACAACTGATAATAATAATATAATAATAATAATAATAATAATAATAATAATAATAATAATAATAATGATAATAATGATTATAATGATAATAACAATAATAATAATAATAATAATAATAATAATAATAATAATAATAATAATAGTATTCTACCAAATGGGAGAATAAATGAATGAAGAATTTAGACTTGAGTCCAAAACAACATCATGAACCTGCTTATCCTGTTCAATTTCAGCTGCACTCTATACAACCAATATGCCACCTATTAACAGATAAGGGAACTAAAACGATTCTCATCAAGACTGAAGATCCACAATGAGAAAGCTTCCGTCCCAATACAGCCTCACAATTTTGATGAAATCTTGTAGGAAAAAGCATAGTTCAGAAAATATTTGATTGAAATATGTTGAATAGAACATTACCTTCTACTCTCCTTCAAATTTTTTGCAAAATATAATTTAATTTTCAAGTTATTGTCAAAAGTACCTTGGATCCAGAAGACAATTTTGAAAGGAACTCTTAAGCATTAATGGGTTAAACTATTCATATCTGGAGGGTACTCATAGTCTGACAGATATGGAAATTTCTTGATGGCATAGTGGCATTTTGAGAAATATTTGACTGAAAGTTGTTGTCCCTGATCAATTTAACATCTCCTCTTCATATGTTTCCCCTATAGAACTCCAATTGGTGAATTATATCCAAAGTTGTCAGGCTATGTATGCACTCCAGATACAAATGGGTTAAAAACCCATTTACACTCAGAGCGGCCAAAAGAGGTCTGACAATTTTGGAAATATTTTACTTACAAAAGCATTTTCTTGGAAACATTTGAAGGAGAAATGTTGATCAGAAGCCAAACAAGAACTCTCCTTCAAATATTTTGAAAACTTTCGCATTATCTACAAGTTATTTTCACAAGTATGCGAGTAGCAGACGATACCTTATATAGAGAAACTCTGAATGTTAACCCATTCACACTCAAGAGTTCCTCTCGAAATATCGTCTGCTACTTTCATACTTTTGAAAATAACTTGAGAATGAAGCGAAATTTCACAAAATATTTGAAGGTGATTCATTGTTTGTCTTCTGATTGACATTTCTCATTCAAATGTTTCCAAAAAAATGCTTTTGTAAGGGAAATATTTCCAAAATAGTCAGGCCTCTTTTGGCCGCTCTGAGTGTAAATGGGTTTATGGGTATACCCTATCCTAGCAGTGACAGGATGGATGGGTTTGACTGCAGGCTGCAGGCAAAACCCACACCTGTTGCCAGAGAGGCAGGTACCAGGCACAACCCCAGCAGGCATAGGGTGCTAGGGTTCATTTGGCATGGGGTGTGTTGTCAAGGCTTGCACACCTGTTCCCGTACCTAAACATGGGTACCAGGTACCACCCTGCAGACATGTGGGGTGTCAGGGCTCATTCCAAATTGGGTGTTTTCACATAGTTTCTCAACCCTCACCCCATCACCATACCTACATACGGGTATCAGGTACCACTCAGTTAACATTTAAGTAAACATTTATCATATATCCTATTTCGGGCCCCTAGTCTGAAATATTCAGGGGCCCACAGCAAAATCTAGGGGCATATGCCCCTGGTCGCCTGGGAAAGTCGAACCCTGTTAGGGGAAGTTAGAGCTCAATCTACATGGAGTATATTCCTTGTCAAAGACAACCCTGCCCGCATATATATACCCATACATAAATATGGGTACCAACCCTGTAGACTTGTGGGGTGTCAGGGTTCATTCTGCATAGGGTATGTTCTCATGATTTGTTAACCCTGCTCCGATACCCATATCTAAATAAGGGTACCACGCAACACCCTGTTGACATGAGGGGTGTCCAGGCTCATTCAGCATGGGGTATTTTGTCATGGTTGGACAACCCTGTTGCTGTACCCACATGTAAATAACTCCTTAAGTAACATCTAAATTATGGGTTTTGCACTATCTGCCACTTGCTCTATACCGACCTAAGTGACCGGGTAAGTTTCCTGTGGAGGGAGGTAAGAACACATCTGCCACATTGTGGCACGCTCGGTCGGATTCTCAGGCTGAGGTAAATAGGTATAATACAACTACTAGAATGGAGTGTTTTATGTTTAATGTAGCTACTAAACTATAGATGGCAGCACAATCATCATGGGACGCAGATGATATCTCTGAGAGTTATAACAGAAATAAAACTGGGGCTTAAGTAATCTCATTATTAATATCAATCTCTGGTGTTTGAGAACATTTTAAAAGTTGTCAGACCTCCTGTGTGTGTTTAATGTACATTTGGTTTTAACCCTTTTATACATTCAGAACCCCAAAATACCAGGATCTTTTTAAGCAATATTTTGTTCATCAGAGGACTTCTGTTGAAAATAGTTGGAAGAAAATCGTTAAGAGCTCAACACACCACTGTCCTCTTAACCCTTATGCTGCTTTGAATTAATTTGACCAATTGAAAAAGAAAAAAAATGAAAAAATGACTGAAACCCTGACAAATGGGAACTCATCCGAGAGAACTCAGCGAGAGCTATCCAATGAATACCAACATGACAGGGTTTAGATGGTTTTCATAAATCTTTGCGTCCTTGTGTCTGGATGAAAGTACCCTCAGCATATGAAGGGTTAAGCATATATCCAGACTACTATTGTCGAGATCTCTAGCCATAAAAGGGTCAAAAGTTATTTCCTTTCCCTGCTTTATCGTACCTCCTCTCGTACCTCCTCTCACTGAAACGTATAAAACCTGAAACAACGACAGCTGGCACTGCTACGCCGATTTCAAATAAGCCACCGTAACTTTCCCTATTGGCCTAGGGTATCAGATCCACCCTAAATTATACCCTTGTACCCATCGAGATGCGAACGTGATACCCCTAAACAGATTAATTAGTGGACTTAGACAGGTGAGTCAGGAGGTAGGATACAAGGCCTAATAATAGAATTAACCTTTTCACGCCTCAAGTAGCACAAAAAGGCCTGACAATTTTGGCAATAAATGTGGCCACCATTTTTGGAAAATATTTGAAAGAGAAATATCCTCCTCCAAATATGTTTTTAACCCATACATACTTGAGACTTCTAGATACTGTCCTCTCGATCTATGATACTTAAAAAGATAACTTTGAAAATACCCATAAATTGGAAAATATTAAGAGAGTTACTATTTAGTTTATGATTAAAATTTCTCCCACAAATATAGAGGTGTCATCAAAATAGACAGTTATTGTTTTATTCCAAAATTACATTCATATGTAGGACCTATCAAAAAGGGCACTGAGTATGAAGGGTTTAACCCTTTCAATGCTGAGGCTACTTTCGTTCAAAGCACAAGGATGCAATGAGTTTTGAAAACTGTCTAAAACTCGTCATGTTGGTGTGCATTGGATAGCTCTCACTGAGCTATTTCAGATGAGTACCCATTTGCCAGTGTTTCAGTCATTTTTTCAGCTTTTTAGTATCATTTTGCATTATAAAAATTAACCACCAGCAGCATAAGGGTTAACCCTCTCATTCCCTGGATAGGTGGCAATATAACCTATGATTTCAGCATTATTATAAAAGAAATATATAAATGTAAAATGTCCACGACATTCCACTTTAACTTTCTTAAAATATCCACCCAAATTTCCTTTGTAAAGAAAGTATTTTATACATTTCGATTTTGTTAGATTGGTTGACATCAGAGCAAGATCAGTTGTACCTGAGAGAAGTAGACGGGGAGTGGGCACTGGTCATGAATCATCAAATTTCGCTGCCTCTCACTATCTGACCTAGATAGGATGACATCCCGCAGCCAGCCAGTGCATGCTTACTGCACAGATCACGTGACCAATACAACCCCAGGCTACAGCGCGTAACCCGAGGCGCAGATGCCGTAGAGGCTAGCATGCAGTACCTATGGGGTTGCGGATCAAGGGAATGTATTTCTCTGGTTGTACGGACAGATGTTTTGGTGAGGGATGCTAGTATCTGCCAGGACAGATGGATGACTCTGACAGATCACACAGACTCTCTCTTTGATGTTATCAGCGAAAGACAAATTACAAATGGAATAGATTAGCGAGACTATTAAGGAAAGAGAACTCACCAGACTTGAACAGAAACAGCGATAATGAAATGTACATACCTGAAAGGGAAAGGAAAATAAATGTCAGACAACCTCAGACAAGGATTGTATGTACTTCTAATTTACATACATACATACATATATATATAAATATATATATATATATATATATATATGTGTGTGTATATATATATATATATATATATATATATATATATAATATATATATATATTATATATATATATATATATATATTATATATATATATATATATTATATATATATCACCTCAACCAAATGCTTGAGTTCTCGATTAATCATCCGACCACTATTGTGTGTATGTATATATATATAATATATATATATATATATATATATATATATATATATATATATATATATATATATATATATATATATATATATTCGGGAGCGCTGGCAATCGCAAGAGGGTTAAACAAGATGGCGACGTCACGTGATTGGAGGCCATGCGGAGGCGCCAACTACGGACATCACGGGGAATTAAAACTTTTGGCGATTGTCAGGGAGCGATTGGCGAAGCAAGCTTCATGATATGAACAGGTAATGTATATCATAATTAATATATATATATATATATGGTATTGCCTCCTCATTGGTTCATTTCAGCATTTTAGTAAATTACACAGTAGATCCAATATGTGCGATGAGGGTTATAGATAAGTGTGGAAATGTGCTCAAAATAAGGCATTCTCAAATCAGAGGTGTTCAAATTCATAGTTTTCCCTAATGTTCAAGAGACATGTGGACAGACCACACATGGGCAAAGTGTTTAAAATAAAGGGTGTTCATATCTCAGAAATGTTTACATCTAAGAGTTGTTCAGATATAAAGGTTTCCATGTGGGACAATGATGTTCAAGAGAGCTATGGATAACACACACTAAATAAACAGTGACAAAATAAGACAGTGTTCAAAGACATGTCAACTCAGAAATGTTCGCTTATCAGAAATGTACAGATTTATATAGGTTTCAATGATGTTCAAGAGACTTGAGAGCACACACATGGAAAAATGTTCACATGTCAGTAGTGTCGGCCAAGAGCAGCTTGTGTTTACTATGAAAATTATTACTGACTTGCAATAAAGATTTAGATGATCTATATATGTTTGCATCTCATAGGTGTTCATGTTTGGAAGTTTCTGTGGTATAGATCCTAAACATGTGATGAGCATGTGCATGTGACACACACTCACACATGGGGCCGGACTAGAGCGTGTTTATAGATCTGCTTCAGAGGAAGACAAGCGCCCAGAAAACACAAGTGGGGAAATCCAAACAACACTGGGTGGTCAAACCGGAGATGCTATCATTTGACACCAAACAGGAAATGTCAATGGGAAAGGAGAGAGAGAGAGAGAGAGA
>OZ012695.1:29096534-29280851 GCA_963942565.1 Maea johnstoni
CAAACAGGAACTGTCAATGGGGATGGGTAGAGGGGGGGGGATCAATATAGGGGGTCGAACATGAAAAGAGGAAAGAGAACTATACACAGTTATATTAAGATATCTATACAAGACACTTTAAAATATGTACTGTAAAACCCATTATTATCGCGCTCCTCTAAATTTCACTTATTTCGCGCCAGCTGATGATAACGCGTATATTACTGGCGCTGATATACGTTCAAAATAGCATAACAATACCCCATCTAGTGGTGATACAGTTGATGCGTGTAATTAAATGGCCGCGATCGCATTCACAAGGCAGTTGCGTGAATAAAAAGGGGCGTGGTTTTAAAGGGTTTTACAGTAATCATTTTTTTTTAAATATCCATAACATGGATAGAGACTTCAATAAAGAGGATGCATAGAACATGAACAGAGGGAAATAGCTAGAGAAAAATTGTAAAGTTCCAATGTGACCACCACAATGATAGTTCCAGTAAACCGTTATAACGGTTTACTGGAACAATCATTGTGGTGGTGGGCTGAAAATATAAGGATTTCAATAGGCTGGTTCCTATAATGTGAACATCAATAGATCATGGTCAGCAACAGATATCTAAGAATCCGATGGGTCTCTCATCGCATACACATCTGAATGTTTTCTTACTATTCTAGTCTAAACAAACACCCTACCAAAGGTCAGATGAACATATGTGAGTAAAGTGGATATGTTTTTTCTCCACAGATTTTATCTTAGAATTCCAGGCAACTTCTAGTTATATTGAAGAATCTTCAGGTAAAGAAAAAAAGTGCATACCGATTCTTCTTAACCCTTCCAATGCTGGGGCTACTTTCGTCCAAAGCACATTAGACGCAAACATTTTTGAAAACCATCTAAACCCTGTCATGTTGGTATTCATTGGATAGCTTTTGATGAGTACTGTAAGATGAGTACCCATATGCCAGGGTTTCAGTCATTTTTCAGGTTTTTGCATCATTTTGTATTGGCCAAATTAGCCACCAGCAGCATAAGGGTTAACTAGCAACAAAAATACATAAAAAGTTAACCCTTCTTAGGCTGCTGAAGGAACAAATGACTCAAGAAATGAAGCATAAATAAGTGTACATATCTGTCAATCACAACTTTTTGCTTACCATTTTTCCTGGTCTGTAGGAAGAGTTTACTAACACCCAGGATCTTTCCCCTTTCTCGTGAATCCCCTCTTTTCAGCGACCTCTTTCTGGTTACGACCACCCTCTTTTTCGCCCTCCCAGCCCTTTCCTTCTTCCTCATTTCCACAGGCTTCATGGTCACATATGTATTTTGTTATTATGTATGTATGTTATATTTTACACACAAGGGATATGTCACACTAAGCTCTATGCACTACTACAAGTTCTTTCTTGCTTTCCCCAGTAGTGGCCAGATAGGAGATTGTACTCCCTTTCAGCAATACAAGTGGTGGTTAAAGAATCCGTATATTTCCTTATTATGTTAGAAGTTCAATACTCTTCCACTCAAAATTTTCAAAAACAGCTTCGATGTTTCACAATTGCACACTGTAAATCGCATCCAAAGTTCTTTCTTGCTTTCCCCAATAGTGGCTAGATTTATGGAATTGTATTCCCTTTAAGAAATACAAGTGGCTATAGAATCAATATATTTCCTTATTAGAAGTTCAATACTCTTCCACGCCAATTTTCAAACACAGCTTCGATGTTTCACAATTGTATACTTTAAATTGTATCCAAACTTCTCCAGCAAAAGGGTTAATAATCCTTTGAATTCTCTTCTCTTCAGCAAATGGGTTGATCCTTTAAATTGTCATTTTCTATTCAGTTCCTGAGATATAGCATCTTTTACACAGCAGATTAACTTGTATCCTACTGAAATAACATCCAAATCCAAATCCATCTAAACAGCATCAATTCTCTCCAAAGCAAGACTTGTAAAGAGTTGTTCCACGATTCACAAGATCCAGGAACGCGTAGTTGTGTTAATTTCCTCTATCAGGCGCAGATGGTGGTCTTCTCCCTAGATGCCGACTGGTTCCTCTCCCCACTTCTCCATTACTTACTCACAGTGGGGAATATGTCAACCCCATTAAACCGCCGATCACTAACACGACTTCCTCGCCTTGTAGATAGCTCTCAGTGGTGCTCTCATTTCCTCTAGTGATACTGATGACATTTGCTTTTCCTATCTTGCCGATCCTCTACTGATAGCGATCTCGCTATCCGGGCATCAAAGGGTTAATGGGATCTCATTTCCTGCCTGGCTTCTGCAATTCCCTACCCCGGCACTTATGCAAATAAGATCACTATAAAGTGGAATGAATTGCAAAAAATGTTTGGGAGAGAATGTATCTATATAAGTACCTTGTAAGGCTTCCCAGTAACTAAATTGTCTACTGTCTCTTCTATCTCATCTGCAATACAATGGCAAATCAGGTCCATTGCTCAGTATTATTTAGATTATATGATATATATGACATATATGACATATGACATTTATGTGTGAAAATAACTTATTTAGAAATGAAGCAAAAATTTTTGAAAATATTTGAAGGAGAAATACTACTCAGGCTCTGATTAACACTTCCCCATAAAATATTTTCCAGGAGAATGTTTCGTTGAAAAGTTATCGCCCAAAACGCCAGGACTTTTTGGGCCTCTGCCGACACGAGAAGGCTAAAGGGTCAACAGGAAGCTCTCGTTTCCCCTGCAGACTTCTGAGGGTGTCTCTGAATGCCAAGTCACCAGTTCGGCCCAACAGCTGTTTTCCAGGCAAAAGTCAGGCCGGCTAGTCTTTGCTTGTTGTCTCTGTAAAGTTCTGCGATTAAGAACCAAAAAGGACTTGCAGCTCGCATTTACTCACATTATAATCTACATTGCTATTGCAATTGTCTGAACCTTGCAAGATTTCTTTACTTGATCCCTTGCTCAGCACACACGCTGATAGTATCCAGAGTCAGGGATGTATCAAAGTGGATTCTTTTCTCCAATCTCCTACTATCCTAATTACACATCAGTGGGACTCTGACTTTCCATACCCTGTACTGTACCGTCTATGGTAGGATGCAAGAGGTAGAAATACTTCCCTATCAACAGAGAGTGTTTTGCAGTGCCACCTTGTATTTCAGTCCAAAGTGCTGGACTTATATAATCTGTTGACAGCTGTATTTAGAACATTTTCTTTTAAAGTTTGCGGTAACACTTATTACCCAGAGCAGCAGATATTTTGTGTTGTCCTGAATCTGTTCTTAAGAAAATCTTTAAGTTCCCTTCAAAACAATTCATTTGATACACATCATGCGTTGTCATGAATCAATTCTGAAGAAAATCTCCAACTTTCCTTCATGAAAATTTGCTGATATGCTACACACAGTTTTCCTCCAGTTTTTTCAGAATAAATGCATCATTTCCCCAAGAAAATCCAATAAGTTTCTGGTTGTGCATGATTCATCCATATCACATGCTAGGTGAGCCTCCTTCTGGACCGGTATTAGTGTAATCCTTTCCTCGCTTGTGTCAAAACAAGATATGACTATTTGTTTCCCATAGGAACTCTTATACCAACCACAAGTGATACGTCCATCACAGGAAATCTACGCCCTGATATCAACAAGTCATGAAAATCATGAAATCAGAATCATAGAGTTTGTTTGAATTCCTAGCTCCTGTCTCTATGTGATGACGTTTGCTGATGTTTCTTGTATATTTCCATTAGATATTCCTTTGTTTCCTTGCTGTAACATGTCTATAGATCACCTCAAGACGTGCCGTTATTATACACAAGCTGATGCGACAACTCCCTGCAGCTTGCTTCCTTCATCACAGAAGAGTTCCATATGCCGCGCTTCCTACGTAGCCCTAGTCGCACCCAAACACGGAAGTCTTGTGTTTAACCCATTAATGCTTGAGAGTTTCTCCACCAATTGTCGTCTGGATCTTTAATACTTTTGACAATAACTTTGGAATTGGCAATAATTTTACAAAATATTTCAGGGAGAGTTGTCGGTAATGTCCTGATTAACATTCCTCCTTCAAATATATTTCTAGTTGTGTTTTTGCCTGCAATATTTCATTAAGATTGTCAGGCTGTTTTGGCTGCCGTGAGTATCAATAGGTTAAAGAGACTCAGGCCATTAACCCATACATTTTCAAATAACTTTGGAAAAGTTAATGAGATTTTCAAATATTTGAAGGAGATTTATAGAATGTGTCCAGTACAAAATGTTCCTTTTTAAATATTTTTCTACAGGTCGATTTGTCAGAAAGATACCACCAAAATAGATCAGAGTTCTCCCAGTAAAGTGAGATCTGAATGCTAGGGTAATTAAGAAATTCTGAAAATTAATTGGAACAATTGTGAAAACTCCCAAATTATTGAGAGTTGTTGCTTGAGTTTTGGTTGAGATTTCTCCATCAATTACTTTCCAAAGTTGTTTCCACCAGTTTGATACTCCTGAAATAGTCAGCCTTTTTGATCCATTACAGAGATGTATAGGGGGTTAAATCCGTTCCACTACTTAAAGTGTGATCTGATGCAAGAGATATGTTGCCTTGTCCGTAGCATGAAACCACTGCTACAGAAAACAACAAATAAATCAAGAAATAAATGCGCTGATTTTTTATGATGTCTGCTGCGTTGTATGTAAAAGTTCCAGTATGTATGTAGGTTACTCTGTGACGGAGACAGCCTGAAGTTCCTTACTGACAACTAACGGAAATTCTTGTATCGCTGCCAAAGTCTAAAGTTCCCGCACTTCGCAGAAATGAGATGTTGACTTTGTATATCGTATAAGATGCTGGAAGGGATACCTAGGCAAGGAAGTCACTGAATCCTAACAGTACACAACTGGAAGGGTAGGATGACTTTAACACATGATTGTTCTGGCGTTTTTAAGCATCAACAACAATTGAGTCTGCCTTAAATAGTTGTAGAATTCTTAAGTTCATCATACATTGTCTCCGCCTTGAATAGATATTGAATTCACTAGTTCCTCATAAAAGGAGTTTGCCCTGAATAACTGTTGAATTCACTGGTTCCTCATAGAATGAGACTCCCTTGAATAGATATTGAATTCACAGAATTCCTATAGAATGACTCCACCTTGGATAGATAGATGTGGAATTCACTGGTTCCTCATAGAATGTGGCTGCCTTGAATAATTGTAGAATTCATAAGTTCATCATAGATTGTCTCTGCCTTGAACAGATATTGAATTCACAGAAATCCTAGAGAATGACTTCGCCTTGGATAGATAGATGTAGAATTCACTGGTTCCTCATGAACGTGTCTGCCCCGAATAATTGTTCAATTCACAGAAGCCAAATATACTGGTCAAATGATATAGCAGACCCCTGCTGGCCTGATCCCCTAATCTCCTAAACAGGAGGACGAGCTTGTGGCCGTCATCGTTGTCGTCATCCCAGCATTCCTGTCTTCGTAGTCGTCTTAGCCTCTATCTCTTAATGAAGGCGCTGAGATGGACCTTGTGCTGGAAACAAACTAACAACAACACTGCCAGCTAGTCCACTGCGCACGGAGACCTTGTGTTTTTGGAGCCCCGAGGTTTGTCTTGTCGGGCGCCAAGCGTCAGGGACTCGGTGGCGCTTCCTCCTAGCTATAAACATACATCTGGCTTCAAGCACCCTCGCTTAACATATTAATGTTAACAGCGCCCAAATGCAGCCTGACAATTTTGATGAATTCTTGCAGGCAAAAGCAATTATGGAAAAATATTTGAAGAAGGAATGTTACTCAGATCATAACCAACAATTCTCCTTCAAATATTTTGAAAAATCATTCCTAATTCTGAAGTTATCAGCAAAAGTATCACAAATCCTAACCACAATTTCCACCAGAACTCTTAAGCTTAAATAGGTTAAAGAAGTATGATCAGCCGCCTGTTGACAACCTGCACACCCTGAATCACTTTAAGACTCTTTTTTATGTTGATGACTAAAAAGGATCCTCTGTGATAAATAAGTCATGTGAAGAAAGATTGAAGAGGAGATACAGTAGAAAACATGCAGCTGTAAGATATTATCTAAGTAGTGGTAGTATAAGTAGTAGTGGTAGTAGTAGTAGTAGTAGTAGTAGTAGTAGTAGTAGTAGTAGTAGTAGTAGTAGTAGCAGCAGTAGTAATAGAAGTAGTAGCAGCAGCAGCAGCAACAGCAGTAGCAGCAGCAGTAGCAGAAATAGTAGCGTAAGTAGTAGGAGGTACTCACAAGATGCAGTATAAGTACCAGGAACTAAAAAGATCAACTATTCGGACATTTCTATATCAACGAAATACCCTGATAACTATTCCCATGGGTACCCAGTAAAGGGTGGCCTCAGCAGCTGTCCAATACATACCAACCCTAACCACTAACATCTGCTCCTAAATTTATCATGTACAGGATCTTTTTTGTGTCTTTTGAATTATTCCACAAAGTGTGAAGTTTCTTATCAATGAAATCTCATGTCCCTAAATAGGGAACACATGGTACTTATATAACCATTCTCAGGGGTTCTATTTCTAAGGAATTTGGCATTCTTTTATCATAACTTTTTTTACTATAATAAATCTTAGTCATGACTAGTCTGTTCTAAATGGTGGAAGATACTAGGGTACATAACAGTCACTGGCAACTTTCTCACATGTTTCAAGCTGGATTCAAACCCAGACCTTAGACAATGGTAGGATACAGCAGGTACTCAATGACATGCCTTAGACCACTCGACAACTTTGAAACAGTTCTGCTATTCATAAGGATATTCTTTATGCCAACATCTTTAACCAGGAAATACTGGCAACTATTAAGCACTTTATCAATTAGCACTTTCTAAGAAATAACTACTTATTCAAAGCTGCAATTTTAAGATTTGTCTACATACAACAAGGATATTGTGGTATTCTCTAAGTTTTTCTTGGGTAATACCAGAAGCTCCTAGACACAATAAGTATAGTAATCAGCATGCCCTCACCAAGATGTTTAGAAATAAAATCCTTTTATGGCAGGAAATCAAGAACTCAGAGTTACAAATTGCTAGGGCGTAACCGAGAGGACCTGCTGTGTGTCATTTCCTGGGCACGTTCTTCCACACCATGCTCAATGACATGAACTTATTTTACAAAATTTTCAAAGTATCAGTATTATTTGCAAAAGGTATTCTCCAAACATTTTGTTGTGTAATACTATACACTCATATATACTAGTAGGACTACATGCTATGGAAGTCTCCCTGCCCAATACTAAAGTCAATCCCAGGGAACCAGCTGCCTTTGCCATATGCCTATTAAGCACCCTTAATAATGCCCTTCCACACTCTGCTCACCAATATAAACTCCTTTAACTCCTTTTTTTAATGAGCAACTCACTATGACAAAAATGACAAAAAATACACACATACAAAGCATCTTTTATCATAAAATTGATAATCTTTAACTTTTTTCTTCCTTAAAGCTACTCATGCTTGGTCTGTGGTCGCCCCATTCAAGTCAACCACCACCATGTGTGATGCAACCCTTTTAACTGTGCCCACAGGGTAGTGCCGAAAGGGGTGTTTGTGGTATGAGGTCAGACAACCGGGGCATCAGCTGTACCCGAGGGTGCTATCCCGACAATGTATACCACAAACAGGTGGTCGTTTTCTCCATGGCTAAATGCATAACAAGTTCAGATTAACGTCAGCCTTTCTAAAGAAAGTTATGATTTATGTCTTGCGCGCACGCTTCAGGACCGGACCCCCTCAAGTTGAAAATTTGATAAATGTCTTCGATTCATAGGTCCGTAGCGGGAATTTGTGCCGGTTAAGTTGGTATTCATACCCTCCTCAGAGACCAAATCTTTGATCAAAAAACATGTGTCACATAGGATTAATGGACACTGATTTACATTAATTAACATGATAATTGATGTTTTGTGTGTTTAGTGAGGAAGACACCAAACCCAGCCTTGAGTTGAGGTTCAGAATTTGTAGTGTTAAACAGCTCTTATTTCCATATACAGGTAAAAGTTAACGGGCCTGTATAAGCCTGTTTCCGTTTTTTCCTGTAACAGGCATGTACAGGCCTGTTTAGTTTTACCTGTGTAAGTTAAGATCTGATTACCATTCCTATTTGATATGTATTTCATTATTTTAGAATATCTTTTACAATATACTTTTAACAGAGAAATATCTCCAAAATAGTCAGTCATTTTTCAGTTATACTGACCAAAGAATTAATACTCAGTATGTTTCAAAGAAAGTTGTTGGTAAGTTTTTGATGAACATTTCTCCTTAAAACATCTATAAATGTTACTCATGTTAGAAAGATAATATCAGAAAAGCCAGTTCTTTCTGGTGTAGTATGGCAATGGGTTGAAGCAAGTCACCGATACAAACACAGAAGTAATGGTAGCAAGAGGGGCAATTTTGATGTATAATCAATCAATTGACAGGGTTCAACATTCGTCAGAATTCTTACTAGTCTGGCAGGGCTAGTAGCCCTCCATTTTCACACACCCTACCAAAAGTTGCACTAGCCCTACCCAACAATTTTAAAAAGCATGACCGAAAATTTGTCACTTCATTGAGATCAAACTTGCAAGTTGGCTTCAGTTGCAAGTGTACGCAGCTGTAGCAGCACTTGTTTGTTTCCACTACTAAACTTAGAGCTGCACTAACGGAGGGACATCAACTCATGAGCTCACTACCCGTTTGACTCGTGAGTTCATGAGCTCACGGACGTTCCGATTTTCCAAAAAAATATTTATATTCCACCCCAGCTATTAAGAAATAAATATTTGTTGGCGTAGATTTATTAACATTGCCATGTTTATTTAATTTCAAAACATGCTGACGAGGTACAATGGTCAGAATAATACTCAACACTGCTTGAAATTTGTATACATTGGAGATTGTAAAGAAGACATGACAGCGATAAGCAGTTATGTATGTTTAGAATGTGTGTTAGGTGCCCTGTGTTACGTTTGTGTTCCCAACATCGACGAGCTCACGATTTGAACATTTCAGCTCGAGCTCGGCGAGTTTGCCCCAAGGCTCGAGCCACTCGAGTTTGTGAGTGGTGAGTGCAGCTCTAACAAAACTACATGGAGTTTTTGGCTGTACCTGCTAAGATGATGACTAGCCCCAATAAGGCTAATCCTGCTTATGTTTCACTAGCCCACCAGCTTGGTATGGTGGCAACAACTAGCCCAGGGCTACTAGCGGGCTACCACAAATGTGCAACACTGATTGATCAATTATTCTCAAACCATGACAGATGAGGTGGAAACAATCAAACAGATTCCTTGAACTTTTTCAAATACTCTTACCTATATATGAGATCCGACGCCTCCGCTGCTGGGAGACTCTAGGTCCAGATGGGGTTAATTTCTCCATGTCCCTACAATATGTATCTCCCGTCCTGTTGCTGTCCTTCATCACATAGGTAGAGATGAGGTATTCCAGTGTGTATCTGTGGTATTCCCTATATCATTCTCATTTCTATCTTCATATCAATATCTAGAAGACTCTTGTAGGTTCTTTTCCATAAGTAGCATCTCTACAGGGTATTAGGATACAGACTCCAATCCCATCTATTGCATATTTTAGGAGATAGTTAAAAATTCTTGTATTATTTTTCAAAGTACTTCCTCAGCAGAAAAGTAGAGTGCTGACTCAAATCCTATCTTTGAATTCCATTCAAAAATAGTTGCAAAATCTTGCATGATTTTTTTCTTCCAAAATATCCTCTCCGCATAACTTAAGGAGGCTGAATCCAATTCCATCTATTGAATACTGTTAAAAGGTAGTCCAAACTTCTTGCATGCTCTTTCCTGAAGCAGCTTCTCCGCAGAATGTTACGATGCTGACTCCAATCTCCAGTGCTGATTTCTGACAGGTGGTTGAAGATTATCAGAGTCCGTTGGCGACCGCAGCCCCTCCCATCTAAGGAAGCGATTCACCGAGGTAAGACACGGGATGACAGCTCGCCAAAGACCCTGTCAGGATTCTCGCGGAAGCAAGGCCCCGCTGAGTCTGTCTCACTAACGCCTCATTTGTGGGTTTATTGTGGAGGTACGGATCACTCCAATTGACAGCAGCGCCTAGTCAAATGTTATTAAACCTGCATTAGAACCGCTGTAAACGATCGCTTTCATACCGTACATGCGACAATCCCATCAGGAAAGAATACCGACCCAACCTCCTCTTCCTGAAGTGTGCTCCCAGAATGCTCTTTTGTGAGCACCCTTTATTGTACCCCTCATTGTACCCCTGTCCAGCGTGATACTACCCTGCCCCTTCTCGGAGACTTCAAAGTCGCCCAGCGTCCACTGTGCTCCGCCAGGCATGAAAACCCCACCTAATTAAAGGTGGGAGTCACCTATTAGGCATAGAGGGTTCTGTAGCCAGGGAAGCGAACCGAACCCTACCCCGATACAGGGTTGTCATTAGTGTTTTTGACAAGGGCTGCAGATGGGTGCTAATTTTCGTGTTTGGCTTAGCTTTGCCACCTGACTGTAGGGGGTTAAACTCTCTATAATAGCAGGTGAGGAAATCAAATTGTATCAAAATAGACCCTAATTGCCAATTTGCCATTGCCTAAGGTGCCATGTGTCCATTGTATGTATCCAGAGAACAGGCAAACCCATACATTCGCAATGCTTTTGCTACAAAATGTAGCTCTGGAAATTGGGTATCATGACTAAAAGATCCAAAAACCAGCCATCGTGTGGCTTATTTAGTAGTATCTTTGGGATAAAAGTATATTAACCCTTGCGCTGCTGGTGGCTAATTTGGTCAATACAAAATGATGCGAAAAAAGCTGGCAAATGACTGAAACCCTGGCACATGGGTACTCAGCTGATAGTACTCAACGAGAGCTTTTCAATGAATACCAACATGAAAGGGTTTAAAAGACTATCAGAATTTTCTGCATTCTAGTGCCTTTGACGAAAGTAGCCTCAGCATCAAAAGGGTTAAGGAATATGTTTGAAGGAGAAATGTTACTCAAATATCAACCACCAACTTTCTTTCAGATATTTTGCAATAATACTTTATTGCCGCAACCAAGTTATTTTCAGAACTTTCTCAGCGCAAGTAGGTGTCACTCTGTAAACAGAGCTCTATGGTTGAGAGATCTCCATCACAAGTGTTGAATGGATCTATGAAAACTTCTGAAAATAACTTAAAAATTAAGCATAAAGTCACAAAATATCTCTAGAAGAGTGATGGGTTCTGATCAACATTTCACCTCAAAATATTTCCTGTTCAATTCTTCGACTAAAATAATGCCCCTTATGTTGCTGGTGGCTAATTTTGCCAATACAATTAAATGATGCAAAAACCTGAAAAATGACTGAAACCCTGGCACATGGGTACTCATCTGAGAGTGCTCAGTGAGAGCTATCCAATGAATACCAACATGACAGGGTTTAGATGGTTTTCAAAAATCTTTGCATACTTGTGCTTTGGATGAAAGTAGCCTCAGCATTGGAAGGGATACCACCAAGAATGTCTTGACAGGTGTTACAGGCATGAAAGGGTTAACATGAGATTTGAATTAAAAGAAGTCTCTTCTCTAGGGAATGAATGGTGAAATTTGTTTGAGTGTGAGAAAATCTAACAGACATAACTTTCTCCACCTGTCTGCCAAACTATTTGTGTCAAACAAATAGAGATGTTAAGTTCTAAGGGGGCAGACTTCTTAAAACTACTTGACAGAGATAAGATGGCTAAATTTTGCCAAACTATTTGTGTCAAACAATTATAAATGTTAAGTTCTCCCAGAGCAGACTTCCTGAACCTACTTCACACAGAAAAGATGGCTAAATGTTGGCATTGATGTCTGCCCATGAATGGGACATTACGTCATGTTACACCTAATCCTGACTTAATGCTCACAGAAAACACCATCTTACCACATCATCCTATCTCACTCTCCCATCTAGCGTAGTCCACTCAACCTTACTCCACTCAGGCCTTGACATCTTTGCGACAAGTGTCATCATCACTAGACTATAGGCTCTTATATATAAGTCCCTAAAGAGTTGACATTCCCTTGTGTTGACCAGGCAGTTGCGTTGTAGTACCAGGTATGGTAGATAGATATCACCACCTGATCCTCCTATCTCGTACTCAAACTGAATCCCATATTCCCCTGGTGAGATAAGTATTAACTTAATTGGCCACTATGGCCACCTAGACTATTTGGTGCCTGGTAACAGAAAATCCATGACAGAAAATATACATATGATAGCCTAGAAATATAGACTATATCTTCACCTAGATACTATAAATAACTTCTGAGTAAACATTTGAATTCACAAAGTATTTGAAAGAGAGTTATACATTGGGTTCTGATCAGTATTTGTGCAATAGATATAAATCAATTCTCTTACATCAAAGATATTACCTTAATAATCAAAACATTGATGGGCACTATTGGCAAGACTAGATTAGGTTCCTAGTCCCTAAAAGTGTCATACTCAAATTGAATACTCTATTCCCATGGTGAGATAAGTGTGAACTAAATTGGCCACTATGGCCACCTTCACTATTTGCTGCCTGGTAACAGAAAATACATGAAAAAAAAATACAAATGACAGCCTGTAAATCTAGGCTACATCTGCACCTAGGAAAATTCTATAAATGACTTCTGAGTAAACATTCAATTCACTAAATATTTGAAAGTGAGTTGTACATTGGGTTCTGATCAGAATTTCTACAATAGATATTTTCATATTAATTCTCTTATATCAAAGATATTACCATAATAATCAGCACATTTCTGGCCACTACAAGCAAGACCTGCCTGTACATGACCATAATATTAATAATATTATAATATTGTCATTTGATATTGCGCCCTTTCCATATAAACATGCTCATAAGCGCATTACATTCATTATTGAAGGATAGATGTTGATATCCACATAGTTTTTTGATAAATACATCTTTGAACAGATGTGTTTTCAGTAACAGTGACCATGAAAGCCAGAGTGTTAGTGGTATCTTCCATATGAAAGCCATTTTAGGAAAATAACTGAATGATAATAATGGTACCTTAACCCATTCACACTCAAGAGTTGCTCTCGAAATATCGTCTGCTACTTTCATACTTTTGAAAATAACTTGGGAATGAAGCAATATTTCACAAAATATTTGAAGGAGATTTGTTGTTTGTCTTCTGATCAACATTTCTCATTCAAATGTTTTCAAAAAAATGCTTTTGTAAGGGAAATATTTCCAAAATCATCAGGCCTCTTTTGGCCGCTCTGAGTGTAAATGGGTTAAGTTTGTTGACAAATATTTGACCTTACAGTTGCAAATTGGCCACTAAAATACTGTGTTGGAGAATTCATATACTTGGGCACCCCTAGGTGAGAAGCTACACTGAGGTGCGCTATTACAGGTAACACAGATCAAAGGTATCAGTATCTTTACCTGTATCTTATCTCTAACACCTTAATTGAGGACCCAACAAGCTAATTGGCTGCTTTGGTGAAGGGCTATTCAAGGGTTGTGTATTCTTACACCCTAAAACAGCTAGTGGTCTCGTAATCACAGCGAAGGTATCACAGGAGCTTAATTGGAATAATAGCTTTCTTTGTTAACTCCTAATTAGCGAGGTATCACCTTTCATGATAAGATTAAGTGATTGTTTTTTTCGAGGATTGCGATTGGTTGAATTCACCTAATCATTGATTGTTTAGACTTTTTTTTCTTTCACCTTGTTATTCTGCAGAAGAACTATTTATAGACCAGAGAGGTCTATTTATATTTATAAATAGATTGTCCCTGGTAGGACCAAGAAATACAAGCAAGAATAAAAGATAGTTTCAATCTCTGCCAAAAGAGGGCTTCAATTTATGTAGCCCTCTAGTGACAGAATCTGGAACCAAATCATACTTGAGTAATCACACATCGGGTCAAAATGCGCACTAAGTGACTTGTTGAGGTTAGGGTTTGGTTGACTAATACGGGATAATGGCATTGTATAAGACAGAGGATTTACTACTTGAGATACAGAAAGGAATGTCTAGGTCTCCTTAATGTGTGTCGGCCTCCAAATAACATGGGGCTTGATCAAAGAAGATGTGTACAACCACTTATCTCAACCAAAACAGTGCAGGGGGAGGGGGGGGGGGGATCAAGTAAAGAAATTTCACCAGATTGAAAATATCACATGCCAAATGCAGATAATACAATCAAGCATGAGCTGTGTTTTGTTTGTTAAAAAGGTCAAATAACCAAGTGCAATATGATACTATTGAAATGTCAAATTAATTACCTACTTTTATTGGGTAAAGTAATTTTGGCATTTTCCTTCTAAACGAGTTATATATATATATATATATATATATATATATATATATATATATATATATATATATATATATATATATATATATATATATATATATACATATATATATATATATATATACATATAAAGTTTATAACGGGGCATTGGTACAAGAGTCGGTTCTCCTCCCTTTTCTAATAGGGAGTGCATGGGCCCCCCAACAAGACCTAGGACCCAACCACCTGCCCCATCCCAACCTCGTGGCAATCCAGATTTGTCAGATAGGGATGTCGAGAGAATAGCAGCTGCCTTCATGACCAAGTTCAGGGCAGAGCAACAGTGAATCTACACTGTTGATGTATACACATAAACAATGTGCCAAACAATAACTTGTGGTAATGACCACACCTAGAGTGATAATAACTTGTTGGTATTGATATACCCACCCGAGTGATAATTTGACTGTTTAATGAAAACGTTGATGTTTTGAAGTTCATAAGTTATACTGTTAGCTGTTTATCATGTTTCACCACTGTATTATAGACTGTTACTTGTCTTTAATGTACACTGTCTTGATATGTACTGGTTTTACCATTACAAACATTGTTGTTATTTGAAGCCCTGGTAGGTGGATGGTGGTCCTCACAGTCAATTTCGATGCTTAATCCAAAATCTATGTACTGTTTTATTAATATCTTATTAATTTTTTGTTCTATGTTACAGAACATCATGTGCATGTACTTCGAGACCTTTTTCTTTGGTTTGGACGAAGGGAAGATAACCATTCCCACAGACACTGTGGAGCCACCACCTACCAATACACTACCTATTCTATCTAGTAACTACCTCATTCACTACATGTTATCGGAAGTAAGGCAATTTATTCTTTTCAATTGTAAATTTGGACACTTCATCCTTTACCTCATGCATAAAACATCTAGTCATTTATTGGTATATTTCAATCTCACACTGGTTTTAAAATTGAAATCACCTACATCATTGGTTTTTAAACTATTCCAACTCATACCTTATGTGCTACTTGCCTTGAATAGTGTTTCTTGTTTTCTGTTACTGATTGTTCACATTGCTCATGTAATCATTGTTTGCGAGCCATTAGGGTGTCAGATGTGTTATTACTCCACCCATGTTAAATACTGTTTATGTACACTGTGTTTTTATTATCTGATACCACAGGTAACCTACCACCCATTATGTGAACCACACAATAGCCTTTTATATGTATCTACTACTTTGAGTTTTGTTTTCAAAATCTGTTACAGCCTGATAAAGTTTTATTCTGTATCTACTGCTTCACTGAATCTCATTATGGGACCAGTCCTTTATATAACAGTGTCACTTTGGACATTACTTAGTCTTTGTAAAACTTCCCACATTACCAAACTACTCAATTCCGCCCACATTCCACTGTGGCTCTACACTTATCCTGTTTTATATAATAAATATTTTTATTCAATTTATTCATTTTCATGTGTCTTTAGTTGTACACACACACACTCAGATGATACAGACTTCAACACCAACAACAATTCCAATGATAACAGTGACCACTTAGTGGTCAACCTCTCTGACTGTGAACTCACTGCACCTCAGAGGAGACTTCTATCTAGAGGCCTCAAGTTCTGTCCGAATCCGGGCGAACCAGATTTCAGAGAATACAAAGATGATTTAGATAGATTCCATCTCAGACTTAAAAGAGAACTACATTTTAATGTGGTAACAGATCCAGATTCTAGTCTGGACTCAGGCAGTGACCAGTCTGTCAATCTGCCCACACCAAGGGTGGATCCTATGGAACCTTTCTCTCACCAAAAATTCAAACTACCATCTGACTGGATACCACCTGTGGTGGCACCCTTAGAATACTTTATACAACAAAATGAATTAACACTAAACAGAACCAAAACACCTAAATTTCACCACCAAAATATATCTAAGGAAGAAAGACTAGCTTTTAAAGAACTCACTTCTAATAGCAGAATTACAGTCAAGCCCGCAGACAAGGGGGGCGCAGTAGTGGTACTTAACACTATTGATTACATCAATGAAGGTCTTCGACAACTCAGCGATGACAATTTCTATATAGAAACTGACACTGACCTCACTACCCAACACAAAACATTAATAAATAACAAAATCAAGGACATGTATGAGGACAAAGAAATTGACCTCAAATGCCATGACTACCTCTTGGACTCAACAGGAAGGACATCCCTGTTTTACATGTTACCCAAGATACATAAAAGACTAGAAAATCCCCCTGGCAGACCTATAGTGTCTGGCAATGGATGTCCCACTGAGAAAATTTCTCAACTAGTGGATTTCTTTCTACAACCACATGTAAAAGCGTTACCCTCTTACATTAAGGACACCACACATTTTCTCAGAAAACTTAACCAACTAGGCAAATTGCCCAAAAATACCATTTTAGCTACCCTAGATGTGGCGAGTCTATATACCAACATCCCAAACGATGAAGGGCTAGAAGCAGCCAGACTAGCTCTATATAGAATGAGGGGAAGATTTTGCAATCCAACCAACAACAGTTTGTCCTCACTACTCAAAATGGTGCTCACTATGAACAACTTTGATTTTGCCGGCAGACACTACCTTCAGGTAGGTGGCACGGCAATGGGAACCAAAGTAGCTCCCTCATTTGCCAACACATTTATGGGTTGGTTTGAAGACATCTACGTTTACACATACCACAAACAGCCACACATATGGGTGCGGTTCATAGATGACATTTTTGTCATCTGGCTTGGTAGCGAAGTAGAACTACACCAATTTGTGGAATATTTAAATAATTGCCTACCTTCTATCAAATTTGAGGCTGAAATTTCAACCACATCTGTCAACTTTCTTGATGTCACAGTCTCCATCACACAAAACGGGGACATAAAAACGGGCTTATATACTAAACCCACGGATGCACATAACTACCTTAGTTATCAATCATGCCATCCACCCACTTGCAGAGACAGTATCCCATACAGCCAATTTTTAAGATTGCGCAGAATATGCAGTGACAGCACAGACCTCATTGTAGAGGCCAAGAAAATGTCAAGTCATTTCCACAGAGCGGGATATCCCAAAAAGCTAATACAAACGGCATTTGATAAGACTTGGAAACTAGATAGAGAAGAGTTATTAGAATACAAAGTAGCAGACGCAGAGAAAGAGAAAGAGAAAAACTTTTTTCTCATCACTACCTATCATCCCAGTGGTAGTGTCCTGGTCAAAATCATATCCAAGAATTGGGACCTCCTAGATAGGTCCAGCTCTACGAGACCCCTGTTAGAGTACCGTATTGTCAAGGGTTTCAGGAGACCCAAAAACTGTAGACGCCTGTTGCAAGATAAACCCCTATATTTGGTGGCCACAATCATCCAAAAATAAAGTTTTTAGTTTTTTAATGAGATGCATTTTTTCTGTTAGCCTAGCATGTGTAGTTTGATAATTTGATATGGAAAAGATAACTTAAGCCCCATTCACAGAGAATTTGAGTGACATTTTACCCACCTTGAAGTGCTCTTCGGACGGGACAAGTGAACTATTTACTGATGCAAAGCTGTAAATATGTAGCCTGAAATTGTTTGATATTTAGTTTTAAGTCTAGAAATAACTTTCTATTACTATTATTAGGTCAAAATGATGTCTATCACAATGAATATAATGCTTTTTTGATTTTGAGATTGCACAAATATGTGTTTTCTACAAATCTTACAATAATACTAGGACGGACAGTGAAACAAAACACAGCTTAGGAGCAACTATTTTCTCTGTTATTTGTCATTGAAAATAGCAAGAACTGAATTACTAAGAGACAACAATAAACAGTTGCAGGAACATGTTAAGACAAGAATTTATTAACATATCAGATATGGCTATTGCCCTTTAGGAGCTATTCGGACGGGACATCAGAACTCTTCGGACGGGACATCATCCCTTTAATTCCCAAGGCACAAACTGTACAAGGGGATGGTATTTCCGAAATCATGTTAAATGGGAAATACACAATTTCCCTACCTTTTAAGATTGAATTACTGTAGTAAATGTATCAGTAGGGACATTATAGTTAGTATATAAATCATTTGAGGGACATTAAAAACTTCAACTTAAGAGTTGGTTAGAATGTAGAGGTTTACCAAGATCAGGTCTGAAGAGCGTACTCATTGACAGGTAATTCACACACACACACACACACACACACACACACATATATATATATATATATATATATATATATATATATATATATATATATATATATATATATATATATATATATATATATATATATATATATATATATATATATATATATATATAAATATATATACATATATATATATATATATATATTGTGTGTTTATTGGATAGAATGGGCCATTTGATCAATAAATACACCTTTTGAGTTAAAGGTTCTTGAAAATGGGTACAATGTAAGCTGGTGGACTTTTACTGTGGTAGAATATATCCTGAATACTTTGAAATGAGACCCCCCTAGAGGTGTTTGAGTGGTTCAATGAAACCCCTTTTAGAATTCAAAATGTTTATCTTCCTGTCAAGAATGGTTCCTTTTCTTAACCTTTGCTTGAAATCAATCAGAATATCTCTCTCTCTTTTAAAACAAACCTCCTCATGGGGTCCAAACTCTGTTCAAATAAATTCTGGTACCATTCCTATAAAGCTGTGGTGAAACTGATGTGATGATTTAAAATAAATTTGAATGAATCACTGTGCCCTTGATCTTGAACAAAGTGAGCGCTGCATACAAAGGTATATTTAGTAATGGACAAAATATCAAAGTTTTGCCTGGAACATGCTTGGATCCATCCTTTGTACTTTTCTGTATCTTGATTAGCCTTTGAGAATGGAATGAAAATTACACTGTATATACTTTTTATCTGGAAATCTAAAGCCATAAGTGCAGTATCATAGCAACATTGCTTGACCGCCAAAATAAAATCATAAAAACAACCTGCCTGATCATCTCACTACATACTGAAAAGGCTATCTGGTGCTACACAAAGTCCCAACACCACCAAGCGATGACATCACAATCTATAAATAACTTATGCGTCTACCCTATACAGATGCTTTTTTTAAGAAGTAGAAGTATGATGGGTGGGAGGGGGGAGGTGCCAGTACTAGCTGAAGTAAGGTTAGTCTCTCAATTTTCCTACAGAACAATTAAATTCTTAAAAGGTGTTCAGACCTGACAGTCATGAAATTGAGAAATATATACTGTATTTTGCTAAAAATAACCTTTCAAATTAAGATGCAGCTCAATTGAAATTTATGAGATAATGGAAGAATACCAATTGAGGCCATCAAAGTGTTGAGGTTATGCTGGTTGTCTTTTATATATATATATATATATATATATATATATATATATATATATATATATATATATATATATATATATATATATATATATATATATACATATATATATATATATATATATATATATATATATATACATATATATATATATATATATATATATATATATATATATATATATATATATATATATATATATATATATATGTGTGTGTGTGTATATTCACACTCTACCTAAGATTTGAATACTTATCTCCTCAAACAGAGTACACCTCACCATGATATTATGCCCGCCCCTCTGTCCTGGGGCGCCCCCCCCCCCCCCCCTACCCTATGACCTTTCCTCAAATCTCAGCAATATCCTGCACAATCCCATCCACCCCTCCTGCCCCCCTCGAAAGGCCTCTCAAATATGTATGGCCGCATAGGCTTAATACAGCCCCTTCTGCCTATATTTGTGTGATTGGTACCCTATATAATTTTGTCTTGAAGAAGCTCTTCGGACGGGACATTGTTTTTGGCATCACCCAATTGCTTCCAAATGAACTTTAAAAGATATTCCCTGTATGGGTACTGTACCATTATCTGTGTAATGAACCATGAACGGTCTAATTGTATCATTACATAGTTTTAAGGCACCTAGTTCACTTTTAACATCTTATAAACTGACTATTTAGTTCCTCCCTCAGAGAGCTCTTCGGACGGGACAAAACCTCTTTTCCAAAAAAAGGGATTTTATTATATAAAAAAGTGTTTGATGATTTTTCTTTTTGGATGATCGTTTAGACAGGATAGACACCCTCACATGAGTAAAGGAAATTTGCAAGAAAATACTAAGCCCATCCCATAAGTGAACAAATAAGAAAACTCTTCGGACGGGACAAATTATGTTTCGGAAACAGTAAATTATTTTTTCCCCTAGGAAAATGACATGTTCAAATTATTTTTGTGTCATGTATGTAAGCTACTCCAACGGACCTTGTGCCCATTACCCTATTTCTGTGAAATCTCACTACCATTTAGGAGAACACATGGCTCTTCGGATGGGACAACCTTGTTTCGGAAATTCATCTGAGGAAATATAGTTGGTTTCCCACAAAGTACAGTTGAACATCTTTAATTATCCGCATGGTTTTTAGAGAGGTACGACATTAGTTTATCAGAAAATATCAAAATTACTAATCTCTAATAGAGGTATAGAAGTAGTATACTATCATGCATTTACCCATTGAAAAAAAAGGTAAAAATGTAACATAAAAACATGAAAATGGCAAATAACCTATCTCTCTGCCAAAAAGCATCTGGAAAATGGCACTTTGGCAGCTGCACAACTGATGTATGCCTTGATGTTTGACACATGACAAACCCCAAAGTTGACAACATTTGTAACCATAATTGCTGTCTACTTTTAGACAAAATTTGTTTTGGCCATTTGTTACAGCCTATTTTGGCCATTTTGATACATAATTTACTCATTTTTTCTAACATAGGGTTGTTACACACCAATGATATTATGTATCAAAACTTACCTTACTTGTCCCTATGGATTGGCATTAGGTACCAGACAGAATATTGTTTTGATCTAGATTTGGGTCTATAAACACCATTTTAGGGGGTTTATCTTGCAACAGGCGTAGAGACACTCTCATACGAGCGAAGACATCCAATCCATGGGATGTCCAGATGGCCCCTAAAGTGATAGAGCCACAAAATGACCCAGACACAAGGGCGTGCAAAAGAAATAATTGCAAATACTGCAGCAAGATCATTTTGACTGGCAGACTCCACTGCCCATTGACTAATCAAACCTATACCACAATTAGGAAATGCAATTGTGAAAGCAATAATCTTATTTATTGCATAACATGCAGTAAATGTGAGAAGATGTATGTGGGACAAACAAAACGAAACTTAAGGTCCAGAATGTGTGAACACTTCAGAAATGTCACACAAAACAACACTACAGTGCATAGTGTTGGAAGACACTTTAACGAACAGGGCCATGAAGGTATGGATGACATGAATGCATACGTCCTCCAGTTCGCAAAAGGGCATCCAGATAGCGACAGATCATTGTCGCATCGCCTCCAATTAGAACAGAATTGGATCAGCCGACTGAGAACTAAAGTTCCAGACGGACTGAATGCATTCAATAACAAAATTAAAACATTGCGAAATTAATTCTAAACACATGACCACCCATATCACTCTCCGCATACATCACTCCCATACACACACACAACATTAGGAAGTTCACTTTTATTCAATAGATCAAATTATTATCACTAATGGACCAATTTTTTGATCCAACTACAGGACGACACTATATTGAGTAGAACAGAGATATTTTGTGCTTTATCATAGAATCGCCACTCGCTTTATTTAATGTAAATAAAGACAACAGGATCCTTCTCATTGGTTTCTATTCATATTTATTTATTTTTCCATAAATAATACAATGCGACAACTACTACCTGTCTTCTTTATTGTTTCACTTAGAAGTTTTGTCATCATCTTTCTTATCACCTTCATTACAGTTTTATATTTACGCCACCAAAATAATTAATTCCATTGTCTTAGAGGTTTACAATAATTGTGAACACATAAATCGACTGGCAAATCCAATCAATACATGGTATCTACACAACTATACCATCACACCATAGCCTAATATTTAGACTATAATTTAAACACTTTGTCCAACCCATGCACTCCCTATTAGAAAAGGGAGGAGAACCGACTCTTGTACCAATGCCCCGTTATAAACTTTATTAGATTTATTCTGGTACAAAGTCGGATCTCGTCCGGGGTATAAAAACCCTCGAATGTTCGCAGTTGTACCACGCAGCGGGAATATTACCCATATTTTAGCACTTCCAATGAGAGGATCTCATATATATGGGATCCGTTAGACCCTCATACACCATTACTAAGTCATGGAGTAGAGGGTCCCAACATCAAATACGCCTCTGATGAGTCTCCGATAGACGAAACCGCTATCAGTGTCTATTTGGCACAATAGAGGGCGCCATTATTTGTTATGGCGTCCACGCTCGGTCGTTTCTATAGCGGCCGCGCTATACCGCATCCTGATTGGCTCATTGGAAGAACGCTCGCGTGAAGACTGACGTCATATCGTCAGTAGCGGTTAGGCGACGCGACTAACAACACGACATTTACTCCTCTCCACGGTTTTTGCCACGTTTTCAAGATATATATATACATATATATATATATATATATATATATATATATATATATATATATATATATATATATATATAAGATATTTGTCAAATCGAATCAATGCCAATAAGACATGCAAAATGTTAAAGATGAAAAAACAAGAAACCAAGATCTGTATATTTCATTTTAGGTAGTAAGTTATGGCCCACCTCTTTTTCTGCGGCGTGTGGGGAGCCGGACCAGCTTGGGATCCCGCGGACAGCGCCCCAGTTCAATAACGACTATCCTCCCATCCTCCTCCAACTCCCCTACGCTATCATCCTCCTCACTCCCGCCTGACATCCTATCCGACATGCTCCTCCTCAGAATGACTGTCTGTGCACTATATCTCGCAACACAGCTGAGCTAGTACTTGTAATGATAGGTTAGTCTTGTTCAATAAATCCTTTCTAGTACTAGTTATGAGTGGATATACTTGGAGACTTATCCAAAGGATCCTTTCCAGTAATAGTTGAGATGAGATATCCGTGGAAACCTGATATACTTGCGCACTTGTTCAACACAGCCTACTCAGTACCAGTTATGAAAGTTATCCACAAAAAAATCTCCAATACTAATCCAGTCAGTAGTTATGATATGATGTCCATGGAAAATGGGTGTGTTCAGCAAATCCAGTCCACGCCTGTCAATGTAATATTGGATGAACTACGAACGTATCTCCAGAAATCACTTCCTGTCTGGTAGGATGTGGTCAGACCCTCACTAATATCCATATAGCACTAGTTATGATCGAATGCACTTGGAAACTTGTGCTCAACAAATCCGGTCCACGTAGGTAAAGATAGAATTGGACCAACGCTGTATCTCCTGTACTGACTTCTTGTTTCATCAACTATGGTTTTAGCTTCCACCAAAAATCCATCTAGTAATAGTTATCACAAGATATCCTTTGAAACTTGTGTTCAACAAACCAGTCTGCACCAGTGTTGGTTTAATACTGGACCAACTACGGATCTCTGACTACGTATGTGTATGCGCTGACTTTGTGTTTTCGTAGGCTATGCTTTATGTGCAGCCAGCTCACAAGCTTGAATGTGATATATATATATGTAAACCAATCTATTCACTGACTACAAAAGCAGCGATCATGATTTGGCCGCAATCCCGTATTTGTTCTATTATCTGATTACACGGTCGGCCTAGCAACAGCCTAGCTTATAGCTACTGCATTTCCCACCCTTGACAACAATAACATTCCAAGGGTCATGAGGCACCCTCAGCAAGGGTCAACTAATAAACAACAAAAATAAACAAACAAGCATGTGTTTTTAATGTCCTCAGGTTTAGCCTGAACAGGTTGACTCATAATTCACCCATTCGTGCCTAGAATGTTAAATCAAACTTGGCCCCAGTTAAGGTAAACATAGCCTGCCTCCCAGGCCAGATTGAGATGTCGTCCACTGTGGATAGATGGCGCTGCTATTAACCATTGTGGGCAGTTACTGTATGTAAAACCTATCATATGGCAATTGTATTAACTAAATTGCCAATGATAGTGCACATGCCCTCATGAAGGTGGGGGCATTAATTTAAACGTAGTACTGTACCTTATATACAGTCACGCCTAGTACCTATGCTAAAGTGAACACAGGTGATAAGTGGGATGCAGAGCTATTGGGCAATTTCAGGGTTTATACAGATCACCAAGGGTGGTACTTGTAGCTCCATTGAGGGATAACTTTCTGAGTATTTTGAGAGTTTTTCACCTAAACTACAATCACTCATGTCCCAAGCACTTGTTTTGGCGATCAAATCTAATGGACAATTGATCAGAGTCAATCATCAGCCCATCACAGTAACAACCTGTCTTTTTATCCGACCCGACCCGACCCTTATATTATCATTCACAGTTAGTGCAGCAATAATAGGATCATTTACATTGTAGTTGACCAAATTAAGCCACTAATTGACAACAAGTTAGGGAGATAATTACATTAACCTATCAATTACCAAAATGTCCTAGAACCTATCAATTACCAAAATGTCCTAGATATGACAAGTTTAAACAGGAAGAGTAGATGATAATTTAATTCTATACTTCCTGGTTTAAACAAGCTAATTTACTCATCACAAGTAAAAAATCAGAAAATCAATTGAAGAAAAATTATTCCTAGGAATACTGAGAACAATCTTCATTCCATTATTATTAAAAGAAAATCAAAATATAACTGGCAGCTACATTTTAGTCAGACCATGCAGTGCTCCAGGATGGAAAAGGTTTTATGGTAAAGGGTGTTGTTTAGGACATCAGAGAACAGACTACAAGCCAATTTCCGATAGAAAAACTCTCTAGTTCCGGGAGTGATCATTTCATTTATGAAGAATAATATGGTGCATGATATTCATGAGTGAATCAGAGATACATCCTGACAGGGTTAGAAAATAAGACAGTCCAGGTTGTTATTGATTAAAATTGCTAAGACCCCTTACATATTAATGTTAGGGCCTTGAATAAGCTGGCTTCCAGTTATAATCTTAGCATTTATCAAAAGCTGAAATCGCCAAGTTTATAACACTAATCTAATTCATATTCAGGGACGATTGGCTACTCTGAGTATGTAATTTTCAGCCTTGAAATAAGCCTTCTAGGCATATTTTGACAGCCTTCAAATATTCGTTCTTCATCAACTTAAGCACTACTGGTGACACAGCTGGTGCTTAAAACATGCCCAAAACAGAGTACATCATGGGATACATAGAGGCCCCCATGTGGCTGCCTCAGGCCTGTTACTTGGTCACTTCTGTAAGCTATAACTGAGTAGTGCTGAAGAGGACAGGTCCTGGGGAGATCTTATTTGAAAGGTGACATGCGTAAGCTCATTTTGAACCTAAATCATTCTGATGGTGCATTTGCCCTTTAATTCTATCAAGGTATAAATTTTTCTACTCTAATTGAAGAACTTATAGGTAGTATAACTTATAAATAAACTAATCTCACTAGTAACATCTTTTTATATTTCAATCTTTCCGTTTTAAGCTTGAAAGCCCAGATTTGAGACAAAATTGTGAGAATATACTTGTGTAGCTGCGAGAATGTAATTTATCTAGACTATACATCAACCAATGTATTCAATATCAGTAAAACCATAAATTCTGCACTCAATGTAATTCTGCTCTGTCTAGATAAGCGTGAAGTTCATTAGCTCCATGTTTACACAGCAATTGCCATGGCGATCATGTGACACTGAATACTTCCCCTATTAGTGGAATAGGAACATAATTATCCCATAACACTTCCTGGTAGGAATACATGGTACCACCGCAACTAGACTAGCTCCTAGTCTATCCAAATGAACCCATGCTGGCCACCTGGTGAGCCAATATAGAACTAAATATGGGTAGACATCTTAGAATGTTATAAAAACATAAGGTAAGATATTAAAGACCTGAAATAAATTTCTTGGCCTAGGACTAGGCTACACCGCAACCTGCACCCCCCCCCCCCCCCCCCCTCGCAATACCATTGCTCCCATCCCTTACCTAATACACCTGGGAATAGCAGGGAATTCCTACAATTACTCTAAGAAAAATCCCAGTATTTCCTAGGAATTCCCAGCTATTTTAGGTAAGGTATAATTGTCAATTCACATATTCATTAATTATTCTTGAAATAATTATCCTGATGACATGACAATAACCTCCAAATTAAGCATCAATTGACTTACTGAAAGGGAGATGAAGATTTAGGTTCTAATCATTATTTCCATTTCAAATAAAAACAATTTCTTTTTTTTTAAAGTCTTTTTTTTTTTTTTTTGGGGGGGGGGGGGGGGTGTGAGGAGGGGCACTTAAATGATGAGTTACCCTACAAGTGTGCTTAAGAAAACTCAATATACACAGCAGTGTGCAACATAGCCACTGGCCCTGTTGCAAGTTGCAAGTGAATTCGGCAAAAAACGGCAAAGGAGCAAGCTGAACAAGACCCTGACTTGCCCCGCACGGCAAGTGATGTTTTAGGCAAAGTCCAATCTCACCTTTGTTTAACTGAGTGGCGGGGCAAGTGGAAGTGCTGGCAAGGCAAGTCAACTTTAGGGGCAGCTTACCCCGCTCAGAAAATAATGTTTTTCAACCTATGTTGCACCCAGCACAGTTCAAAATCTAAATGATCTACTTGTCTTCACCAACAAAGATTAATGATCACTTTCACTGTCCAAGCAAGAAGACTAAGAATAACAATTACATTGACTTAAGTAGCGCCTTCAAATGTTGACGCTCACATCCTAAATGTTTTGTTTTCTGGAGCCAATTAGTAGGATCTTCAGTTTAAAGCCCCCAGAGGAGTTGAAGGCAAGGGGAATACCCAAGGCCCCTTAATCTAGATTAAAATAGCTTATTGTTCTTGTGAATCACAAAAAGACTAACGCTATTAATGTCCGGGTTACCAGTGTAAAAAATTCAAAATTGAAAGAAACCTAGAAGTAAACTATGATATCAAAATGGACCCCTTTTAAAAGAATTTGGGTGTACCTGGGCATTCATTGAAAAATGCTAGAAATGCCTTGAAAGACCCAGGTACATTCTGCGAGGGGAGACTGCTTGGTAGGGTTTTAAATAATGTGACCCCCTTACAATATTTCCCAAATTGATTATGATGTTATTTGAATGGTAAGACCATTTGGGACACCGCCAAACTTGCCAGATCTTCAAAGACTTATCATACTAAACCCATTCAGTCCTAATCATTATAAGCTAGGGAAAATAATAGGAAATTATAAGAGATCATAATACAATTAATTTATCATTATATGCAAACTTTCCAAGCTGTATAATTAATTCTTGCCTGCAACAGCCCCAAAATTCCTATGTTAATAACCCTTGTGATGTGGTGCTACTTATTTGACAATCATCTAAACCCTGTCATGTTGGTATTCATGGGGATAACCCTCGCTGATGATGAAATGAGTACCCATATGCCAGGTTTCCATTTGTTTTTCAACTTTTTCTCAAAATATTTTGTTTTGTACAAATCAGCCACCAGCAGGGTGAATGGGTTAATACTATCCTTCTAACAAAAGCAGCATTAGAAAATACTTCAGCAACAAAGATTAATGATCACTTTCACTGTCCAAGCAACAAATATATAAATAGATAAACTGACAATAACTTCTACCCTAAGCCCCTAAAACCACAGCCTGGTTGTCTAACAGTAAATAAACTGTCATGATCCTCAATTATTCCCTTATTATCACCCCCAATCAGTACATATCAACATGTTTCCCTACTTCCAATACGGTAATCAAACAAAACCGTGAGGATATGCATCCATTGGAATCTGTTTGATGTCTAGCAATATACACAATCCGCCAGGATTTTGAGAGTGGTGCCCATAGCGGGGCATAATGAAAATTTAGGTGTCTAACATTAAATCTTACTTAACAATCACAGCGTATATTTACTTATCAACCAATTAAAAATGCAGTGCCTATAAGTAATGTCCAAGTATTTACACTGAAGTGAACATTTTAATTTATTTTACTGAAATTGAAATTTTTCATAAATTCCTAACTCAAGTATTTTTGTGTCCTAAAGAATGATTTCAAGGGTTTGGGTTCAAAATGATGCCCAAACACCATGCCGGGTAAGGCCCCAGACTATCGATCATGGTTATCAAACCAAATTGAAATCCAAGGATTCTAAGTAAATCGGAACCTGTAGATATCATGTCCAAGGGTAAGGAAAGGACTTGTCCTGCATAGCAGGAACTGTTGAAGTTTCCCATTGGTAATGTTAACCCATTCATCAGTGGTGTCCAACTGTTGCATTGTCGCACCAGCGTGTGACAGGGGCCTCAAAACGTGCGACAAGGCCAGAAAATATCGCACTCTTTAACTGTGAAATTTTCACAAAACATGACCATTTCAGCAAATCAGATATTTCACTTGAACTTCTTTTGATACAAATTGTATTTAAAAGACAGTGAAATCCATTTAGTAATACTATCTATAGATTGGTCTTGGTCCTAACTGTTGCAATAACGGCTAATATAGTAGTGCCACCAGGTGGCAATATTCATAGCTATTATCTAACCACGGTTACCAAAAATTGCCATGCTCAAGAACTTATTGACTGTGCTCCGGGTCTAAAATATTTGGACACCCCTGATTCATGTCTCCATAATAATAAGAATTCTTCACCTACCTGAACTCTCCTGTATGTAAAGTCCATCTACATAAGACAACTCAGGTCGGAAGAGTCTCATTTTAGTATCCCTCCGAAATGAACTGTGCATGGTATTCCTTCTTGGCTAGCAAAATATCACCTGGTAGTCCTGTGCCATTCAAACAGATACTACATGTATTTAGTCTGTTCAACTCTGGACAGAGAAAACCCAATCCACCTATGACCCTTTACCTAAAAGATTTGAAACTTATCTGTCAAAGTCTCTATATGGACAAATCAGCTTAGTGACGCTAAATTTGTTATTTTGTAACGAGAGAGGATTAGGGTTGGAAATGGAAAGGATTGGAGTAGGGTTGATATTGTACCCAGGTTCTCATCGCAGTGGTGGGTCCAGCACCCTTACATAAGGGCATGAAAACGCCCAGGTACTCAAGGGTGTTAAGGGTTAATTATCTGGGTATTACATTGAATGATCAGTTTAGCAGAATTGAGAGGTCTGAAGGGTTCTCAGAAGGGGTGGAGGGGGTAGTTAACAAGGACAAGGGGTTTTCTGCAGTTTCCCCTGAGTGAGCTCAAACACACAAGTCCTAGAATGCCTTCCAGACCAGATTCAGAAAGGACGTCCATTTCAACATGATCTCCTTGTTGTCTAGACCTGTCATACTTTTGAAAATAACTTTGGAATTAAGCTTAAATTCATAACAAAAAATTGAGAGAGTTGTTGGTCGAGTACAAATTAACATTTCTCTTTGAATAATTTTTCCAATGATCAAAACAGTATCGAAAATTAGTCAGGGCATTTTGGGCATTTTTGGCTTGAGAAGGTTATCCCTTGTGATGCTATTCTAATGCTGAGGCTAATCTTGTCCAAAGTACAAGGACACGAAAGTCTTTGAAAACAGTCTAAACCCTGTCATGTTGGTATTCATTGGGAAGCTCTGGCTGAGTACTCTTATATGAGTACCCATTGAGTATACATTCTAGTCCAAATCACAGGACCACACAAATATTTGACAATTAGCTAAACCTATCATGTTGGTATTCATTGGAAAGCTCTTGCTGAGTCCTATCTAATAAGGACCAATATGCAAGGGTTCCAGTCGTTTTTCAACTTTTTTTTCAAAATCATGTTTCTCCAAATCAGCCACCAGCAGCACATTGGGTTAACTTTGCATTAGGTTATCAAACTTCTCGCACTGCCATGAGTCTATGTTTGGGTTCTTCTTGAGAGGTGTGAGAGAATCACCAGTGATTTCCAGCATGGCTAATTGGTTATCGATATTTTGTTCAATTATTCATAATTCCCAAGTTATAGCCAAACGTATCCTAATTCTGTACAACAAAATCTAGAGTAAATCTTAAGCATGGGTGGGTTGAAAACAAACGCCTCCCTTGCCAGCTCGTACGCTACCCTATTGACGGGAAAATTTCAGTTAAATGCATTTTTGAAGAAGGGAGAAAAGCAACACTATGATTTCAAAGGCTCAACTAATTAAGCAAAATAAGAAGGAAACCCAATAATTAGATAATTATCTAAAATATGACTTTTTGCCTTGAAAATCTGCATATGTACCAAGATGGTATTGAACCCTAGTTGATTTGTACACCTGCGGACACCTGACACATCTAGATTAGGCAACAAGACAATAGGACGAGGAGAACAATAGCTACTCCTCCAAGTATTGAGGCATAACATTCCTTTGAGGAGACAAAAGGTAAGGGTAACACTGACCTCAAGATGAGATTGTCAAAGAAATCAAGAAGCTGCAGGAAATCAGGAAATCAGGGGGAAATGACCAGGAAGTGGGGAACATAATATTATATAAAACGGGGTTCAATGGTTAAAGGGGGTGGAGCTACACATTAGCTAAGTGGTGCAACATATAGAATTTCTACTGCTTCCCGGGGCCATCCCCCCTTTCTCTACCAACGTAAAGGTTTCTGCGAAGGTTTTTGACATCAATTAAGTTCTTTTCCATACATGTAAGGTATGGAAGTCATAACAGCAAATCATATCAGGTATGAATATATTTTGAGTACTGGTCCATTTCGCTACCAGCCTGAAAAATGAGTGTCAACCAAGGACTAAGCCAATGGTCACGTTAAGCCTGCCCAACTGAGTGGCAGTTTACAGAAAAATACTTTTCTACACAGGCAAAAATGTCTGTAATTTTTATCAATGTCTTCCAATTATCAATTTTTATCAATACCTTCACTAAACCTCTTCTAGGACCTATTTTGCCATTTTTTTAATCTTTAAAGGTCATAAATATAGGTGGATTTGAAGTTGCAGGGTAGCTTATTCTAGGCAGGCAGATATATTATTTATAGCTGCCTCTGACAGTCAATTTAAAAACCTGGCTAAGACCACGGTTTCAGCTATAGTACCCTTTTGAGACTTCTTCAGTAAACTTCTACTCCTAAAACCTTGGTCTCAACAACTTGCACCCTTGTGAGACTTCTCCAGTAAACTTCTACTCCTAAAACCTTGGTCTCAACAACTTGCACCCTTGTGAGACTTCTCCAGTAAACTTCTACTCCTAAGACCTTGGTTTCAACAACTTGCACCCTTGTGATAGTTCTTCAGTTAAACTTCTACTCCTAAGACCTTGGTTTCAACAACATTGTACGCTTGTGATAGTTCTTCAGTAAACTTCTACTCCTTACCTACTAATCAGCTTTCAATGCTGCCAAAAGGAAGGTTTTAAATGAAGGCTAAGAAGATTAAATAAATACCCAAAGGGGCCAATCACTGAGAGAAGAACTCCTTGACCTTCTCTTGACCTTGACCTATTTATTTACTCTCAAAACGAAGTTGGAATTTGATTATCAATCCTTTAAAAGCCATATTCAGGCTAAATCATAACTAGCCAGTTGTAAGTGGACTGGCTTGCATGATACTGAATTTTATTTAAAAATTCCTGACCAAAATATTTGGCTGTCCAGGTGTGTGTTGTTCAAGGACTTGATTGTCCAACAGACTAACTGAGGCTGGCTTAGGCCTAGACTAGCTCCTAGTCTATGATTTCATTAGATTATGCTTTTCTCTGTTCTAATCTCTATCATTTGCTAATACCTTGGTGTTAGTTCCTGTGGCTTGTGATAGATGGCACCATGGGTGGGCACACTGGTCAGTCAGAACCATCCAAATGAACCCATGCTGGCCACCTGGTGAGCTAATATAGAACTAAATATGGGTAGATAACATATAATGTTATATAAACATTAGGTAAGTTATTAAAGACAAATAAATAAATTTCTTGGCCTTAGGACTAGGCTAGCTTAGGCCCTGATTCACACATCCTTTGCTGGCATCATACTGTCCTGACATCTATTGGTCATTAGCCTAACTAACAAATCCTATCATGGTACATTTCTGGTGCAGATTTCTTTAATACACCACCACTCAGGAGATCTGACAATGATCTCTATAATTTCTCAAAAATAAATAATTACGGGAAAGATTTGGAAATGCTTCAAATGTTAGTACAGGTCAACTACATTATCTCCAAATTTTCTAGAACTATCTCTCTATTTTTCTGATGTTCATAAGTGTCCATGACCCTAGTGCTCATACATATCAGCATACTAAAGGCAGCCCCAAAGGACTTGGAACCTTCAGACGTTTAGTAAGAAAACTGTCACACAAAGAATCATGAGGTCAATTTACAAGTAACCCCAAATAAACTGTAAGTTTTAAATTTCACTGAAATATTTCTATGAATTAACAATTGTTCTTCGCTATATATACAGTGGCATAAAGGGTGTCTGTACTTATTGGTGATGTTATAAATGCAGACTTGGGGAGAAATACACATTTCTATAAATTCCTATGAATGCACAGATGTTTTTCCCTACATCTGCACATGAATGAGACTTTGTCTGAACTCACCTGTGATGTTATAAAAGGGGACTAA
Source organism: Maea johnstoni (assembly GCA_963942565.1). Lineage (NCBI taxonomy): Eukaryota > Metazoa > Annelida > Polychaeta > Spionida > Magelonidae > Maea > Maea johnstoni. Next base: position 29,129,461 of record OZ012695.1, read on the forward strand.
CCTTCCTTGGGGAGAAATACAAAATTCACTGAAATATTTCCATGAATTCACAATTGTTTTTCACAAAATTTGCAATGACATTAAATTGAAATGTTGATATGCATATGTAAAAAGATAGGCATACAGTGGAACTCCTCGAAGTGACCACCCCTATAAGTTGACCCATCTTCAGTGACTATATTTTATTAAGTCTGAAACTAACTTCTTCCTAGTAGTTTTATAAAGGGAACCCCTTGACCACCCTTTTAGTTGACCACTTGGGGCCGGTCTGACAGGTGGTCACTTTGTAGAGGTTCACTGTACTTCCTGTTGATGTTATAAATGCAGACTTACCTATGGGTGAATGGTGGATGGCATTCTCCTTGATGCTCTCCAGGGTTTCATACCCCCAGCGTTTATCAAACTCGTCCTTCCCGCCATCGAGACGAACCCGGGGCAGCTCCTTCTTACGGGGGCGCTCATCTGCAGACTGAAAAGAAAAATATGAAAATGATAGGCTAATTTGTATAAGCATGGATCACAATTAGCAAGCACCAACTTTATTTTAGGGCACCAGTCTCACACTTGGTGGTTTATAAGCAAAGGACTCAAATCCAGAGCCTTGTGCAGAAGGTCCAAACTGAAGACAACTGAAGATATTTACTTCAATTGTTCAAATGCACATATATATATATATATATATATATATATATATATATATATATATATATATATATATATATATATATATATATATATATATATATATACATATACATATATATATATATACATATACATATATATATATATATATGTATATATATATATATATATATATATATATATATATATATATATATATATATATATATATATATATATATATATATATATATATATATATATATATATATATATATATATATATATATATATATATATATATATATATGTGTGTGTGCATGCATAGATTGTGAACGATTACCTATAATACTTCACACTTTCTCTCCAGATACCATGCTGTTTTGACATCTATTGTACCTATATATGAATAATTAATTCTGTACTTATATAAATATTTACCAGAAATGTTTCACATGCAAGAGACTTCTATATGTATTCTGGGGAAATCCAGTATTCCAACCTTACATATTTCTGGACTCATGTGTTCATCTAATCTTTATTGTGATATTTCAGTTTTTACTAGGTAAAAATCATCAAGTTGCCTATAGTGGGCGATTTCTCACATTGAATAGTAGATTCCCTTACACCTGGGAATACCAATGAATTCCTAAGATTATCTTTAAAAATCCATGGATTTCCTAGAAAAAATCAGCTAATTGTATTACAAGTACAGGTTTTGTCAATATTACAGGCCATTTGGATAACAGCATGTTAACTTATCAGAAATATTAGTTTTCCACATTGTCACTAGATGGCAGCACCATCCATAACCAAAATAGAAATAATAATGTAAACAAACTAGAACTTCATCTACTGTGATGCCAGCAATGAGTCAAAGGAAACACTCTATTTAAGAAAGGAATGACTAACAATGTACACTGAGTGAGTATATATATATAAATATATATATATATATATATATATATATATATATATATATATATATATATATATATATATATATATATATATATATATATATATATATATATATATATATGTCAGGGAGCGATTGGCGAAGCAAGCTTCATGATATGAACAGGTATTGTATATCATAATTAATATATATATATATATATATATATATATATATATATATATATATATGTTTGTTTTACTATGTGTTTGGAAAGGAAAACTTCTTGTTCCCTCCAGAGTTATGTGTTGACACTGTTATTCTTAATTCTCTAAAGACATAACATTTTTTTTTCAACTATTAAAGGTACCAAAATCTGCCATTCTCTCTAGAGATACCACGAGTTGACATTTACTATAGAGATACCAAACATTTACCAATTCCTCCACATATAATCCGGTTTTCTTGAACCTTACTTAGGTACTACAGTTTCACCTTTAAAACAGAAATTCCCCACTTACACCCTCTACTAAATCTGCCATTGTCCTGATAAACCCTGTCTTCTCAGCCCCAAAAATTAACCCATTGACAGTAGGAACATAATCATGATCTGACATTAATGAAAATATCTTGATGATATAACAATATTTTGGAAAATATTTGACTGAAAGTTGTTTTACTTGATAAGTTCAACAATCCCTCTTCAAATATTTTTCACTCGGAACTGAGAGTTAAAGTCAAAGTTGTCAGACTGTTTGTGCACTTTTAATGAGCACAAGTTAACCCATTCACACTCAGAGCGGCCAAAAGAGGCCTGACAAATTTGGAAATATTTTACTTACAAAAGTATTTTATTGAAAATATTTGAAGGAGAAATGTTGATCAGAAGTCAAACAACAACTCTCCTTCAAATATTTTATGAAATTTTGCTTTTTTCGCAAGTTATTTTCAAAAGTATGAAAGTAGCAGACGATACCTTCCAGAGAAACTCTGAGTGTCAATGGGTTAAATTCCCCCTGGAGGTACCCAGTTTCAGTGTTATCCTGTAGATGTGCCCCTGTAACTGACATGGCATTCTTCACCCTGGCATCTGCTTTATATCAAAATGTAGCGTACTATGAAAACATGTGATCCCAAAACACCCCGCTGTGTCTGGAGAGATGCCTAAGTAAATATCAACCACCTATCACCATTTTTTATTAAAGATTAATACTTAAGAGTTTAGCTAGGAATTGTCGTTTGGATCTATGATATTTTTGGCAATAACTTTGCAATTGTGAATGCTTTTACAAACTATTTGAAGGATAGTTGTTGGTTATGTTCAGAATAACATTTCTCCTTCAAATATTTTTCTAAATTTGTTTTTGCATGAAACATTTCATCAAAAATATCAGGCTGTTTTGGCTGCTGTGAGCATTAATGGGTTAAAGATTTTTTTATTGCTGTTCTGAGAAAGACATGTCATGACCAATTACAGGAAGTTGCTGTTTCTCCTCCTCTGTTTGCTATGTATCAGAGATTCAAATGGAAGTTTGCAAAAATGTCGCCTTTTGATTTATTACAAGAAAACAGAATTGATACGTGACATGTCTTTTTTTACTCAAAGACAAAGGTGTATCATATAGAGATTTTTTGTAATATTTTCAAAATTGGATTTCATAAAAACAAATTAAAAGGGTTATGAATTTTCTGAAGTGCATTTGCTTTGAGCTTTGAGCTAAAACCTATTTTTGGAGAAAACAATAAATTCAGGCTCCCCCCCCCCCCCCCCTCCCCCAAATCTCATTCCCAACCCAAAGAGTAACCCTTTTTAAAGTACCAATTCTGCTAGTCCATGAATATACGTATCACAATACACAAACTAACTGTCCAGTGGAAAATAAGGAATAACCTCTTCCCCCTCTCACCCTTATATATCCATCTTTAATCCCAAATTACCTCTATCCTCTTAATCCCAATATCATCTCAAACTTACCGGTACAACTTCTGCAGGTCCATCAATATCAATGTCACAGTACACGAAAAACAGTTCAGTGGAGGCTTTCTCCCATTCCTCCTTTAGTCTTTTAAAGGAAAACATCCGTTTGATCATGGTGCTCAGATGTGTTTAACGAAATCCTTTGAACGCATATCCTTTAACACGATCCCCCTGTGTACGGCAGGCTCGTAGAGAGCAGGAGCAATGGTGCAGTAATTAACCAAGTATCCAAGACGCCATCACTGTGATTCACGTTCCTCCTTGGATTTCACGGCCGTTTCACAGGAATGGCAGTACATTACACATAAGGGGGCGGTGCTGAAGAAATACTCTATTAGGCCTCCGGGTGGTAAAAACCTACACAAACAAACACAAGTAGGACTCCTACTCAGGCTTGTAGTAGACACAAGTCTCATCAATGTAGCTCCTCCTCGTAGTGTATCGCGATCCGCCTCACAGGAACTGCTCATTGAGAGTACAAGGGAGAAGACCCTCTTTAGCTACCGAAATCCCACGCACACACAAACACACACACACGTACACGACTTCCGCCTCTGCTCAGAAACACAAGAGGCGATCCAAGAACTCCTGGCAGTGATTCATGGATCTCCAATTTCACGACTTTTTCACGGCTATCACTGGCAGTGAGTACATGTACAAGGGGTGGCAGAACACTGGAGATGACTCAATTAGAACTTAAACATCAATCACTGTAGCCAGCTTAAAAACAATATCACAGATAACTAACGAAAGCTCAAAAGCACAGACACTTGATGCTCACACTATTCTTATCCAATTTCCAATTGACTTTAATTAAAAGCACATCTACTTAAAGATGTCAAACTTGTAGAACTCGTACAAGAATATATTGATACCACTGAAAAACACACACTTGTATACACAGCTCCTATATGGCTTACAGTTGTGAGCAGCTGAAACCACTTATGTAAATATCCTCAGAGAATCATCTGATGGAGACAGGTGCAAAGTAATAAGCTGTACCATCCTATACCAAGCGTGTGAGGTAGTCTACTATCTGTTGAATCAAAAATGTCTTTTTCACTGCAAATGCACAAATTGTTGGATTAATATCTCTCCTGTCTCAGGCATATCTCTCTGCTAATAAACTCTCCATTTATTCCACTTAGTCAAAATTCTTTGGTTGTCTTTCTGTATGATTTCCAAGATTTGTTTTCATCTCATTTTTTGTTATAGTTCCAAAGTTGACCAATAGAGGGTGTAGTTAAGGGATGTCATGTTCATCCCACTTAATCTAATATCTCAACTGCTATGCTCTTCTCTTGGATAATTCGATAGATGTCTTTCTACATAGAATGAAGAAGAAGAACACATTTAGTAATGTTTCCAACTTTCTAAGGAGCTTATGTCTTGAGAATATTGACCTGTCACCGTCTACAGATATCAGCATGACCAGATTAGAATTCCCTCAATGCAGCTGTCCTAAAGAGGCTGATATGAGTATTCCACAATTAAATTTCATCCACAAATGTATTATTTGAATTCCATGTAAATTAAATGACTGTCACACAAGACTTTAAAGGTAGTATTTCTCTGTTCATATGAAATTCCAATCGTAAAGTCTGTTGATAAATCCACACATAAGAGACTTCCGTTGTTGATTAGATGATCCTGTTTGTAGTGTGTTTTCTATGTGAGGTTTGAGAAGTAAGACAGTGCCAATCCTACACTTGAGATTAGAGTCCTCATGTTGTTCCCATTGCTGACATAAACCATGACAACAATGCACGAAGGATGTGTTGGTGGTAGTAGTGAATCCTTATTATAGTATAATCCACCGATGCTGCTTTCGAAATGTCACTTTTGCTGCCAGCATTGAAACCTAAGCGTGCATGCAGCCGTGCTGATGATCCGTGAATGCTGCTCCTAACGCTGACTCCCATATATCATACCGCCGGCCGGCAGCGAGTCGCTACCACTACCACGCTGATGATACCGGCTGCTGACTACTACTAGTACTCCGCAGTCCCCCGTCCTGCAGTGCTACTACGAGGACTATACTATGATCTCATCCCAGCGTAATCGGAGCACTTGAGCCAAATATCCTATGGCACCTCTTACAGCAGCTGACACTGAAACCCTGTCCATCAGCGATCCTCGTACAAGCCGCCAGTATCTTGCTACTAATTAAGACCAAACCAGCACCTATATCAAAACGTATATATAACATATATATATATATATATATATATATATATATATATATATATATATATATATGTATATATATATATATATATATATATATATATATATATATATATATATGTATATATATATATATATATATATATATATATATATATATATATATATAAATATATATATATATATATATATATATATATATATATATATATATATATATGTATATGATTTTAGAAGTGAGTCACATACACGTGTGGTATATTCCAGCCATAAATCATACACCAGTCGTCGGAGGTGTTTCTCCTATATAAGCCTCCTAAAGTGTGCAGCGGCACAATTGTGATGTTATTCAAGACACCTAGAGGTGGTGGCAGAAAAAGTTCAACGTGAACTCTACAATGGCGACCTATAGCGTGTCAAGGCCCTTATTTCTTAGGGTCACTGTCAATGCTGATCTATACAAAAGTGTGTCGGGATTGAATGGTGCCTCGACCATAGCTCCATTCATGACTGAATACCCTTATTAATCTATTCATACCTTTGGCGGCCAAAGATTTCTGGACTATCGTTGGAATAACTTTCCAATAAATGAATATTTCCCAAAGTAATCACAGGAGAATTGTGTACTGATATGCGATGCACAATTCTCCTTCAAATAGTTTGTGATTCTAAGATTTAATTCAAAGTTATTATTAAAAGTAGCATAATTCCAGATGGCAATGTCAAGGTGACAGTAAGCATGAATGTGTTTATAGGTACCAGGGAGGCTGCCAAGTGAACAGTGCCAAGCCTAGCCTGGTTATCAGGCTGTGTTAGGTATAATGCCCCCACCACTATACATACTAAGTAGGTTTGATGTCTCTCAAACTATAGATGGAAGCACTGTTTTTTTTATGAGTTACGGGATGAAAACAGACTAGAGCTCAAGTGTGTCCCCCTTGAGGATTTATTCAGAACTAATACTGGAGTGAAATCAACTCAAGTCAGATGAGTGAAAGAGCCAGATATCACAGACTTGTAGCAAGTCTGTGCCAAGCCGAGGGTTTCTGGGGTCAGTGGTGGTCTAAGAACTGACCGCCAGACATCCCATGCCACTAACCACAACACACACAAACAATCAATGTTTACCTGTGGTTGCTATTGACAATAACGGATATAAGTACAAAGTAACTGGCGGAGATCAAAGTTCTTTCATAAACAGTCATTTCTTTATTTGTTCTTTTTTTTCTTATTTTGGGTGACACCAATCTGGGACTTGAATATCAAACTTCTATGTCAGTTTCAGCCAATTAATAATGGTTACTGATGTTCCGGGATGACGACTGTTGACAGGCTTTCAGATAGTAAACTTCTGACATGTTCCCTTTAAGAGTATATAGCAAGAAATAAAAGAATGACTAGAAACAGATCCTCAGGTTGAAAACTTCCCACATCCTCCAGAAAATATACCCTGTCCTTAACCCTTATGCTGCTAGTTCCTAATTTGCTAATACAAAATGATGCAAAAATCCTGAAAAATGACTAAAACCCTGGCAAATGGGTACTCATCTGAGAGTACTCAGTGAGAGCTATCCGATGAGTACCAACATGACAGGGTTTAGATGGTTTTCAAAATATATTAGTATCCTTGTGCTATGGATGAAGGTAGCCTCAGCATTGGAAGGGTTAACTGATCCAAAAATGGCTCTTCCTCTAAGTAGAAGTAGCTGTACGTTGTCAAAAACAGCTATTGACGTCTACAACAGATCCTGTTTGTTTTTCCATTAAACAATTGATTTGGCATGAACAAATCTGTTATTTTCAGTTTAAGTGTTCATTCACTACTCGAGTCTTGGTTGAAGAAACCCACAAAATAAGCAGGTTGTCCTATGGTACAATAAGGGAGACCAGCTAGACTAGTTCCTCTCTATGCCTATGAAGGGTAATGTCTATCCATGCACGCCAAATTTCACTCCAAATAAAAGGAAGCATTCATTAAGCACTACTACCACTTCCCTTCCTTACTAACAGTGACCCCGTGTTTTCCTGAACCCATAGGTGTTCATGCGATGCTTCATTTATTATTCCACACCACTGGTATGGGTATCTCAGCACGGAAGTAGAAATATCTTTCCTTACTAAGTATTTATGATAGGTTGATCCACATGTAGTGATGAGTCTACCTGTTAAAACAAAGGTGCTATGTAGCATTGTGGGCGGTCTGAATCAACCCTGATTCGCAGTCAAATATTAACTGAATACCAAGCTTGGATGTGTGTACTGATAAAAGCTGAGGTGTTGGAGTATGTTGTTGATTTTGCTACAGTTGCTATGCATTGTCATATCTCCTGATACTGATTGACTCATGAGAACAAAGAGACTTAGAGTGAACCAATGTTCCACTCAATTATCTACAATAAAATTCAGAGAAACAGAAATTTCTGCAATGTATACTGTATGACATCAAGCTAAAAGATATTTTAGTAGTTTTGCCATAGTTGCTATGATTTCTCACATCTTCTGATACTGACAATTATCAATAGATATGAGCTTGGCACCCCACAAATATCCCACTCATATCCCACCTAATAAGGCAAGGCAAAATTCAGAGAAATGGAACATTTTGTTTTGTATACAGTGAGAAACTGATTTGAGAAGTATCACAATGATTTCGCCACAGTTGCTATGATTTCTCACACCTCCTGATAGTGAAAGTGATTGACTCACAAGAGCGGCAAGTGAATTAGTACCCTAAGGTATAAACACCCAGATCCCCCTGCTCAGCAGTACACACAGCCCAGCTATGTCTTCAGGGCTTCAACAACTATCACTGCAACCCGCTCACGAAAAATCACACACAACTTTGATTTTAGCATAGTAATCCTATTCTGATAATCCTAAAAGCATTAGGGTAGGATTGACTATTGTAATGTAGCTCCTTGGATAAAGTGCAAACCAATTAATGGATCTTGAGAATCTTTATCTGAATCATTGTGGCGTGCTGGGCATGGTTACACTGCCCTAAGAAACAGCATACATAGCCTAGCTTCTAGGCTTTACTATGTTTCTCCTTAATATTTAAATCAATGCTTTAAAAGTCTACAAAAACTGGTATACCTAGCATAGCTACTAGGCTTCACTATTTTTACTCAATCATATGTAAAGGAATGATCCTAACTACAGAAGGGCACATATCCTACTGTTGGCTATTTAGTTCATAAACTTGCCACATGAGGGGGTTGTACATGCAGTTTAGCACCAAGGTTGATGCCTTAGTTAGAATTATACAACAAAATCTGTCACACATTTTTTGACCATCATAGAGACGATAGGTTCGTAATTTTTGGAATGCTTAACAATGCCTTGACTATTTTGGTAATCTGTCTTTCTGATGAGATTTTTTCCAGAAAATATTTGAGGGAGGAATGTTTATCAAAACCCTATATAATACTCTCCTTCAAATATTTTATAAATTTAAGCTTTAAACCAAAGATGTTTTCAGAAGTATCATAGGTCCAGCCGGCACTTGTCAGGCTAACCTCTAGGCCTGAACAGGTTAAGGTAAACACATAGAGAGTGGTCAATCAGTGTGGAGTTTAGATTCTCTGTGGTCCATTCACTGGCCGTAATCTGACCCGAGGCCTGGAAATGAGCTTCCACTAATGAGGGGAATAAGAGGAGCAGCTGTCTGGATCAATTAAACCATCCCTTACACCCTTGACCAACAACCCGTCTACCATTACACCCTATCAGAGACAGTATGGAGTGCTGGACATTGCAATGTTCCTAAGTTAGTCCCTGGACAATAATCGTCAGGGTCTTACACTTAGATTTTAGGCTAGGGGCCTGGAAGGTCTTTTGATAAAAGTTAGCAGTCAAAAACAGGATTTCTGGTTATAATAGATATTATTATGGGCCCCCAGTCTGAGAAATCTAGGGGCCTACCGCAAAATCTAGGAGCATATGCCCCTGGGCCCCTTGGAATGTCGAACCCTGATCGTGACTTTTGGCAGTATTGTAATTGGTCATATAAGGTTGTTTGTCATTACTTCATTCATAATTTCCATATTCATATAAATTCCTGCTGTCTGAATCAATTAAACGATCCCTTACACCCTTGACCAACAACCCTGGAGGCCTAGCACGCACCCGTCTACCATTACTATATACCCTATCAGAGACAGTATGGAGTGCTGGACATTGCTATGTTCCTAAGTTAGTCCCTGGACAATAATCGTCAGGGTCTTACACTTAGATTTTAGGCTAGGGGCCTGGAAGGACTTTTGATAAAAGTTAGCGGTCAAAAACAGGATTTCTGGTTATAATAGATAATATTTTGGGCCCCCAGTCTGAGAAATCTAGGGGCCTACCGCAAAATCTAGGAGCATATGCCCCTGGGCCCCTTGGAATGTCGAACCCTGATCGTGACTTTTGGCAGTATTGTAATTGGTCATATAAGGTTGTGTGTCATTACTTCATTCATAATTTCCATATTCATATAAATTCCTGCTGTCTGAATCAATTAAACGATCCCTTACACCCTTGACCAACAACCCTGGAGGCCCAACACGCACCCGTCTACCATTACTATAACCTTTCAGAGACAATATGGAGCACTGGACATTGCAATGTTCTTACATCAAACCCTGGACGATAATCATTACTTTTGGCGGTATTGCCTTTGGGCAAAAGCTGTGTGTATCAACTTTAGTACAGAGAAATAAACATTGCAATGTTCCTTAGTAAATCCCTGGAAAGATCATTACTTGTGGTACCTAGTGTTTTCTTTTGCCATTTACTTCCTGCCCTGAAAGAAAATTCATCAATATAATTAAGATTTTTATTTCAATTTCAATTTTGCTACTTGGTATGATATCCACCAAGAATCTGGTGCCGCCCGCTATCAGCAGGACAGTGATAACATGAATCAGTGAGGTTGACACTAATGTTCCTGGCAGTGGACTAGTATGGGGTGAGGGAGAACATCAGCGGCTGGCAGACCAGATGATTTCCCATGAATCAGTGTCTGCAGAATGGCCAATATCCGTGGACCACGGCAATCGCGTAATCGCAATAACGGCTACCGATTGTGACATCCAAGACACTTACAAGTCTCCATGATTATCAGGCTGTTAACCCTTGAACCCCTACTGTTGCCCATGAAGACCTGACGTTTCTGGTATTATCTGGCTCATAAAAGCATCATAAGGCCTAAAAATAAAAGTTGTCTGTTTCCTGTAACCCTACCCTAACAAGTTTTTATTCAAAAAAATCCCTACCCCAAACTTTTTTCCGCCCTCCCAACTCTCAATCAACGTAAAACATGCATAAAACACACATTTCTGACCAAAAAAATTATGTAAAAGAATTCTTTTTACCGACCTACCTACCCTATTTTTTTCAGACAGTTTTACAGGTAACAAACAATATTTTTTCTTGGCCTTATGAGAGTAATCATTGGAGGAATGTTAACTATATTCAAACCAACAACTATTTTACAAGTATTTTGCATGTTATGTTTACCAAAATTAATCCTTCTAATGCTAAGGCTCACTTTCGTCCAGAGCAACAGAACGCAAAGATTTTTGAAAACCATCTAAGCCCTGTCATATTGGTATTCATTGGAAAGCTCTCACTGAGTACTCTCAGATGGGAACTCACATGCCAGGGTTTCAGCCATTTTTCATGTTGTTTTTTTGCATTATTTTGTATTGGCAAAATTAGCCATCAGCAGCATAAGGGTTAAAACCCTCTGATATTGAGAATCCTAGCTCTTAGGGACCTTGTTCTCAAGCAGTTGGACATGAGTCTTAATTGGATCCTCATAACTAGGTTGATATGGTTGCTAAACAAATGCGTGGTGTTGTGAAGGGCTGTCTATGGTACCTTTACAACTGAAAGACCCCTTGTAGGGACTAATCTTAAGACAAGGGAATTCCTCCCCAGCTGTAGGGTTTTCTATTCTGCCACAATATGACTTTACCTGTTGAAAGAGATGTAAAAACCTAATTCTCCTTACCTACTACCTAAGGCCTAAAAAAAAAAATTATGTGTTTCCTAAAATGGTCCGAAAAAAAAATAGGGTAGGTAGGTCGGTAAATTTTTTTTTTTTTGGGCATTATTTCTTTGGTCAAAAATGTGTGTTTTATGCATGTTTTACATTGCTGGGGAGTTGGGAGGGCAGAAAAAACTTAATAGGGATTTTTTTGAATAAAAACTTGTTAGGGTAGGGTTACAGGAAACAAACAATTTTTTTAGGCCTCATGGCATCAAATTATTAGGGCCCAAAATTCTTTTATAATTGCTTCAAATGTTTCCTCCAATGAGATACGGCCCTCAGTCCAGACAGGAAGCCTTCAGCCCTGCGCCAAATCTTACTGGCGCACTCAGTAGCAGTCAATAATGATTCTGTAGTGGTTATACCTAATGGTTATACTGGTATTGTTGAACCCTGTCTGTAGATTCCAAATTTTCTCCTATGCTGCGCAACAGCAATAGCAAAACTGAAGCAAAAAGTGCAGCGGCAAACTCCCCATTAAGATACCACCCAGGAGAGGGTTTGACAGGGCCATGCATCTTCCCCGCACTTCACATAATTTCCTCTCAACCCTCGTGGTCCCTGGGTGTCAAAACCCATCGCCAGCTGCAGCTAGCATACACGGGCACGCCAGATCACAGATAGCTTGTCACCAGAGATCTGGTGATGACCACATCTCCTCCGAACTTCTCTGAATTCCACTATCAAAATGTTCCACTGTGGTAGCGCAATACCAATGTTGGCTTCTGTCCATGGCTAAGTAGTATAACCTATTCATGTCCATAACAGCAAAAAATGGCCTGACGTTTTTGGCTATACTTCCATAACCAGAGCAATTTTCAGGAAAAAACTGAAGGAGAAATGTTGATGGAAACCTAATACAAAACTCTCCTTCAAATAAACGCTAAGTGTGTGCTTCTTTTTTAAGTTATTTACAAAAGTATGAAAGATCCAGACGACACTTGTCAAGGAGATCTCCAGGCATGGATGGGTTAAACTAGCCAAGATAGTGCAGTCGTGATTAGAGTGCTATTTCTACCAAGCTGTGGCCATAAATGATGACCTGTACCCATTAAAACCCCTGACCTCAGTTTAATGCATTAATTGTTAGAAATATACACATAGGAAATTCCCTTAGCTTTTGTGGTAGCATGGAACAGTCTGAGAGGGAAAACTCAGGGAGTGGAAGCCAGGTTATGCTTAAAATCAATCTTTCTTAGAACAGTCTAAGAGAAGAACTAAGGGAGTGGAAGCCAGAAAATGTTTAAATCATCTCCAATAGGACAAGAGTGAAAGAACTTGCGAGTGGAAGCCAGAAAATGTTTAAAATCAATCACCTTTCATAGAACAGTCTGAGAGAGAGAAATTTCTTTTGATCAATATGTCTCTTAAAATATTGGCTACAAATACATTTTCAAAATTTCTCAATGAAATATATTTATGCCAGGAAAACAGCACTGAATCCTATATATGATACAATAATATGGCTGTGATAATTGCAAAGATAGCTACAGTTGTAACTAGAGTCGCCAGCAAAAAATCACATGCATTTTCCAGTTACCAGAGAGATGTGGAATATCTCTTCTCTCCTCCATACTACGCACATATTTACCAGGAACAAATAATGCTGTTTGCTTTTTTTAAGAAGACTCGACCCTGACACCATTTTCTCCACCTCTAATCAATATCCCATGATGCATCTCAAGAAGTATTGACGGGCTGCTAATGTCCCACGCAGACTATAAATCAGTCCTGGACGCCTGATCACCGAGGGAGCCATTTTTCACGATTTCCCGACAGGTGATTACAGCACGCGGCAGGAGCAACACCGCCTCCAAGTCGCTCAGGAGGAAAAAACGCCACATAGATCGGACTTGTGTCCACAATTTCAAAATGTCCCTATGATAGACAGTCTACTTTATCTATATCTCGCTTATAAATGTGGAAATCTATGAAAGTAAATTGGTAAACAGAACAAGTCCTCAGACCTCTCTTCAAATATATTTCCTATCTACGTGTAAATTCCATTTTGGAATATTTGCATAATTATTGATTTCTTTAGGTGAGTTCTAACAAGAATAGGTTTAACCCTTCCAATGCCAAGGCTACTTTTGTGCAAAGCATTTAAAGAACAGAGGCATCTAAACCCTCTCATGTTGGTATTCATGGGATAGCCCTTGTTGAGTACTCTGAGATGAGTACCCATGTGCCAGGGTTTGTCATTTTCAAAAGGTTTTTTGAATCATTTTGTATTGACCAAATCAGCATGGTTAGAATCCCTGATTACTTTTAAAAGTACCATAGGTCCAGACAAAACTTGTTAAGATCTCCGGGCATGAATGGTCAAAAAAAATATCCACCAGAATTTATGACTTTTTAAAATAGTTAGTTCGAGCAATAAATATATCATAAATTCACCAGGTATTTGACAAAGAGTTGCTGGTTGAGTTAAAATAAACCTTTTTGCTTCAAATATTTTCCTAATGATACTTCTGCTGGAGTGATATTTCCTGAGTAGATAGCTACAAGGACAATATAAGTATAAGCATACTATGATAGGTTATATTCACACATGGTCTTAGCCAGGAGGGCGTCTGGGTGTCTTTTTGGACACCCAAACCCTTAAAAAGCACCCCACAGGACACCCAAATTATTTTGTGAGAAATTTCTGAAAATGTCAATTTCAAGCATATAATTGAATTTTTTCATCTCCATATAATTCCCATGACATTGTATATAAGGATATCATGCCTTATTTTGATAAATTTATGCATGTTTATGGTTGAAATTTGAGTATATTGTGGTCCCCCTTAAAAATTTGAATGCCCAAAAATTTCACAATTGCCAATTCTGGGCACCCAGTTTCTAAATCCTGGCTAAGACCCTGGCTACAAGGACAATACAAGTATCAGCGCACTGTGATAGGTTATAATCACATTCTCATTATCATCATAAACAGTACCAAGATGCTGTAGTGGGTTGTTAACCTCAACTATTTGACTCATTGCTCTTTCAACACTATAAACTTCTCCATGCGATATAATCTCCAAATGTCGGGTGAAAAATACTGATCATCCGGTTATCCTTAGAACAGTGTCTCACGGCACAGGACTCCGAATAGATACGATGTTTACATCCCTAGAGACTGCGAGCACCACTGCCACTGACTGCTACCAACGTGGCGGCAGTCCTATGTTCACAACACAGTGCTTTAACCCATTAATACTTATAGAGTTCCTCCACAAATTGTCGTCTGGATCTAATATACTTATGATGATATCTTTTGAACTGAGAATGATTTTACAAAATATTTGAAGGAGGGTTGTTGGTAATGTTCTGATCAACATTTCTCCTCCAAATATTTTGCCAATTATGCTTAAGACTGAAAGATATCATCAAAATTGTCAGGCTGGTTTTGGCCGCTGTGAGCATTAATGGGTTAAGCAACGGTTTCGCGTGACTCTATAAATGTTTGTGAGTCATGTACTAACAGAAATCTGTGACCAATTCGCCAACGTCGACAGCGGCAGGCATCGGGTTGGGCGGGCGCACAGCTGCCTCAGGAATGACAACAATCGTACACAGACAAATAATTGATCTTCTAAAACGGCATCATATTCCAACCTTGGGCTCAGAAGCTGTAAACGTAGCTCGGGTTATCAATTATAGGGTGGCGATAGGCTATTAGTGGTATTTGCTGTGAAGTCCTGACTCAACGTTCTTAGAAAAACAATTCAGTTTTTGGAGAAAAATATCCTACATTAGAGTCAACTACTGTTGGATGGGAAAATCTACCAAGATGAAATTTTACCTTATTCATCATTTGTGACTTTTCTTAATTCAATTGTGCTAGTTCTAGGAATAATCTGGAGCTCAATTTGAATACTAACATATGGATCTATGATACTCTTGAAAATAACTTGGCAGAAAATCGACAATATGTGAAGGTCTTTTTTGGCACAAGAGACCATTTGAGGCACATCGAAAATAAAGCATAAAATCATAAAAGATTGAAAGAGCTGTTGGCTGGGTTACGTTCAACATTTCTCCCTTAACCATGATCAAAACAATGAATGCTCTCTCTGGTCAAAAAAGATAATTTACTGAAGATATAGAGGCATGAAAGGGTCAACCCTGTTAGAGAATACCAGTCCTGTCAGGTATCAGGAGTCCATGGAAAACTGCCAACCACCTGGCCCCAATTACTGATCATTATAACACAGCCCCGCCTAGAAATAAACCCTAGATATCAATCCAAAACAGGCATGCTCATTATATATACAACCATACCATTTAATACACTCACTGAATAAGTCAACTCATTAACCTGGAATAGTAATACTTTGGTATTTAAATATTTAAAGGTTTTTTAGTTCAGTTTTCAAAAATATTTTTCTTATGTTTTCTAAAAAATAATGCCTTTATTAGAATGATTTCATCTAAATTGTTGTTCATCTTTTAGACGAGTATCGCTTAGAGAATACTAATTACAAAAGTATTCAATCTTCCAGAAATATATACATCAAAATGAATTCATGTATGAATGGAACACAGCTGTTGACTACCCTTTTATCAAAAAACCTTCCTTTTTGAATATAGTTACAAGAGGAGTCAGGCCCATTGGGGTGTGTATTGATCAAGATATGCTGACATAGTCCATATTCAGTCAGTCTTTCTGTAAGAAGCATAATCTAACCAAAAACCATCATAGCTTTTGATGCAGTGAAATATGTCACTACCCAAACCAGGTAGTTAGTAGAGATATTGAAAAACTAAGGCCAATATTACATATAAACCATCATATCACATTCCTCATATTTTCTATGAAATGACACTAAAGCAACAACATAGTATCTTTGTTAAGATAACCAGTTGTGTTTCGCCACAGTTTTTTTCCCATACTACAACTTAACCCATTTATGCCGGCAGCACCCAAAAACATGATAATTGACTTGCTGAACAGAGCATATTTAAGAAATATTTGAAGGAGATGCAACTCTCCCTCATTTATTTTGTGAATTTCTGCTTAAGTCTACCATTACTTCTTAACCCTTTCAATGCTAAAACTACTTTATCCAATGCATTAAAAGGACACAAAGATTTTTGAAAACCATCTAAGCTATGTCTTGTTGGTATTCATTGGGTAGCTCTTGCCGAGCACTCTCAGATGAGTACCCATGTGTCAGGATTTCAGTCTTTTCCCAGGTTATTTTGCATCATTTCATATTGGCCAAATAAGCCACCAGCAGCATAATGGTTAAGGTCTGAAACAAATATGTCATGGAGATCTCCAGGTATGAAGGAGTTAATTCAAATATGCAAGTAAATGAGTTAAAATGAGTAGCAGCTGACAACTTCCTATTCACAGGTTCCAGTCTCCGCTGGATCCCCATTAGTGGGTTGGCATGGTTGCTATATAAATGTGCGGCATTGTGGAGGGCTGTCTATGGTGCTTCCGCAACTGAAAGACCTCTAGAGTTATCTGTGAAGAGAAGGGAATTTATTCCCAGTTCTCGGTTTCTATATTGTCGCAATATGATCGAGGCTGTTGAAAGCGACATAAATACCAATTCCTCCAGACATTTGTCAGGCATTTATGAATACCGTTCTAGCCTGCAGCTATTCAAGGGCCCTCGGTAGCGGTTTATCGACCACATTCGAAAGTCTGCCATCATTAAACAAACAATTCCTGATGAGTCAAACACTTGAACGATTTTCACCTTCGAAAGGGAAATTGTTCCCTTTCACATAGGAGAGCTCCAATGGCGCCCGGTAATTCGATGCATCTCCTCTATTTTAAGCTGCCCTGGACATGACATCCAATTTCGTTGTAGACATTGATTTTTTCGATGGCGTCAATTTTTGACAGTATCAGTCGCTTTTCGCCTAATGCTGTTCCAAATGCCTTCATTGCCTCTCGGTTAATCTATTTCTCTGTTTTCATTAAGCAGAACAGGGAGAACTGCGTAATGACGGAGTGCCATGTTGGTTCGTGGGGATAGCTCATACCATTAATTATGTCCACAAACAAAATCAATACCCTTCAAATGGTCCTTCTCTCCCCAAAAACCTCGCGATTATTGTCACTTCTCTGCCAACCCTTACTTCTTTGGAAAATTATCAGAACTTATCAGAGTTATGATTTTCAATATTTACAAATGATACTGAAACGATAGAAAAATTTAATTGAATTAATGTGAACCTTGGCTTACATACTGAGATGCTATTTGTTATTTCATTCATGATGGATGAAAATTAACCCCCACTATAAACAACTCCTATCAATCTTAAAATTCTCTCTCCACACCCTCCCCCCCCCCCCCCCCCCCTGGATCTAGGATATTTTCGAAAATAACTTTGGAATGATATATGAAATCTTTGAAATGATACATGAATTCTTTGGAATGATACATGAATTCTTTGGAATGATACATCAATTCTCAAATTATTTTAAGGGATATTATGGATTGAGTTCTGATGAACATTTTTTCCTAAATATTTTTCCAAAATATGATTTTTGTCAGAGAATTACAACCAACATTTTGAGCCCTTTTTCAGGGCTACAGGCATGAATGTTTTAAGATAAAGAAATATCTAAGACGTTATGAAAATACCCTCCTTGGCATCCTATTCATAAAGCTAGTACCTGACTAGTAACATGTCAGAGAGCTGCTCTTTGATGCCGATAACTTCCTATCTGTACAGAATAATTCAAGGCGTAACCTTTTTCCTGATTTCCCTAAAGAGAACAGCGCGTTTCTTAGATAACAGCATTAGAGGTTATGCATTGCCATTTGAGCTGTCGAGCATGCAACATCCTTAGAGCGTCATATTAACCCTTTCGAGCCTACTCTACTTTTTAACCTATTACATAGAAATCAATCATATATGTATAGTTATAAATCAATGCCACACTATTTGGTTACCTAGTTCATGCAGTAATTCTGACAACATTGTTAATGGTTATATTTTTTCTAATGATATTATTGTACTTCCTCTATGTACCGTAGATTGCGGTTAGAGAGTAATAAAGTTTGTATTAGTATTCGTTCTCTGTATATTATTAAGGGACCACTCTAGCATACCACAAAGCAAACTAACCATATTGAATGACACTTCTGAATCTGGACTGGCCTACTCATTCATGACAGTATCCAGATCATAGCAACCAGACCTCTTTTGAAGTGGAACTGACCCTGCATGTGAGGGTTAAATGAGCCAGGAGATAAACATAACCTAGGTTGTGTATATCTCTGATGAGATGTGAGGTTTTTTTTAGGTCTGAAAATGTTGCCAACAGTGAACTTGCATAAAAAACACTGACAGAAAATTCACTACAATAATACATGTAAATAATGTAATACAGAACATCCTATGCCTGAAAACCCAGTTATTGTTTCAGCTATCAATTTTAATACTCTGTTTTTTGGCTATTGTTGTCAGCAGCATGGTGTTCTGAATACCCTGCTATTGTTTCAGCCATCTATTTTAATACCATGTTTATATATCTATTGTAGTCAGCTGCTAGATATTGTTCTGACTAGGTAAAGGTCAATGGGGAATCTTCGAAATAGCACACACAAGCTGTAATGTAGACTATCCCCATCCATGAAAAAAACCTTCCCCTCAAAAGTTGATTCACTGAACTTAAATTGTAATAGACAAGACATAGAGCTCATACTATTGGTCTATCTGTGAATTAGGTACCTAGGTCCTGGAAGGTTGATCAACCAGATTTTAGTACTGCCAATTGTTGATAGGTGGCACCACATGATCCTACAGTCTCTAAAGTAGTATCCTCTAAGACAGAGTCCCCTATCCCCCTGGTGAGATGAATGTAAACCAACTAGACCACCCCCTTTGCTATGACAGTGCCTGTATCAGAACCAAATACTGTATACGATTACCGTGTTAATATTGCGCATATAAAGTAATGCACTCAGCAGATAACTGCCATGGATGCACAGTTTAAATATTGCGCATTGATAACCTCCATCTCAAGTCGTGTGAGGGGGACAAGGGTATGCAACCTATACAGCTTTTGTGAAGGGTGGTGCTGCTATATTCAAGCCGGCCAGCCCCTCGGGGATGCCACATGCTGCCAGTGTTATAGGCAAGTGCAATCTTAATTTCGTCACCAGCCCCGAACAGTGTTATCTTGGTTGCAACCAGCACCTTTGAGTAGTGGTTACCGGCATGTTTGATCACACTCGAGTGTGCAAGTTGTCTACATCGTAATTTAATCGATCAAACATAGTACCAGCAGAGGCCGCAAAGGGTCTGTATGTTGAACGACAATATAATACAGTACTCAACTCTACTTCAATTAGTTTGCAAATTAATGAATAATTCCTTCTACTAAAGTCCTTTAGGCATGAATGGGTCAACCATAGAAAAGGATCCAACTCTACCAGATTTTTACCCTAGTTCTGCACGCTATGACTATATGACTAGGCCAATAGCAGTTCAGTATCATTATCATAGTGAAATAATTCAAATGTCTGAATCATATCTATTTATCCTGCTTAACAACCGATAAACACCTGTTGCTATGGACGACACAAAAGAAGCAGCATTTCAGATATGAGCAACCTCTGTCTGCAGGTTACCCTGGGGGCAAGTTTGAAAAAACTTTTCCTAATTTACCAATTTATGATCAGAACATTGATTAGTGCAAAATCTACACAATCATTCAATGCAAGTCAGTTTCTTTTCAAAACATATGATTCAATTAGTTCCAGTCAAAACATATATGAGATAAAATTTCTGAAAATGTCCGTTTTCACACAATTTTGATGATGTCAAACCTACCAACTTAGTGCTTTGGGCATTAATTCATAACCTGCCAAAATATCAGAATTGTCAATTAGCAGAAACATCTCATGCTGTTCCCATACATCATGCCTGCAAGGGGTTTACAATAGCTGCAGAATGTGAGAATCCTGCCGTTTTCTCAACCACTCTCTATAAATGCCTACAGGTTAAAAACCTAGCCACAGGCACATAAATAGCACACAGAAAATATCTCTAAAGAGTTGTTTTCAGGCAAATGCATAAGGAATAAATGTTTTATACTTTATGAATTGATCATCTGGTTGCCTTTACCAAATGCAGCTAAGACTTCCCAGGTAATCCCAGCATTTATCTAATACAACATTATGATTATCATAGAAATTACTGGGTATTTCGAGCTGAATTCAGTAAGGGCATCCAAAAGCACACCTGTTACAGTTACCATGGCAACAACCAAACAATTCTTTTTAGTACCTTATATTAAGATGAACATACTTTTGAATTCACAAACAGTAATTTGAAAAATAAATAATTTCACCAAAAACTTAGAGAAAAGAATTATCCATTTTGAAATGTTTTGTTTGTCGATTTAAGTTGCTTTATGGACACCAAGGATTTGAAAAAATATGAATGAATCAATACATTTGAAGCATCTCAGCATTTAAACTCCTATTTTTGAAAAAAAATTGAAGTGAGTAAGATCAAAAATGACACTCTCTTCTATATCTTTCTCTTAACCCATTCATGCCTGTAGCCCCAAAAACGTCAAGACTATTTTTGTAACGTCTTTATAGAAATGTTTTTAATTTACAATTTTTTTTAGGGAGAACAACTTTTTGAATTGTGATTATAAGCTTCTCACTTTAAATGTTTTTGTCAAGATACTTTTATCATAGTGATCTCCTTTAAAATCATTGTGCCATATTTGGCTGTTACAGGTACGAATGGGTTATAGACTTTATGTGTGAACCTATTTTGAAGACACAAATTCCACTGCATCTATCAGCTTTGTCGGCCACCGAGCTAACTTTGTAATTCCTCCCCAGCAAATCAGGCGCAGTAGCTAAAAAGATTCCAAGTGTGCGCTCCTGGCTGAGGACTAGGTGATTATGTAATCCACTGTAAATGTGATTCCGATAAAATCCATTCCGACTCATGAGAAGTGGAGATTTAATGCAGGCTTGGCTAAACTGAATCCCGGCGAACGGTACTTATCGGCAAAAAGGTTCCTCTGCATCTGAGTTGCAAGCGAGAGTCAATAAGCTTTCCTCAAATATTTACTGCTGACATATTTTTCATAATCCCACAGCTGCCTGGCGAAGTCTCCACCCAATATCTCTCGATGCTAACGCCGTTTCTCGCCCTCCAAACACAACCTTGCAGGCTGTCAGGTCGCTCGACTGAAAAATATTCATCTATTTTTCTCTGCTTGTTACCATGGTGATGCTTTGTTGTCATAGTAATATTTTCCAGTCCCCTTCCTGTCCTTAACGATTTGGGATATGAAAATCAACTTTTGGCCTGCCATGGGATTTTCGTTAATCGCCTTTTATTCTCGGCTGCTGTTCATTGATAACAGTCTAAGGTGAGCGGATCATTATTCTAGCGAGAATGTTTAACCCATTAATGCCAGTAGCCCCTAGAATGTCCTGACATCTTTGCTGATATCTTTTTCTTTTGAGCATCTTTTGGGAAAATATTTCAAGGAGAAATGTTCATCAAACCAAATACACAAGTCTCCTTCAAAATTTTTTAGAAATTTATGTGCTTTTAGGAAGTTACGTTAAAAAGTGTCATAAATCCAGACGAAAATTGCAGGCACGGAGATTTGCAGGCATGAATGGGTTAAGAGAATAGGGTGACATGTTCTTGACAGGTGACACAATGCACTAATCCAATTCTATTTGAGAAAACTCATCCAAGTGGAAAGATCAATAACGCAAATCATGCTATTCATGCACACCTATTGAGACTCAATATTCATACATCAATAATTGCTGTGGACCCTGCTTTTATTCCCAAGACTCTTGGCTCTTTGCCTCCTAAAATAAACAACTGGTCTATATAGCAAGAAGCCAGTGTAGCATTTACTTTCTAATATCAACAAAAAACATTTTTTATTCTGATCAATATATTTATGGAATTGTATTTTTTTTGAGAAAGGCAGGGACTGCTAAATGTTTGGTCTATTCAAAAAATAACATCTTTCTAATAAATATCCAATAAAGCGCTAATTATTCTTGGCAGAAAAAAAAATTTCATTTATCAACTATTTCATTGAATTATAATTCATTCTGAAGACTGTCACATCTTTTGTCCCCAAAATACATAAATGATCTGGCAAGTATGCAATATATTATCAATTACTCAATTGCAGAGAAATTGGGAAAAATATCCATTTATCACCAGATTTAGTGGGTTTTATTCCCGCATTTCCCGGGCTATCTATATTTACCATTTGCTCCCTTAAAACATGAAACCAGGAACTATATATTTGAAATATATAGTTCCTGATGAAACTTATGATATAAATTTGCCTTAATTGCCTTTTTGGACATCTTGGCAGGTAAGCAGTTGACAGTGCTAAATTTAAGGCACCTGGGAAGCAGAAAGTATCATTTAACATATTGTTTAACTATCACATAATTAAATAAATATCGATATTGAACTTTAAAGGTGCCAATCCCTATAGCACACAGTACACTGCTGATACAGTACAACTACTGCTGCCATCTATATGCCTCATACTATACTAACTTTGAGAAAGCAGGCTCTTTTCATGCATAGATCTATATGACTGCACTGGTTGGTGGTCACATGCAAAAAATGTGGTACAGATGATTTGAGGTTGGATGTATTAACATGTCTAACAAAAGCTGCATGAAGTTGTTGGTCCTTTCACAATGAAATTCAATTAAGTTTGTAAAATCAGGAACAATTAATGATATCATCTCTCCTGTTGGTTACAAAAACCAAACTGCTAGCACAGCAAAACAGTTATTTCATAGCTGACCCCTCTCATTGACTTGTTATGGCTGATTATCAATTTTGGATCTCCACGATTCCACCCCTCAGTAATCTCACATTTTTATGACAACCACATTGCTTCTCTAGATATGCATAGGATGAAGAGTATCTCTTGCCTTTAAAGGTGAGTGAACCAGCTGATGTGTTACCTTAATCAACCTCCAAAATACCTGCCCCTCTAAAACATTCCCCCAAGTCAGCAATATTCCCCCACGTCCCTAACGCATCTTTCACATCTCAACAGCGGCGGATACCTGCCTGTCAGACACCATACCTGGCATAACGAGATTGCTAAATCACAGGTGTTACGAAGTGCCACCTGGTGGCTGTCAGGGGAGTCATCAATGCGCTACTGAGAGTGTTAATTACCTACCTGTTTCGTTAGACCCGCATGGTCATTATGGGATCAGCACACCTGATGTAGTACAGGTGCAAAATATTATTAGGCTTTTCACCTGTCCGAGTAGAATGCCACTCATAACATGATGGCATATATGTTATACATGGCATCATATCATACATACCAGGAACTTTCATTAAAATGAACATTCCTGTACATACATACACTCCCCCAGTAATACCAGTAAATGAGCAGAAGTAGTTTCTATTTTACTCAATAATCATAAACACATGTCCTGAAAGACTGAAGTTATTACTCATTGTCAATTAATATGTGCCAACTTACTTCCCCTCTACTGATCATTTATATTGCTGTTAAACCCTGTATGTTATATTTTGAATTGTTATTTTGTAGTCGGCCAAGAGCCCTGGCAGCTCGTGTTTACTATGTTAAATTATTACCGACTTGAAATAAAGATTATCTATCTATCTATCTACCCCAACATATATAGGAAATGTATAGTTTCTCATAACACACTGTGCAATCTTGCTCAGGATGTCAGAAAGTTGACAGTGACTTGGGGTTAGTTGAAGATTTTCGAAAGTACCATTGTATCCTTGGGAAAAAAACTACTGGCTTGTCACAATCAAACCTTCATATGGTTGAAGAAATGACAACAAATTAAATTATAACCCTATAAACAAGGTTAATCAACGTGTGAAAATCTCTTACCTTTTCTGAGCGGAAGTGCAGCATCCTCTTGTCGTCCTGCAGAAGCACACACAAAAATGGCTCCCACATCGGCAGAGGACACTTGCCATCCTCGAATAGCGTCCGCGAGAAATGGTTATCAACCTCTGTATAGAAATAGAGGAAATTTAAATAAGACACAACCCTCATACAGACACGTAGAGTGAGTATTTCCATAATGCACATGTAACACACATCTATTACAATGTGTTGAGAGAGAGAGAGAGAGAGAGAGAGAGAGAGAGAGAGAGAGAGAGAGAGAGAGAGAGAGAGAGAGAGAGAGAGAGAGAGAGAGAGAGATGAGAGAGAGAGAGAGAGAGAGAGAGAGAGAGAGAGGGAGGGAGGGAGGGAGGGAGGGAGGGAGGGAGGGAGGGAGGGAGAGAGAGAGAGAGAGAGAGAGAGAGAGAGAGAGAGAGAGAGAGAGAGAGAGAGAGAGAGAGAGAGAGAGATAGAGAGATTATCATAAGAATAGAAATAGATGGTAAATTCGCAAAGTGAAGACACAAATCTCCTAAAGTCATGTAGAGCACAATTTGATAAATCAAAAATGCAAATCAAACCAATACATCAATTTCAGAGAATCATCACACCTCTTCGTAATTAAATAAAAAGATAGCTATCAACGTTTCCAAAAAAGATTGAAAATTCCATTTCTTACTCTTAAAGCTCAGAAGGGTAGCCATCATGTCGCATAATGATTTCAATCATGATAATAATCCAGGGTTAATCAACAAAAGATCCAGAAGTCTCGCCTCCAGTTTTAAAAGTCTTCTAGAAAGTAATATCTTTACAACTTTCTCAGGTCTAAGTTTCACAACAATACATGATCCTTTCCCACAGAAATGATGTACGTATCCTTCCGTCCAGTTAGAGAATTTGCATAAGAATCCAGACAAAGTGAAGTGTCAGTTTGCTGAAGCCTCAGGCCTTGTAGAAAATGACAAATTTTACAGCTTCTCCAAAAATCTCTTATCTGGTATAGATGTCAACTATGCTTAAAACAATAAGATATTTTATATTGTTCCAAGTAAATGATCCATCCCAATGTGAATGAAATGATTATGTTAGTCCAGTATTCTTCTCTCTGGTTACAGAATTTGACTTTGACATATTTTATAACTTTCCAGGTATATGATCCTTTCTTAGGTAAATACTATGATGTTTGATCCTTCCCTCCTACTGCAGACTTTGCATAAGAATCCAGTGTAAGTATAGCGTCAATTTGCTGCTTTTCCTTTAAGCATTGTAGTAAGTGACAAGTATCACACCAACACCATCTCCAGAAGACTTTCCTCAAGATATGATAGTCACCTTTTCTGTAGATAATCTTTCCAAAATTATAATCCTTTCTCACATAAATAATATTTCCCAATTTGCATATGAATCCATGATAAGCTTGGCTATGCCTCAAGCTTAGGAGAAGGCGACAATTTTCGCACCTTTCTCTTCACTGACCAGTGGTCAAGCTGGAGGCATGACCGATATGTCATGTGCTTCATAATAAACACACACCAAGGTTGGAGCATAAATACCATATACAGAGTCCAGGGCATACATGGAATGGCTGTTATTCGGTAACATGGATATCTGGGCTAATTGTGATAAATTGCTTGTAGTTCGTTAGGTCACTGACAAATATCTACATGAATGTTGTGTATGCGCGGGTCTCCTTGCAACGCATCTAAATAATGTAAAACATGAAGAAGTGGATGCTGAATCCTTTCAACCCCCCTTTGTATCATCAACTCTTCGGTGAAGAAAGGATAGCATGCAGGGCTGAATAAGAAGCCTAGATTTCTAGACTGTCATATGATTTCTAGGCTGTCATATGAATTTCTATGTGATTTTATGACATTTTTATGTCATATGAACTTTTTTGTTAACAGGCACCAAATAGTCTAGATGGCCATAATGGTCAATTTAGTTAACACATATCTCACCAGAGGAATAGAGGACCCAGTTAATTAAATAGAGATAGGAGGACCAGGTGGTGCCATGTATCTACCATACCTGGTACTACACCACACTGCTTGGTCAAGACAGAAGTGAATGTGAACTATTTAGGGACTAGGAGCCTAGTCTAGGAGAAGCCATGCTTTATAGCTGCATGCCACATTCTTCGCCCCCTGTTAGGGTCGCTATACAGAGAAAAGTCACATGGCAGGTAGATGAGGCCCAGGCAGGTGACCACAGAGTTGACACCTGTAATTAGCAAGAAACTCCATGGAGAGGGGAAATGAAAGGTATGTGGCTATTTTGACACTGATATAATTATCGGGCAACCAGAAACTTACACACCTTGGGACAATCTTTTAGCCCTTCCAATGCTAAATGATGTCCCAAGGTGTGTTAAGTTTCTGGTTGGCTTCGCCTTGTAATTGTACCAGTGTCAAAATATACATCCTTTAGTGGTCAGTTTGGTACAAGGTGAATATGGATCTCCGATATTGGAAATCTTAAAATTTCAAGTGTCCACTAATTTGAAGGAAATCCAGTTAAAATCATTTACATTGATATATTCTATAAAAGAAGAGCATTTTGAGTTTAGACCAGACATTCACTTTGGAGGGATAGTTTTAAATTATTGGCCTGAAAACGACATATATTCAGAATTTCCAGGCACAGACATTTGGACATTTGGATCCGTCAGACCCTCTATTAAAATTTCACTTGCCTGTGTAAGTCAACCTAGTGTTTATGTCAAACCCTGCTAATGAACAAATAATTCCAAAATTTGATTATAAAACCCAGAGACTTTACCTATGATGACATACACTTCCAAAGCTTATTAAGGCTACTTTCATCTAAAGCACAAGGACACAAAAAAAAATTCATAACCATCTAAACCCTGTCATGTTGGTATTCATTAGATAGCTCTCACTAAGTGCTCTCAATTGAGTACCCATTTGCCAGGGGTTTTAGTCCTTTTCTCAGCTTTTTTGCATCGTTTTGTATTGGCAAAATTAACCACCACCAGCATAGGGTAAGGGTTAACGAGAAATTGAACAAATCGTGAATGACATTCCCTTAGGAGAAAAGTCCGCCATAATTAGTTGATCTTTTCCCCAATAGATGGCAGCGCGTGTCTATGAGCATTGTGGGTAACAATACCTATGACAACACACCTGTCACTTGCTCCGAGCACACACAACACAAAGACCAGTGATCACGATTAACACACCGTGAATTCTGTGTGCCGGGAACAAAGAAACAATACGCGAGGGAGACTAGTACCATCGGTGCCGCGAAATAGTTTGGATAATCTCAGAGCAGGAGTATTTACCTTATGAATACTTCATGCTATTTGCATAGAGTATGTTAATTAGCTGTTTAATTAAACCTTTGCCACGAGTCAGAATAATCAATATTATACCGTTTAGGCCGTAGAATAAAGCAGCTGATATAATAATTCTAATCAGGTCCACAGAATAAAAACACAGCATAAGATGTTTTTCTGAACATTTAAACTTAATCTATGCATTACACTAACTTAACCAATTACAGAGAAGAAATAATCAATTTCTTTATTTTGTAATTATGAAATTTATTAAGTCATTGTGTTGTAGAAGCATATGTTAAAGTATGTAGGAAACATATTGCAATATGGATATGAATTAAAATTGGTTTATTAGGTTTCTACTAATATGCATTTAACCCTTCCAATGCTGAGGTTACTTTCGTCCAATGTACAAGAACGCAAAGATTTTTGAAAAACATCTAAACCCTGTCATGTTGGTACTCATTGGATAGCTCTGGGTAGTTTCATATGAGTACCCATAAGCCAGGGTTTCAGCGATTTTTCGGATTTTTGCATTATATTGTATTTGACAACTTCGCCACCAGCAGCATAAGGGTTAGGTCTTATCTTCATAAAAAGAAACAATGGATTCAAAACTTGTCTAATTGCCCCAATAAGTCATTTAGTTCATGGCCGCTCTGACATTTCTCCATTTCCCCATTTACATTATTTTTTAAGGAAATACTCTGGTTATATTAGAAGAATCTCACAACAAATCAGGCAATTTTAGGCTAAATGTGGTTAACCCATTTCCTCCAGAATTTGTCGTCTGGATCTAAGATACTTATGACAATAACTTAGGAATTGACAATGATTTTACAAAATATTTGAAGGAGAGTTGTGGCTAATGTCCTGATTGTCATTTCTCCTTCAAATATTTTCCTAGTTATGCTTTTGTCGGCAAGATTTTGAACAAAATGTTTAGGCCGCTTTTGGCCGCTATTAATGGGTTAAACATATTACCATCAACATACTTTGTAATCCTTAGTGTTAAATTATGTTGGAAATCATAATTCTACATTTATACAAGCAACCCATGGTCCATTTTCATTCACTCCATTTCTCATCTAAGCAATAAATAGACCTACATTATTATTTCTTGACAAAAATGCATGTCAGTCCATTCGCTAGGGCAATGAGACTGCCATGCATAGACTGATACAATAAGTTGATGCATTATTTGGGATCTTGGAATCAAGAGAATTTGTTCACGAAACAACCAATAGGTGGCAGCAGTGGTAGTTGTGACCACCTGTTACCATGGTGACTCACAAGGGAAGTCCCATATATATGACTCAGTATAAGTCAGTACGCATGTAAATTTTCAGATTTAGCATAATGGCGATAATTGGCTATCGTCAAAATGCAACTGTTTAAAGATTAATTCAAATAACAATATTGCACGCCAACATCTGTTCATGGACCTTGAAGGTTACAAGGGATGCAAAAACAGATGCCCATATGTTCATTTTCAATGCTATTTTAATTTCATTTCTATTGTTATTGCTATATTTATTAGTATCAAAGCTATTATCATTACTATCATTATTATTATTATTATCATTATCATCATTGTTATCATCATTATTATTATTGTTTTTATTATTTTTATTTCTATTATTATCATCACTATTATTTTTATTTTTATCTTTATTATTATTATCATTATTATTATTATTATTATCATTATTATTATTATCATTATTATTATCATTATTTTTACTATTAACATTATCACTATCATTATCATTATTATTATTATTATTATTATTATTTTCATCATCATTGTTAAACTGGAGAAACAACATTCCACCAAATACTTGTTGGAATATTGCATCTATATTGAACTATTTCCATATCTGCCAGACCAAGTACACACACAGATGTGAAATAGTTAATATCCTGTCTATTAATCATGTAGGGAAGCAAGTGGTGGCTTATGTCGGAGTTAGATATGTCACTGTAACAAAGCAATTTATCTGACCACAGTTCTAAGCTGCTGTCTCAAGTACTTCCTAGCTGCAGCAGTGAGGGGTGCCACCCTGATATTAACCCACTAATGAGTTCCTCCAGCAATTGTCGTCTGCATCTTGGATACTTTTCAGATTAACTTTGGAATTGAGAATGGTTGTACAAAATAATTGAAGGGGAGTTGTAGGTAATGTTCTGATTGACATTTCTCGTTCAAATGTTTTCCTTACTATGCTTCCACCTGGAAGATTTCATTAAATTTGTAAGGCTGCTTTTGACCGTGTGAGCATTAATGGGTTAACCCTTATATGCCTAGAGGTACATGCAAAAAGTGCCATCTGGATCTATGATTCTCTTAGAAATAAAATTTGAAAAGAAGCAAAAAGTTTGAAAGTATTTGAAGGAAAGCTGTAGATTCAGTTCTGAATAATATTTTCTATGACAGAATTTTGTGGGATAGATATTGTGAAAATAGGCAGGCTGTTTTGTTTTGTCAATTAGAGTCCGAATGAGTTAAATAGGAAGGAACCATATACTTCAGAAATTTCTTTGCAGACACAGAACTACCGATTTTTAAGAACTTCCGTACAGAAAAAACTCAGTACTCCAAAAACACTCACAATACTCACGTGTGCTTAAAACAAATAGTAATATAAATAATATGCTACTCAATGGGAAGGAACAACTGTATGCTTTAAGACATTCTTTTGCAACCACAAAACCACTCATTTCCAAGGACTTCCTCACATCAAATCTCTTTTCCTTTCAATAAAACAGATAGACCAGGCATATGTCTCCTTTCCCATGCAAAAGCATACATTCCAATGTATGCTTTTGCTTGAAAGATAACACCAAAATTGTCAGGCTGCTTTTGGCTGCTGTTGATTAACATTAGTGGGTTAATTCGGTAGTCATTTTAACCCTTATGCTGCTGGTGGCTAATTTTGCCAATACAAAACGATGCAAAACATCTGACAAATGACTGAAACCCTGGCACATAGGTACTCATCTGAGACTACTCAGCGATAGCTATCCAATGAATACCAACATGACAGGGTTTAGGTGGTTTTCAAAAATCTTTGCATCCTTGTTCTTTGGATGAAAGAAGCCTCAGCATTGGAAGGGTTAAATAGTATCATAGATCAAGGCGCCACTTGAAGGGAGACCTCCAGACAAGAACATAAAGAGACAGTACAAAATATTTGCATTTTTTTTTTTACTTTTTACATTCCCCTTAACAATATTTGTTCGAATATTTCCTATATGTACTTCCCATAAAAAGACTTCTGGCCTAATGTGTGCAGACCAAATGGTCGCCCCAGGCATCGATGTATTCCATCTTTTGTCTGGACGGGCGCCAGACCTAGTGAGAAAAGCTGACACATATTGAAACTGACATGACTATTGATTTCAGAAGAATTGATTTGGTTATTTTATTGCGAGTGGCATAACTGTGTTAGCTGTGCGCTAGGCACTGGCGAGTTGTCAGCCAATGATGTCTTCTTGTCAATCAGGCGTAGTTAGAGTCGCCTGATTGGTCGATATTGGGATGTCTACCAGTTCTACCTTTTGCCCACCTTAAATGGAAAGCGGTAAAGGAAAAAAATATATTTCCTGGTTGTAGATGGCATTGCAGGCCTTAAATTGAATCCTATTCACGCTCAGAGTTCCCCTTCAAAAGTATTGTCTGCATCTATGGTGTAGTAAACCAAAAGCTTAGATACAATATATTTGATAATATGAAAAAAATGTTTAAATTTGGAAAACATTTGAGGATGTTTAATGTTGTTGTCCACATAATAACAAAAAGATCTTCGTCAAAAATGTTCAACTACGAGCCTTAATGCCAAATTGTATACTGCCCAGAGAGTCTAAATGGATTAACCAATGAACAGGACTTTTAGTAAATAAATGAATTGGGAAAAGTTATGCATCAGAACAAGAGGTAGCTTGGCTTGTTTCATGAATTAACCCTTTGAATTCTAAGGCTACTTTCGTCTGATGCACAAGAATACAAAGATTTTTGAAAACCATCGAAACCCTGTCATGTTGGTATTCATTTGAAAGCTCTCGCTGAGTACTTTCAGATGAGCACCCATTTGTCAGGGTTTCAGTCATTTTTTGAGGTTTTTTGCATCATTTTGTATTGGTCAAATTAGCCACCAGCAGCATATGGGTTAACCATAATGGAGAATGAAATACCTAAGTGTAGAAACTGTGCATGCTCTCAAGGATGTTTCTGGGCAGGTGTTCAGAGTAGGATGCTTTAAATGAAACTTTGTTGAGAAGGGAATGTCACAATCTCCAATTTAACCCATTAATGCTCACAGCGGCCAAAACCAGCCTGACAATTTTGATGAAATCTTTCAGGCTTTAGTACAATGGGCAAAATATTTGAAGGAGAAATATTGATCAGAACATTACCAACAATTCTCCTTGAAATATTTTGTAAAATAATTCTCAATCCAAAAGTTATCGTAAAAAGCATCAATGACCCAGACGACAAATCTGTAATGAGCTCTTAAGTATTAATGCATTAAGGAAAACTGCCCAGGTGTCTTTTTACCAGTGTATATTTTCTTTTAAGAATTTCTTTCGCAAATGTCTGCTTTGAGGACGCCCTGTCCTGCAATGCCTAAGGCATCAATGGGCAGCATCAGTGTGGGTTTTATAACAATAGAATGCAGATCCAGAGAGGAATCTACAGAGGATCCACCAGGTACTTGACCTTCATACCACACTGAGATCTCCTGAAGGTCATCTGATAATGAGGCATTTTCACTCCTACTTAACAATCACATACTCATGCCTGGAGCATAAATCTAGTACTGTTGGTGGTCTAAACCCATTCATTTCCTGCCAAAGAAAAAAGCCTGGCTACTTTGGGAACAGCATACTTCTTAGAAGCATTATTTGTATTTAAACATTCTAAGAAGGGGTGATAATCACAACTTGAATTACAATTATCTTTCGAATATTACATGATTTGAAGCTTTACTCCCAATTATCCAAGGATTTCTTATTTTACCTATGAATACTTCAATTGACGGAAGTATTCCCAAAAAACTATCAGACTGCCTAAACCACCTGTGAATTAAAATCAGGAGAGAACAAGAGGTATTAGCTTAGGCCTTAAAAAAAAAATTGTTTGTTTCCTGTAACGGTCCGGAAAAAACTTTTTTTTGTTGGTCAAATCTGTGTGTTTTATGCATGTTTTTTACGTTGATTGGGAGTTGGGAGGATGGAAAAAACTTTGGGGTAGGCATTTTTTTGAATAAAAACTTGTTAGGGTAGGGTTACAGGAAACAAACAACTCTTTTTAGGCCTTATTCAGAAGTCAAGCCCCACCCCTCCCCAGGGCACACAATGGGTCAACCCAGTCCAACCCTTCTCAGGGTATGTGTTGTATTCTCTGATACATTCCCGCCATACAATCCCTAGCTGAGCTGCTACCCAATCTGATGGTTGAGAATGGTATTGTCCGATAGACTCACATGCCTCAGACCTCCCTTCCCTGGAATGTTGAGCCTATGAAAGGCTGGTGTAATAGTATCCTTCAGGCGCGGATGGGAACTCCGTGTGATCTCTGTAATTACCCTGCCATGGGATCTTGACTCCGCCATGCTCTCAGCACCCTGTGATTAGCCTGCATCCCAGGACAGATTCCATTAATGGACAACTTCGGAATCTGTTCTGGGAGCCAGGCTACCACTGACCACTCTAGTAAACGGCAGCGCCATCTATCCATAATGGATGACTTCGGAATCTGTCCTGGGAGCCAGGCTACCACTGACCACTCTAGTAAACGGTAGCCCCACCCAGGGTCTTAGCCGATATTTGGAAACAGGGTGTCCAAATAGAGGTTTCATAGACTTTTGCGTGTCCAAAGTGTGGTACAAAATACATACTACTAATAAGATAGACCCTATACCTTTACAGATTTTGCTTTTTTAGGCCAGATACTGCTTTGTGTGTCTTATAAAAGTGACACTACAGCTTCTACATCTTCTATCTTCTAAGAAAAGTCATCTTCAGCAAATTCTGACAAACTTTTGGGTGTCCAAACTGTCAAAAAACAGTGTTCTGCATGTCCAAATGACACGCTGGACGCATTGCGGCTAAGCCCCTGGCCCCACCTATCCATAATGGATAGCCTGGCTGCTGGGAAGGCCCTCAGTGGTGAGAGACTGCTAGCAGTCTGTGGCAACACCTAAGACCACACGTCC
This sequence comes from Maea johnstoni, assembly GCA_963942565.1. NCBI lineage: Eukaryota > Metazoa > Annelida > Polychaeta > Spionida > Magelonidae > Maea > Maea johnstoni. The sequence goes on from OZ012695.1 coordinate 29,163,569, forward strand.
ATCAGGACAGCTTCTTTCCCCGATGCTCCAGGCATGACAGGGTTGACTAATGGTGAGGAGGAGAGAGGAGTAGGCATGTCCACACACTTGTCCCTATGGAGATGAGGTAACTCTATCAGAACTGTAATTAGTTTGCCTCTCTGTTACAGCCAGCCCTGACAGCCTGCTGTAATCTAAACACACAGAGAGCAGGGCTGGGTCTAGACCAATCCCTTACTGTACCTGAGACTTCCTAGGAAATCCAGGGACTTCTATGGCCTGCCCTGACAGCCTACTGTAATCTAAACACACGGAGAGCAGGGCTGGGTCTTAACCAATCCCTTACTGTACCTGAGACTTCCTAGGAAATCCAGGGACTTCTACGGCCTGCCCTGACAGCCTGCTGTAATCTAAACACACAGAGAGCAGGGCTGGGTCTAAACCAATCCCTTACTGTACCTGAGACTTCCTAGGAAATCCAGGGACTTCTACGGCCTGCCCTGACAGCCTGCTGTAATCTAAACACACAGAGAGCAGGGCTGGGTCTAAACCAATCCCTTACTGTACCTGAGACTTCCTAGGAAATCCAGGGACTTCTGCTGCCTGCCCTGACAGCCTACTGTAATCTAAACACACACAGAGCAGGGCTGGGTCTAAACCAATCCCTTACTGTACCTGAGACTTCCTAGGAAATCCAGGGACTTCTATGGCCTGCCCTGACAGCCTGCTGTAATCTAAACACACAGAGAGCAGGGCTGGGTCTAAACCAATCCCTTACTGTACCTGAGACTTCCTAGGAAATCCAGGGACTTCTACGGCCTGCCCTGACAGCCTACTGTAATCTAAACACACACAGAGCAGGGCTGGGTCTAAACCAATCCCTTACTGTACCTGAGACTTCCTAGGAAATCCAGGGACTTCTACGGCCTGCCCTGACAGCCTACTGTAATCTAAACACACACAGAGCAGGGCTGGGTCTAAACCAATCCCTTACTGTACCTGAGACTTCCTAGGAAATCCTGGGACTTCTACGGCCTGCCCCGACAGCCCGCTGTAATCTAAACACACACAGAGCAGGGCTGGGTCTAAACCCATCCCTTACTGTACCTGAGACTTCCTAGGAAATCCAGGGACTTCTATGGCCTGCCCTGACAGCCTGCTGTAATCTAAACACACAGAGAGCAGGGTTGGGTCTAAACCAATCCCTTACTGTACCTGAGACTTCCTAGGAAATCCAGGGACTTCTATGGCCTGCCCTGACAGCCTGCTGTAATCTAAACACACACAGAGCAGGGCTGGGTCTTAACCCATCCCTTACTGTACCTGAGACTTCCTAGGAAATCCAGGGACTTCTATGGCCTGCCCTGACAGCCTGCTGTAATCTAAACACGCAGAGAGCAGGGCTGGGTCTAAACCAATCCCTTACTGTACCTGAGACTTCCTAGGAAATCCAGGGACTTCTATGGCCTGCCCTGACAGCCCGCTGTAATCTAAACACGCAGAGAGCAGGGTTGGGTCTTAAAACCCGTCCCTCTCTAGGAGTACCTGAGACATCCTCGGAAATCCTGGAAATTCCTTGGAATTCCTTGGTTTACCTGAATGTACCTAAGACTTCCTAAGAAATCCTGGGACTTTTCTGAGAAAATCCTATGATTTTCTTTGATAATCCAAGCTTCATTTGGTTACGGATTCATGCCTCAGAGTTAGCCTATAGGTGTCCTCTGGAAGTATGATGCTTATGAAACTACGAAAATAAGCTCAGATTTAAGTATGGATTCATAATACATTCGAAGTAGAGCTGTTGATATTTCTCCTGCGAAGGTTTTCTGAAATATGCTCTACCAATGCTCTATATAATAGGAGATATCATTTCACCCATTTACACTCAGAGTTCTCCAGGAAAGTACCGTCTGCTATTTTCATACTTATGAAAATAACTTGGAAATAAAGCAAATTCTCACAAAATATTTGAGGGAGAGTTGTTGGTAATATTCCGATAACCATTTCTCCTTCAAATATTTTTGATAAAAACGCTTATGTGAGGAAAATATCAACAAATTAGTCAGGCCTGTTTTGGCCGCTCTGAGTGCCAATGGGTTAACTTGTGACACCCTTTTGGTCACTTAACCATGGCACTGGCATAACCCATTGATGCCTGAATTGTCAAGACAACACCTATCTTAAAACTTTCAAGAAATGAACATGTAAAAGCATCCTGAAAGTGACTTGAAAGTTTAAGAGAATTTTACCAGTACATTTAGCTATGAGACAACCCATATAATTTCCATTCCGTGTTCCTCCACATTGCTTGCTCATCTATGCCAAAACAGGAGAAAGCTCTCAGGGCTTTTATTCATGGCTGTTTTCATATCAAAATAAGCACGATAAGAGGCGATGCAGATGGCGAAAGATCATTTGTCCCCAAGTGGATTATTCCTCTTGAATGTCAATAGCAAATTTGCTTAGGGCCCCCTCACACGGCCTCCTCACACGGCCTTCTAACTCGGCCTTTCTCACACGGCCTTGCTGCGCCGACACGTGTGTATTTCAGCCTCCCGCTTCATGAGAGCTGTGTAAATTTTGCGGTTTTCCGAGGATGAACTCGCAAGCCTCCTGCGGTACGATTAGCCATAGTAGAGTGAGCTACGATAATACCTTGGTTTTGATAACTAAACACACCAAATGCATCCGATGGTCCAGCACATGCTGAAAACAGCTGGTGTGGCTTTACAGACATTCTCAATTATACCCATTGCAATAATACAGTATTGTTATTCTTTACCAATTCACCAAGGGAGGTATTATAGAATATAAACACTAGGGTTTCCAGTATTTTTCATAGTAAACGGATGTGCATAGGGCGGGACATACCTTTCACGCATGTTACTTGCCATTTTGAGAAATTTTGCTACCAGTTTATACTAAAATGGCAAAAAAGTAACTTGCAGGCCTAAACACTAAATTTGGTAAAGCACTGCCTGAATTGGTCCATGTATTACGGTAGAGTTCTAATGCTTATTGACAGATTTTCATTATGATGAGGTAATTCAACTTCAATATGTGTTTTATCTTATTTGTTGCATTGATAATTGAAAGGTTCAGATTTTCAACTTTCAAAATAAGGTTCTTCATCAAACATGTGTTGTCTGTTGCCTGCTTCAAATAACAGAACACATTTGGTTAATTTTATGCAATATTCTAGGTAATAACAGCAGCTGCAGCAAGGGATTACAAAAGGAGCCTTGTTCAAGTGGGAGATAAAACCAGAAATGATTGGCATGTAAAACTTAGCCCATTCATGTCCGGAGTAATAATTATAACACTCTGACAACCTCCAGTTAAAATTGCAGAAAACTGGAACTTCTAACAAACACCAAAACTTGAAAACTGATTGAAAACTTATAGAATGAAAACTTCATTCCTACATGAATCATAAAGTCAACTGTTTCATAAAGAAATGATTGGTTGTAATGGTAGTAAATTTGCTATTTGTCAGGTAATCTAAGTGCGGCTTTGGGTGTTGAAAGCAGTATTATCCTGTGTGTGTGTCTGGTAGACAGGTGTGGCAGAATGATATTGGCTGATATCGCCAGGTGCCCTACAGCAATGCCAGACAGACAGACAGACAGCAGCATGGCAGTCACCCTATTTAACACTTGTTCACTTCTCTCATCCCTCTCTTCCTTTCAGCTTGAAGCTAGGAGACTGGTGAGGCAGAGCGATCTGTTATCATCGCCAGACAGCCACATGGCAGTCAAATAAACTCTCTATGTAATTTTCACTTTCTATCTCTCTGACCCTTTTATCCTTGTCCCCTCTTATATCAACCCTCTCTTACTAACATTTTATCACTGACTCACTCACACATTCTCTCTCTCTCTCTCTCTCTCTCACTCTCTCTCCCTCCCCCCCCCCCCCCCCCTCCCCCCACCTCCCCCCCTCTCCCTCCTCCCTCTCTCTCTCTCTCTCTCTCTCTCTCTCTCTCTCTCTCTCTCTCTCTCTCTCTCTCTCTTCTCTCTCTCTCTCTCTCTCTCTCCCTCCCTCCCTCCCTCCCTCCCTCCCTCCCTCCCTCCCTCCCTCCCTCCCTCCCTCCCTCCCTCCCTCTCTCTCTCTCTCTCTCTCTCTCTCTCTCTCTCTCTCTCTCTCTCTCTCTCTCTCTCTCTCTCTCTCTCTCTCTCTCTCTCTCTCTCTCTCTCTCTCCCTCCCTCCCTCCCCCATACACACACACATCCTATCCCTATATATGTAAATGGTTCATGAGCTACTACCTAAATAAAGGATGGCTGAGTATTAAAGGGCTGACATTATAGATGGCTAACGTCTGGGTATTGATCTGTAAGGATTACAGGCATATGCATTATCCATAAGGCCTGTAACAAGCAAAGACCCTCCCATCCATAGTCATATCAGTACATACTGCAGCGATACAAATGAGACATATGCCAGGACAACCTTTTTCAACCCAAATAAGGTTAGACTATTTCAGGGATATCATTCAGACAATTTCATCATTTGGAAGAGATGTGAAAGGGATATGTTAATCAGAATCAGAACGATAAGTCTTCTTGAAAGAATTTGAGAAATATGCTTTGTTGGGCAAATTATTTTCATAAGTATCAAAGCATCCAGAACCCTGTGTATTATTTATTGGGTTAATGAACCTTTCACTCATAGAGATCTGAAACTACCTTTGAAGATAATTTAGTACTCAAGTTTAACCTTCAAAACTATATATAAAGGAAATGTCTAGGTTAAAACTCAATTTATCCCTAAATGATTGATTTTGTAAGAAAGTTATTGTGAGAATTTAAGTATTTTTTTACTGCTACTAGCACATACAGGTTAATATACAATAAACCTGTACATTAATACCATTACTGTGCCTTGGTGCTGAAAATAATGACAATTAACAGCTATACACATGACGTGTTCCAGATCTGAAGTCTGAAATCACAATCAGCATAATGGTGTTGTGGTCCCAGGGGTAGAGGCCAGAGTACCGATAAAATGCAATTTCAATAATGGTGCCTACACTTACTCAAATTGCATCAGGAACAAGAGCATTCATGGTCTCTGTGAATCACACCTTTAGTATAGATCCTATATTAACCAACTGCATGTGAAGTGGTAGTTGAGGATCACCCTAACCTATTTCTTTACAGCAAAATCAAGGTATTGTACTTTTTATCAAAACCAATTTCAATAATAATTTTTTTTATTTTTAAATCTCTACCTATTCAGACTTCTCGGGCCTATAAGTGAGTTCTAGGGTTTGTATAGAAAAAAGGAACATTTTTGCTATGGGTCATTTTCGGCAAAAAAAAAGGAAAATATATAAAATTCATGGGCCTGTGAGTGGCATAAAACATCATCAGGTTAGGACTCCTTTGAGGTTTTACTTATGGTCATAGTTAAAGGAGAAATGTTCATCAAAATATTACCAACAACTCTCCTTCAAGTATTTTGCAAAACCATTCTTGATTTCCAATTTGTTGTCAAAAGTATCATATATGCAGACAACACTTTCAACAGTTACTCTTGGGTTAATTTAAGGATGAAATAAAGGGAAATCTCAGCCTTTGAAGAGGAATTCTTGAAAGATCCCTAACCTTTAAATGTTTTATGCAACAGACTGTCTTTATATTAGAGGATGCATCATGTGATCAAAGAGTTCTCAAATATCTATTTGATGGCTTGGGAAATGCGAAGCAACAATTTGAAATACTGTCTGTCTAATCCTGCTGGTTGATTCGTCTTCATACTGGCATCCCGGAAAACCCCACCACCTGCCCTCTCTTTCATCTGATCATTACGGGTGGAGCTACAAGACGCCGTAAGTCCGGCAGAATTATCCGAGTGTACTTCTGAGGACACACGCTCATCTCCCTGGGAGACTGCATCACCGGCGAGCAGACGAGGAGTGGCATCATTAAAGGGAATTCTGGGTAATTGTCAGGTTTTTTTACGGCCAGGTAGGGTCTATTATCGCAAACAGCACCAGGCACCTAATTACCGTTATTTACGATGCAACACGACTTTCTTACATCTCGCAGCGAGGAATCTAGAATTAACCCCCTCCTGTTCGAAACACCCACCTGCTCAGGCCTTAAGAAGAAATTGTTTGTTTCCTGTAACCCTACCCTAACAAGTTTTTATTCAAAAAAATCCCTACCCTCAAGTTTTTTCTGCCCTCCCAACTCCCAATCAACGTAAAACATGCATAAAACACACATTTTAGACCAAAAAAATAATGTAAAATCTTATTTTTTACCAACCTACCTACCCTATTTTTTTTTGGACCGTTACAGGAAACAAACAATTCCTTTTTTTCTCGGCCTCAGACGCATCCACACCCGAGTCCTTTATGAAGTTTGGTGGTAAGCCGGAAGAAGAAGAAGTAGCAAAAACCTTAAAGACTAGAGGGAAGTCTGAGAATATCTGAATAAAGATACAGGTGAACTTGGATATGACAGACTCAATGGGACCAGGAAAATTGGTCCGTCATATGCAAAATCCGTCGTATACATATGATGAATAAAGGTAAAGGTATTCGGTTTATAGTCTTGTATCCACCGAAGTGCTCACACGACCTTCCTCCCCTAGCAGGCACTGCACATACAGAAACCATTTCAATCCCCCGGGGAATATTCCAGAGCAACTGGCAGCATATAGCGCACACACTCTAAGCACTGCCTTATTTATGCTAGGTACCCATTTTGCAGCTGGGTAAACTGAAGCAATATGGAATAAAGTGTTTTGCCCAAGAACGACCTAAGTGCCCGGAGTGGCCGGGAAAAGAACTAGTGACCCTCTGATTACTAGTCCGACACCCAACCAACTGAGCTACTTTGTCCCCAAATGAATACTTGATATGCATCGGACTGGGACCAAGCATATCGTCTGTCATATGCAAAAATCCTTTGTACAGTGGTCCGTCATATTCAAGTTCACCTGTAGTCTTATTCTGAATGATAACGAAATATCAATATTGCTGATGCCCACACAAACAACGACGCTGACACATACCAACAGGGACCATGATTTATGCCATGTCTTTCGTAAGCTCAAAATCCTCAAAGACTAGAGGGAAGTTTGAGAATATATCTGAATCAAAATAATCTTCTTTAAAAATAGTTAACCCTTATGCTGGTGGTGGCTAATTTGGCCAATACAAAATGACGCAAAAAACTGAAAAATGACTGAAACCATGGCAAATGGGTACTCATCTGAAAGCACTCAGCAAGACCTTTCCAATGGATACCAACACGATAGGGTTTCGATGGTTTTCAAAGATTTTTGCAATTTTCTGCCATGGACAAAAGTAGCCTCAGCATTGGAAGGGTTAAGAAATATGACTATCACTGATGCCAGCACAAACACCAATCCTCAAACCCACATCACCAGTCATCATGATTAATACATCTTTTGTAGCAAAAACCTGAAAGACAAAGTATTTGGGAAAATATCAGAATGAAGATGAATGTCTTCTAAATGATATAGAAATATCACTCTCGCAGATGCCACAAAATCACCAATGCTGACATCCAGGTATACAGGCCCGAGGGATAACAAAAAAAACAGTGTCAAACGAAAATAATCTTCTTTCAAATGACAAAGAAACTTGCAACCAGTGATGGAGTAGTTCTATTCTATATCAGTATTAAATGGTACATTTGCTTTTTCCGTTCACCTGTAATATTTGCCTACAGGTGAGATAACGAGGTTGATGTGGACGTGAAAGGGTTAACCACAAAGCTGCCACACCTGGGAGAGACAATAAAGGAAGTGACATAACAATGCTCCTGCCTCCTATTGTCATGCAATCAGAGCAGAATGGAGGAGGCTATGAAAGTAGTGACACAATAACAATGCTCCTGCCTCCTATTGTCATGAAATCAGAGCAGAATGGAGGAGGTCTCCAATCTCTAGTGGCTGCTGCTTTCATTTGTGCAGAGAAGATAAGACCAATCAACTCATTCACAGCTAGAGCGCACACAGGGTCTGACACATGTAGACATACTGTGAATATAAAGCAATTTTTGAGTGAATATTCAACTAAAGATTGTTCATGTCAATGGGAACAACAATCCATCTTTAAATACCTTTCAAATAGTACTGTATTCAGGTACTGCCAAACCATAAGAAAGTCTACATGTCTCTGCTCTATTTCTGTATTTGATGATTTTTGTTCAAAGTTGTCTAACCATACAATCATGCACTTCAGATGCAGTTGGGTAATAACTCTTCTGTGTGCAATTTGTACAGGTGGTCTGCCATGAGTACCAGTACCTGGGAAAGCATATAGTGTTGCATTTTTTTCATATTGTGTGTGTGTGGGGGGGGGGGGGGGGGGGGGGGGGGCATGCATGTGTGCATGCACATGTGTGTGTGAACAATAAATAATAGTTTTCAAAATCTAAATTTATCATCTAGAATTTTCCATAAGTATCACACCTTCTAGGCATACTGCAGATGTGAATAGGCTAACACAAACCTGAAGCAACTCTTTCCAAATGAATACCAAGGAATTCCTAGGATAATGTTACAAAATAACCAGAATTTATAGATAATCTTTATTTCAAGTAAATAGTAAACACGAGCTGCCAGGGCTCTTGGCCGACTACCTAGCGGGAAGTCTCATTTATATTTGGTGTTGGAAGTCTAAATATGAGAGAAAAATCTCCTTCAATTTCTTCGAAGTATTGTTACTTTTATTCTAACTATTGTTGAACCACCTGCAGGCAATGCCTGCACTTATAGGCCTCTCTCTCCCTGTGAGCCATGCTCTCTCCACAGGCCCACGCGCTACAAGCACAGATAGAGATCTCGCCTATAATTTATTTACCCCGCTACGAGAAGCGGGATGACAGATGACTTCTGTGCCGGGGTTTGCATGTCTTGCGGGCTTTACATCGCGCTTGGAATGAGAAGCAACCAATCAGAATGAGGGGATTAGAATCCCTCACTTTCCGTTTACTAGCTGGCAAAGCTTGGAGACTTACAACACCTACAAGGCCAGGCCAGGCCAGGGTTAGCTTGATTTCTCCTTGGGATTTCTGATGTTTAGACTGGGAGCCCTTATACCAGCTACAATTAATAGCCTAGTGTATCAAAATGGGTAATTTAAACTTCAGCTATGTCATAGAAGATGGTTTGTTAGGAGAATATTTGTTTATTACACCTCAAAAGTCAAAATTGAAAAATCTTCATAGTAATTTTTGCCTGTCTAAACAGGAGTTTTTTTTCTAGGAAACAACCTGTCCAAAAGACAGGCAGGATGGGTCCTGGCTAAGTCCCTGCATATAATTGTCAAGCTATGTGTGGTAGGGGAGCTAAACATAAGTGTAATAGAAATGCCTTAACAACTTGAATATAACTCAATAGTGAGCATAGTGTCTGAGATGCAATAACTGTTCAAATCAGTTCAATAATCTGTTGTTTTATTACTTTTATATCTGATATTACCAAAGATATCACATCATTAAGATACTCTGCATATGCCATATGGAAGTGTTTATTCATTTGCATATTCAAGAAGCCCTCTACAATAACCTATTTAAGCCTGGTAGTCTGCTTCGCAGCAGTGTCTGAAACCAAGATTCTATGGAAAATATCCTCGAACGCATTAATTCACAAAACATTTGAAGGAGGAGTGTTGGTTAGGTCTCTCAACGACATTTCTTTTCTCAAATATTTTCTAAAAAATGCTTTAGTCAAATAGATATCACCAGAATAGCAAGAATGTTTTTGTGCAATGCAGGCATGAATGGGTTTCATAGTTTCGCTGTAAGTTTCGCCCTAAGACGGCTCTCCAGGTCTCAGATGGGGCTGTTCTGGGCCGGGCCGGGTCAGAAGGGAGCTCTCTTTTACTGGAGGCACAATTGCTTATAACCAAGTCTGATGGATCACTATCGTTACGGAAACTGATTGCTTCTCTCCCGGCAATCTATTGATTTTTGCGTCTTCGTCTCAAGCGAAAGCTAGATGTCTGATGGGCGATCTTTTCCTGCAGCTTTTACGACCAATCATTGATATCCCATCATGCACTAAGGCCAGCAGTGCGAAGAGTTCAGTGCAATGCCGGTGCCCTTCACTGGTGCAAAACTGGCAGTGGTAAATATTGGTAATCATTTGTTGGTAACATCTCTATATTATTGAGAAATAACCTCACACTTGTAAGCAAAAAAACAGAGCCCTATAATTTGTAAATAATCTGAATATTTTTCTTATTTTTCATTTCCTTTTATCTCACAGGAAAGGAATTACTTTACTTAAAATTATTATTATTTTGAATGGGGGCATTGAGATCCCACCATCTACAACCAGAGCAAGTTAGAGGGATAGGGGCTAGTTACATGGGATCTCGAGATGTCAATATTTGTCACCAGACGCCTGTAAATGAGTATCAAAAGTCTTCATGGGGGTCACAAAAAAATACTTTGCCTCCAGACCCCTGCTACAAGGGTTGAATCTGCATTGGAATTATTAAACTTAAACATATGTCACCAGACCCCAACAAGAAGTATAGATTTGTACATATGAATCAAATTAGAAGTAGATCTCTGCTAGAAACTGCATTGGGAGAGCTAGCATGGGGATCTTGAAACTCCAGTTTGCCGGCAGAACCCTGCTGGAAGGGTAGATTTCGCATGGGGATCTCGAGACTCCACCATCTGCCACCAGGCCCGAGGCCAAGCTTCGCCCCATGATCTCTCAATATTAACTCAGACAAGTGTCAGAAACACCTCGAAAAAGCTGTTCAAACACAACCATGAAATTCCCCAACAGTGCAATATGCAGACAACACACATTCAGGGTCAAAAGCGCTCGTTGTTAATTATAATATCTTTACCCATTCACACCTAGTTTCCCTAGAATGGTATGCAGGGCTCGAAATTAATTATTTTTTCAGGGAGCCCAATTGCATCTTTAAAAGCTACCTTAAGGTGTTGCGTATAGAAACCAGTACATCTTTGGGCTCCCTGCAGAAATTTGAGGGAGCCGTAGGAGAATTCAAGGGAGCCCACGGCTCCTGGCACCCCCTAATTTCGAGCCCTGGTATGGATGGATGGATAGATGGGCAATGCTGTTTTCAAAGAAAATTTTGAATCTTTAACCTTTCCAATGCTGTTGATACTAAGGATGCAAAGAGTTGATATTCAAAGGTATTAGCTCTCGCTGAGTACTCTCAGATGAGTACCCATGTGCCAGGGTTTCAGTCATTTTTCAGGGTTTTTTTTTTGCATTATTTAGTACTAGCCAAATAATGCCCCAGCAGGATGAGGGTTTAATGTTTCCTGAGTTGTCAGACCAACTATACAATATGTTTAACCCATTAATGCTTAAGGCTTCATTCGGAAATTGTCGTCTGGAGCGATGATACTTTTGACAATAACTTTTAAATTGGGAATTATTTTACAAAATATTTGAAGGAGAGTTGTTGGTAATGTTCTGATCAACATTTCTCCTTCAAATATTTTGCCAATTGTGCTAAAACCTGAAAGATTTCATCAAAATTGTCAGGCTGGTTTTGGACGCTGTAAGCATTAATGGGTTAAACCCATTCACACACAGAGTACACTTAAGTTTGGTACACAGGGAAATAACTAGTTAACAAAACAATTCTCCAAAATAGAATTTGCCTGAAAGTTGCCATTCCTGTTGGTTTTATCATCCTTATTCAGATATTCCTCAAATATTGTATAATTTGAAGAGTAACATTTCTAGAAGTGTGAGAAGTGTGGTTTCTGCAGACATTGTCAGCAACTTATCTCTAGCTGGAATTTTGTGAAAACAGCAGGAGAGGGATATGATTCTGAACTTCTCAGAACTGATGCCAAGTTGCCTAGAATGCACTTGAGTGACTATTATTAACCTATTCAGGGCCAAACCCTATGGTAAATTACATATAAATACATTTTCATATAACAGAATTTCCCTAAAAAAAAATGTTGGTAATCTTTTTCCAAAAGAAACTTTTAAGAGTGTGATTTTGAACATTCAAATTTGTGAAAAATCTTAAGTTTTTGGAGGCTTGGGTGAGTCAGTGTGGGAATACACAAGATAAGAATCATTTGCGGCTATGCGTTTTCCTTGTTTTCTCTCATAATGTGCCCCTTGCATGTGGTCTACGGCAGCACCGCTATCAATACCCCATTGTTTTATGGTCGATGGGACAAGGAAAATTATCAATGCTTTTTTTTATGTGAGGCGGAGTGTGTGTGTGGGCTCAGAACTCTGATCCGCTGACCTGATTGCTTCCGAGTAGTTGGACTTCCGATAACCACCACCAACTGCAGCCAGAATTTTTCAGTTCAGCGATTCCGTACCTTTCATTAGTACTATACCAAATGCCCATGAATTCCCTGATTGAAATCTACAACTTGACGTAGAAAGTTGATTGAAGAAGTGGAAACAGGATAACAGGGGATAATATCAATACTCAATCCACAAAGTGTGAGAGAAATAACATCATCATTTATAGTATGGGAATATCTTAGGGTACACCAGAGAAAATCCGACGTCTTCTTTTTTACTCCTGTCTTCTTAGTTGAAGAAGTGGAAACAAGCATGTTTTCCCTCAGCTTTGTGCCACTATGACTATTCTTTGAGGAATCCAAGGCTGATTATTATAACCAGTATGGCAAATCACATTACATGAATTTGCTGATTAAAATCAGAAATAATAAATCAAAGTTTATTGTAAAAGAAAACATGTAAATTTCCGCTCAACTTAGTGCTAATGACTATATTTTTATAAATCCCAGCCCATATATCATTATATTAGTTGCTTTGAAGAAAGATATTTTCCTTAGTGTTGGACCATGGGTATGGGTTTTAAAAAGGTTATTACACAGTTCGAGCTAGTAACGAGGCTACTTCCTTCCACCCTCAGAAAAATACCAATAATGCCTGTAGATTCCAAAAACATTTTAATATTTTTCAGACCTGGACACTTTTCCGAAAATATTTCATGGAAGAATGATAATCAGAACTTCTTCTACAACTCTTCTTCAAATATATTGTGAAGGTAGCTTCTTCTTTAACAATATCCACAGAAGTATCATAGGTCCAGACGACACTTGTCAAGGAGATCTCCAGGCATGCATGGGTTTCACCATTATGTCCCAGCAGCCTGTTCTCAGGGTAATAATAATAATAATAATAATTGATATTTGATATAGCGCCCTTTCCACCTATAATGTTCAAAAGCGCTTTAGAGTCATTGGACAGTTGTCATGGTCCATATAGTCAATTAAACTCCTTTCGAAATAGCAATGTTTTCAGCTGTTTCTTGAAGTTTTGCACACTATCAGCAGCCTTGATGTTGTCAGGGAGCTCATTCCAAAGGCGTGGTGCATAGGCACAGAATGCTCTGTCACCAAACCTTTTCAGATTAGTGAGTGGTATTGTTATTAATAGTAACACTCCCTCATAATAACCACATCAGCATTTTTTCTAGACAACAATAAATGAGATGTAAATTCATTGGTTTAATTGAAGGTCAGCCGCAAATACATTCTACCATTTAACAAAAAGATGTTAATTCATGGTCCTATAACTACCTTCATATTTAATGGCCCATGACTCTGTATAAACATTCTAATTGCCTCTAGGTATACCTTGACAAGTAGCCTTGCCGAGCATGATCTTTATGTTATTTTGTTGTGTTTTCACATCTGTGTTAAACATGCCTACATGCGAGCATCTGAGTAAAACTTCTCTACCTCAGCTACAGGAGAGTTCACTGGGGATCGTAGGAACTCTCTACTCAGTGAGGTAAAGAGAGACCAGCTCATCCCTATGAGGGATCAGGTGGTTCAAATGATAAACAGACATTTTGAAAAAAAAATTCTATCTGGTTTCAATGGCTAGACTGAACATAAATAGCACTGAACTTCTAAATTATGTATATCTTAATAATGAAAAATTGTTGGCCTCCAGAAAATATGAGCTGTTACTAATCAAACAATCACCATTAACATTTTGTGTTTAAAATTGCAAACGACATTACATATATTAGCCAGGGTTTTGAACAGTGTTCAAATTGGCTATCATACAAATTTTGGCTTGCCAGATTAGTTGCCAGTGCTATTTGTTTATATATCAGTAATAGAGTAAAATGAAACTGTGTGAACCTAAAATATGATTTATCTAAATAAACCTACACATGCCTAGTCATCTGTGTGAACTGAGGAAGAGTTACACCATTCATCCTTGCAGCAGCAAAAAAACCTGACTATTCTAGTCATATTCTTTTAACCCTTCCAACGCTGAGGCTACACTCGTCCAAAGGACAAGGATGCTAAGATTTTTGAAGACCATCTCATCATGTTGGTATTCATTGGATAGCTCTTGCTGAGTGCTCTCAGATGAGTACCCATTTACCAGGTTTTAGGTCATTTTTAAGTTTCTTTGCATCATTTTTATTGGCCAAATTAGCCAGCAGCAGCATAAGGGTTAGTAAAAGCATCTGTCTGAAAACTCTTGAGAGAGAAATATGAAGGGCCTGTCCTAATGGCTGTGTGGTCTGAGAGGTTGCCAATGATTGTTAACTGTCTCTCACCACTGCCTGGGTTCCAATCTTGGCTTAGGCATATGTTGCCAGTGACTTGGGGTTAGGCGGTGGTTGTCACTGGGTACTCTGGTTTCCTCAACCACTAACAACTGGCAAGTCACAACTTATTCAGAATATGACAGAAAAAGCGACGATAATAGAATTTCAAAATTCCAGAAAAAACTATTAACCAGAAGCTAATCACAGACTCTCCTTTTAGATTTTTTAGGATTCAATGCTTGACTTAGAACTATGTTATTTTCAAAAATATCAAACCATCCTCATGACACCCACTAATTGGTTGTTGGAAGATTTCTACCGCTAATTCATCATACCGGGGTAGAGGCTTAGGGGCCATAGAATACTGGACCTCTCCCTCGTAAAAGCTTGTCCACTAATTGATAGCAATAAGCCAGCAGGAGAGCTGGTATTAAATCTGACATTCTCAGAATAAATAGTCTCCTATGACCTTTGACCTCGCCACAAGCTGCCTAATCGCGCCAATCAGACCATAATATGCGCTCCATATTAGATCCTCGGCAAGAAAAAAACGTGCAAGACCAATCTCTCTTGAGGCCGCAGATTTTCCTGTGGTACTTCCAAGATGCAAGGAAACCAGTTCGCATATAGCACCATTTCATTCCCATAATCCACCTCATTTCCTCGCCATTTCCTGCGAGCAATTTTTGAGTGACGGGAATTTGATTTGGCTTGAGCGGACCAGCGGGAAGTCTTGTGCGTTACAATATGTCAGGCAACGGGTTCGAAGCCTTACATATGACGGCTAGTATTTCCTAATGGCATATAACCCATTCATGCCTGGAGATTTAGACAAGTGTCGT
The DNA here is from genome assembly GCA_963942565.1 of Maea johnstoni. NCBI lineage: Eukaryota > Metazoa > Annelida > Polychaeta > Spionida > Magelonidae > Maea > Maea johnstoni. Next base: position 29,178,947 of record OZ012695.1, read on the forward strand.
CTGGACCTGTGATAAATTGGAAGATAACTTTGAATTTGGGCGTAAATTTGCAAAATATTTGAACGAAAGTTGTAGATAATGTTCTGAAGGACATCTCTCCTTCAGATATTTTCTGGAAATTGCTTTTGTTGGAGAGATATCACCAAAATAATCAGGCGGTTTTGGCTGCTTCAGGCATGAATTGTTTTCCACTTTATCCAAGGCTCAGCATGCAATATTGCAATTGAGTAATACTGATTATTTTTTTTTCTATAAATATTGCAGATACCAAAGATTCACCTTCAAAGATTTTGATTGAAATATTGTAATATTCCGATTGAATACACTTCATTTACATATTTTTCAGCCTTTATGTATCTATGACAGGCACGGCTTGCAATTTTTCAATAAGGTAATGTTGATGACGTTTATTTCATGGTCAGTTGACAACTTGTATATAAATTGAATATATATATAATATAGGTACAGTTGGCACTATTTCAGTCACATCATTAAAACATTTTTAGATATTAACCTGTACATGCTTAGAGATGGAAATTATTGTCTGGGTCCATAATTCTTTTGAAAAGAACTTATTAACCCATTAATGCTCACAGCGGCAAAAACAGGCCTGACGATTTTGGAGATACTTTTCTAACAAAAGCATTTTTTAGAAAATATTTGGAGGAGAAATGTTAACCAGAGGTCAAACAACAACTCCCCTTCAAATATTTTGAGAACTTTTCCTTTATTCCCAAGTTATTTTCAGAAGTATGAAAGTAGCAGACGATACTTTCTAGAGAAACTCTGAGTGTGAATGGGTTAATTAAGTACAAATTCACAAAACATTTGACCACAGTTGTTGAATTGGTTCTGACTATTATTTCCTTGTCAATATTCTTTTCAAAAGACACTTTTAATACTTGGATTCATATCAAATAAATAATCATACATTTTTTCGTCACTACATGCATGAAAGGGTTAAATACACTTCATTTACCTTATTTTTGAGCCTGTAATTAATATCAATCTGCTCCATGTATTGCATGCAGTAAATCAATTATATAAAGTTGATTACTTAACTTTCTAACTTGCAATAAATCTTTAATGAATTTATTGCAGGTAAAGCTCGCAATTATACAAGTCATCATTCATCAATTGCGATGGTTTTTTAACCTATATAGCAAATATTGCCTATATACCTGTCTGTAATTAACATTCACTCTAAATGCTAAACGTCATTTTTTAAATCCCAAATTAGAAATCTGCCTGCAATAAATATTTCATATATTTCCAGTAGAGAAAATAATTTATCACTAGTCAAAGCTTTCTAACTTGCAATGTTACTATCCATTTCATATATAGCTTTCAATATTGCCATCAGTCATTTGTCTATTACACTGATTCCTCAATAGTTTACAATCTGCAACACATACACAATCTCATATGCACCTTGAAATATCTTAGTTAACCCATTAATGCTTACCGCGGCCAAAACAGGCCTGACAATTTTGATAAGAAAATTCTAACAAAAGTATTTTTTGAAAAATATTTGAAAGAGAAATGTTGATCACAAGCCAAACAAGAACTCTCCTTCAAATATTTTGTGAATTTTTGCTTTATTCAAAAGATATTTTCAAAAGTATGAGAGTAGCAGACGACACTTTCTAGAGAAACTCCAAGTGTGAATGGGTTAAGCATATTCATACCGATGAGAAAATATATTTACTCATGAGTAAATATATTTTCTCATCGGTGATATTAACACAGGGTTACACAATGACGAAAAGATTTTCAAAAAATTCATATAATCCTGTCATGTTGGTATTCATTGGGTGGCTCTCACTGAGTACTCTCAGGAGAGTACCCATGTGCCAGGATTTCAGTCAGTTTTCAGTTTTTTTGCATTATTTTGTATCGAATTGGCCTAATTAGTCACCAGCAGCATAAGGGTTAAGTATGTATATACCTTTGAATAACGCTTAAGTAAAAATGGAGAAATGTCGGGAAAAACTGATATCACACTCATTAATTTAACTATTAATGCTCCGAGTTCCACTTGTAAAGTTTCTTGCAAAAGCTATGATACTTTTTGCCTGTATTAAACAATGCTTAAACAGCTAATTTATTTTGATGAATCACTCACCAATTTGATATCATCTTGCCTATGATTTATGCTCAATTAACTTCATGATTACATTGATGCATATCTATAAATCACATCCCATTGTTAAGAGAAGTAATGGAAGCCAAGCCAGACTGGGTCTGCCCCGATGGCTGAGTGGTCTAAGGCATTACCACTTCAGTCAGGACTGCTTGCTTGTCTTTCAGCAATGCCTGGGTATAATTATCAGTTGTTGCCTGTAACAATGCTGCCAGTGACGATGGGTTAGACAGTAGTTTTTTCCAGGTATTCCAGTTTCCTCCCAAAATTAAGAACTGTCTTGTCGCAATTTCGCCTCTATATGGCAGAAAAGGTGACAATAAACAAAAGGCCAATAGAAATCTTAGTCTGAATCCTGCCCCAGACACAGGCAACCCGATGGATCAGAGTCTTAGCCAGGATTTAGAAACTGGGTGCCTAAAATTGGCCATTGTAAAATTTTGGGGCGTCCAAATTTTTAAGGGGGATCACAAAATACTCAGATTTCAACCATAAACATGTATCAATTTATCAAAATAAGGCATGATATCCTTAAACAATTTCATGGGAATTATATGGAGATGAGAAAATTCAACTATATGCTTAAGATTGACATTTTAAGAAATTCCTCACAAAAAGATTTGGGTGCCCTGAGGGGTACTTTTTTAGGGTTTGGGTGTCCAAAAAGACACCCAGACACCCTGCTGGCTAAGACCATGCGATGGATGACCTGCAGCAGAAAATACCTTTCTCTCTCATCTCCCCAGCTGGTATAAAAACTTATGCTGCTGAATGGCTAATTTGGCCAATACAAAATGGTGCAAAAGAAATGAAAAATAACTTAAACCCTGAAACATGGGTACTCATCTGAGAGTACTCGGTGAGAGCTATCATATCCAATGAATACCAACATGATAGGGTTTAAATGGTTTTCCAAAATCTTTGCATCTGTGTGCTTTAGACAAAAGTAGCCTTAGCATTGGAAATGATAAATCTATTCATCCCAAATTTCACAATCCCAGACCACTTTTCAGTTCCTAAAGAAGCCTCATTGTTGGGCCCTGGGTTCCTACGGCTAAGTGTAGGTTCCTAGCCCCTAAAAAGTTGACATCCCCTCCTGTGCTTACCAAGGAGTGTGGTGTAGTACCAGGTATGGTAGATAGATGGCACCACCTGATCCTCAGATCTCTACAGGTTTTATACTCAAACTGAATCCTGGTGAGATAAGTGTAAACTAAATTGACCACTATGGCCACATAGAATATTTGGTGCTTGGTAACAGAAAAAACAAAGCAGAAAAATACATATGACAGCCTAGAGATCTAGGCTACCTCATACTGCTAAGTGTAGTTATTAACCCATTCACATCTATACCATACACATGGTCTGACTTTTTTTTAAAATATATTGATAACCATGCAATGTTTTGAAAAGTATTTGACTGAGAGGTGTTGTTCCTGTCAGAATGAACTACCCTCCAAAGAAATTACAAATTTCACTCCAACTAGAAATTAGTTATGTTCAAAGTTGTCAGACCATGAGTGCTCGGCAGATGTAAATGGGTTGAAGTCTGAGAGCTTCTCTCAAAGGTGGAGAAAACTTATTTTTCACTAAATCATATTTGACGCAGCCCAAGTCTAGTAGGCTGGGATTTGGCGATTCTGTCAAAAGCATTTACGACAATAGTAAATGTTAGTCTGACCTAAATGTGAATATTTCAATAATAAGGAACAGTGGATTTATAACCCTAGATTCGGACACATTTGCTGAAGAACAATTGTCCTTCAAACATTTTCATTATTTTATTGTTGTTGACAAGATATCCTCTGTATTAATTGTCATACAAACAAGCCCTCTGGTTCTCAATGAGTTAACTTTATTTCATGCTTCAATTTTTCCCTTAAAAACCATTATATTTTATAATAAAGCACAGATTAGCAACATAATCTAAACAGGGTTGTGTGATGCACTCTTGTCAACATTTCTCCTTCAAATATTCCACAAACATTGCTTTTGTTATAATATATTTTTGAAATAGTGAGGCCCATAGTCTTAGCCAGCAGGGCGTCTGGGCGCCTTTTGGACACCCAAACTCTCAAAAATCACCCATCAGGACACCCAAAATATTTTAAGAGGAATTTCTTAAAATGTCAATTTATAGCATATAATTATAATTGTTTCAACTTAATATAGTTCCTATGGCACAGTACATGGACATTGTGCCTTATTTCAATTAGTAAATACATTTTTATGGTTGTAATCTGAGTATATTGTGGGTTCCCTTGAAAATTAGGACGCCCCAAAATTTTACAAGTGCTATTTTTGGGCACCCACTTTCTAAGTGCTGACTAAGACCCTGGTCAGGCGTTTTTGGCAGCTTTCCGGACTTAAAGGGTTACTTTAAGATGGCAGCTCTACAGGAAGCCTCTCAGGCTTTGGGAAGCACCAGTCAATATTGATCTACTCCAGGAGAGCCTGCATAACCTGACCTTTGACCTCTGACCTCTGACCTCACACAGCTAAGGTCAACCACCAAGGTCACCACATAGTAGTATAACTAGTAGGTTACTCAAACCACCCCATCTAAAACATTTGCAACACATAATAAAATGCCTCAAACATTCCATTCAAAAATATCTTTACATCACTATATATATTAAATATTTTTTCTGATGCATGTGTACAAGTTGTTCTCAATGCTGTGTTGGAAATATTTTGGAAGTATTCATCACCGCCAGGACCTTGTAGGAGTGTACCAACATTGAAACAGTGCAGGGTCTAAGCCAGAATTTAGAAACTGGGGGCCCAAAATTGGCAATTATAAAATTTTGGGGCATCCAAATTTTTAAGGGGGACCACAATATACTCAGATTTCCAACATTAACATGTATGAATTTATCAAAATAAGGCATGATATCATTAAACAATGTCATGGGAATTATAAGGAGATGAAAAAATTCAATTATAAGCTTGAGATTGAGATTTTTAGAAATTCCACACAAAAATATTTGGGTGTCCTGAGGGGCGGTTATTAAGGGTTTGGGTGTCCAAAAAGACACCCAGACGCCCTGCTGGCTAAGATCATGCTGCCAGGACCTTCTAGGAGTGTACCAACATTGAGACAGTTTCTTCACATTGAACAATCACCTCTGTGTAATCACAAACAACTCTTTTCAAAAGAACTATAGATAGGAAGGTGAAAGGATGATACACAATGATTTTCTAGCTCGGTGCACATTCCCCATAATTGTGCTAAATGAACATGCATGCCTTTCTTTTCAATGCCTTTTTTTCATGGGAAAAATAACATTTATGAATGACCGTTTGGTTTTCTGTCAATGATCAATAAAGGTTTGGGTGCCTTTCAACTGAGTATTTTCGTTTGGCATTCTCAGTAGGCAAATGAAAAGTGCAGTTTCAGTATCAATGGCTCTATAGACCCGAATTCATTCTTTATTGTCCCAACTTGAAAGATATATTCTTGGTGGTATAATAGTTATGGATCTTTGTCAACAGGTAGTCTCACTAGCATTGCATGTTGTCACCTTCAGACAGGAGTTGGTTAACCCATTAATGCTTTTAAGATTTCTTCCAGAAATTGTTGTCTGGATCTGTGATACTTTAGACAATAACCTTAGAATTGAGAATGATTTTACAAAAATATTTGAAGTAGAGTTGTTGGAAATGTTCTGCTTAACATTCTTCAATCAAATATTTTTCTAACTATGCTTTAGCCTACAAGATATCATCGAAATTGTCAAGCTATGATATGAACAGGCAATGTATATCGATAATACTTATGATCAAGATCTACTTGACCATATAAGAGAAGATTACTCGCTGGCTAGCTCACGACGCATCTTCTCCCTATCACCTTGATCACGGCCGCAGAGACTCCAGGCGAACACTCGTCAACACTCATCTCTGAATTCACACGACTGCCCCCAGGGGGCGCTGTTAATAAATCTCCCCGCCGCCACTGCGATGAAGCAGGTGTGTTTTCTAAGTAAGTACACCCAGGAGGAACACTGCGCGTATAAGATCTATTCCTCCAGCAGCCCCCGAGCCCCGCATCCCTCAGATGAGGCGCATCTTGTAAATGTCAATTGCCGTCCCTGTGTGAGTTGCCGGTGATTACGAGCCTTTGTGGCCGACGCCGCAAGAATCCACAAATAGGCAGATAACAAATTTATGCCAGCGGATTTCTTTTCCTTACAAACAGTAATTAGTCTCAAAGAGAAAGGACAAATAGATGCATTGCAACCTTTTTTTTCGAAGACTTCGCTTTACTTATAAGCAATGTATGGTGTCACCAAGAGATTCGTTTTCGTTACAAAGAGTAATTTTAGACCAAGAGAATCGACAAATCGATGCATCAACTATTTATCCAATGGATTCACTTTTTGCAGAATTAGTGATATCTTCCTTAAATAATAAGCATTTTTGGAAATTTCTCGAATGAAAATTTCAATTATTTCTGCAGCATTGGTATAATCTCCCAAAAATAACAAGCATTTTTGGGGAAAATTTTGAAGTGAAAATTTTAATAATAATTCAACCATCAACTGTAATTTTAGATAGCTAGCAACTTCTTGCTTCATACATGAGTGAGTATGCTTTAATAAGGGATTTTGAGAGTGAATGGGTTAACCTTAATAGGAAGCAGAATGTTCCTCGAGTAAATGTCAACACGATCCTGAAGGCGATCTGACAACATTCACAATAGCGCCAAAATCAATTATTTTCAGTGAAATCAGGATAACTGCCTTCCTGATGAGAAGCTACACTTCAAATGAAGGCCTAATTAACCTAACCCACTTCTCTATACAACAGCCCCAAAGACATGATTACTTAGGTCTTAATTGTTACATTTCACAAGAAAGTAATTTTATTGTAGTGCTAGGCATGAAAATTAGTCACATGGTTTCAGGTCCATTTATTAGGTTTAACCCTTATGCATCTGGGGTGCTAATGATACTAAATTACCGTATTCGCCCGATTAAGCGCACTGTGCGGGTGCAAGTTGGGATTTTTTTCTGTAGCAGGGGTTTTGCCAAACATTCGTATAACCGCACCCCCCAATGAGTGCCGATAGCAGTGTTACAAGGCAAGAGGAAAGGTATGTGATTTGGTTTGGGTTACTTCTGGGGGGAAAGTTAGAAATTTAACATGAGGAGACAATCTTTGGCGCTTGCTGGTCCCCCAAAATCAGCGAAAAATAGGGGGGGGGGTGCGCTTATTCAAGACAGTGCACTTAATCGGGCGAATACAGTATCTTGGATACTCAATTGTATCACAATTAAGACAGCACTTCCTAGCTAACAAACAATCGCGTTTGAATTTGCTATGTTTTTTTTCATTCATGTCAGCCTTGGAAATGTAAGCTATATAGTATGGTATATATTTAATTGACTGTATTACAAAATACATAAGATAGCAACAAAGGACTTCACTCCATTAATCATTCATTGCTTCAATAATAATCATTTTGTAATTATTATTTTGCCAAAATCGCTTTCCCATTCTGACAAAGTGAGTGATTGATGGATTGTAGGATTGATCTCCATAACAGTACTTGTGGCGCCCCCTATAGTATGTGTGGCGCCCCCTATAGCATGAACAAATTTGAGAGTTTTAGAATAGTTCCTAAATACCTTCAGCACCTCTTCCTAAGACAATGGCCTGATTGAATAATTGGTACGTACCTGAAATAAATAAACAAAGAATAAATGATAATTCAATAAGAATCATCTAAAATGATAAGATAACCTCGCAAAATAAGTAATTAATCATTAACAATCAATAAAAATTTGATGGGCAACCTCAGAAAATACAAATTCTACTCTTACACACGCTTTAAAATTAATGAATTGAAAGAGTCAAAATATTCATGACAGATTTAAAGATTGATGGTAAACCAATCAACAGAAAGAATTCAGTGTTTGCTCTTTCTTCTATGTACATATGGTATGTATCTAAAGGTAGAAAGATTTTACTATATGCATCTCACTCACATTTCATAACCAAGGTCTACTCTAGACCTAAATGGTAGATCAGCATTCTATGGAAACAAATTCAATGCCTACTCTTTCTTCTACAATGGTAAGTATCTAAAGGTATTCTAGTAGAAGGGGTTTACTATATTAGCCCATATGTGTCTGCATTCCCATTTCATAGCCAAGGTCTAAGTACTAGATGGACCTGTATGGTAGGCCAGCATTCCCTGGAAAAGATTACAGTGTTTTTACTCTTTATTCTACAATGGTAAGTATCTAAAGGTATTCTAGTGGGCAGATTTTACCAAATTAGCCTATATGTATCAGCATTCACATTTCAGAGCCAAGGTCTACTCTGGACCTATATGGTAGGCCAGCATTCCACGGAGAGGAATTCAATGTTTGCTCTTTCTGCGTCAATTACAGCCCTGAATTCCGCCAGTTTCCTTGGCATGCACTTCTTACACACACGGCCATTGACAACACTTCATACAGCAGCCCCTTGTGTGTTTACCTATAAATCAAGGTGCTGGGACCTGCCCACGCATGGCTCACTGACTTCTACACACTCAAACCTTTCTACCTCACAACTTAGACACTGGGCTGTCATTCGCCTTTATAGATCTATGTGATGGACTAGGTAGACAAGGTAGTAGGAATGATTTTGATTCCTATTCTAAGAGTTGAATTCTACACATTCAAACCTTGCTACCTCACAACACAGACACAAGGACTAAGCCTGGCACTTATCTTTATAGATGTGATGGGCTAGGTAGACTAGGAAGTAGGACTGTCATTGCAAAGAATCTTAGGGGATTTGTGTTTACTATAATTTTCAAATGATTCTGATTTTGATTCCTATTTTTAAAGTGGACTTCTCCACACTCAAATCATTCTAACTCACAACACAAACTCTACGCTGTCATGGCCAACAGTAGGCCACAAGCCCTTATGTGGGTGTATGAATAGTTTTATAGTAATTACTTTAGTAAAATACAGTAACACCTATAGCTAGGCTGGCATTCACCAGATGTTTTAGACTGGGTAGTTTGGGTTGTAGGACTGTCATTGCAATTATTTGGTGGAGGGGGGGGGGGGGGGGGCTGAGGGGATTCGTGTTTGACATTATCTTTTAAATGATTCCGATCTTGATTCATATTCTAAGTGCTGTTTTTCTACTTAACTGGCTAGCACTAAAATCAAGCACAACATATTTCTATCTAGTGCGAATTCTATGATGAAGTTGTGCAAACAGACACAAATCCACATCACTTTCGAGTGTTATCCCTCTTTATTCCCTTTACAAATAATTGTCAAATTTTACTAAAATTAATAAGTTCTGTTGAAGGTTGTCAGTCTATGTGTACACTCCATATTTGAAAAGGTTAACCCTTCCAATGCTGAGGCTACTTTTGTCTAGAGCAGTTCTAAGTACGCACAGATTTTTGAAAACCATTTTAACCCTGTCATGTTGGTATTCATTGGAAAGCCCTCACTGAGTACCCATGTGCCAAGGTTTCAGTCTTCTTTTATGTTTTTCTTGCATCATTTTGTATTGACCAAATTAGCCACCAGCAGCATCAGGGTTAACCCTTCCAATGCTGAGGCTACTTTCGTCCAAAGCACAAGGATGCGAAAATTTTCACAAACCATCCAAACCCTATCATGTTGGTACTCATTGAAAAGCTCTCGCTGATTACTCTCAGATGAGTACCCATGTGCCAAGGTTTCAGTCTTCTTTTTACGTTTTTCTTGCATCATTTTGTACTGACCAAATTAGCCACCAGCAGCATTAGGGTTAACATCCTTCCACCCCTATGCACAAGGAAGAATGTCCATACATAGTCGATCACTGTGAAATAAATCCAACACATTTACTATCTCAATAACCATAAAGCCCCCTATCCTGCTAGCACAAGTATCATATACCTCGCTTAACCCATTCACACTCAGAGTTCCCCAGATAAGTATCGTCTGCTATTTTTATACTTTTGAGAATAACTTGGAAATAAAGCAAATTCTCACAAAATATTTGAAGGAGAGTTGTTGGTAATATTCTGATAAACATTTCTCCTTCAAATATTTTTGATAAAAGCGCTTTTGTGAGGAAAATATCAACAAAATAGTCAGGCCTGTTTTGGCCGCTCTGAGTGCCAATGGGTTAAGTGGGCATAAAAGCACCAGCTTGCTACTTGAACAGGATTTACACCAATCACTAAGTCTCAGCCTATTTTCGCAGGTGTGAGGGGCATTTCCTGGATCGGAAAGCCGGCCCTTTGTGTTGGCAGATTTTTCCCACAACCGTTGGGTTTTCCAGTTGATAATTGTGTAATGGTTTGTGACGAATATGAGAAAGACACATGTTAACATTTTCCCATGCGGCCGTTATGAATGGACGAATGTGATACTATGTTTGTTTTGCCATTTCTTTTGAAGTGTGGGGGATTGGCTTTCTACAAAACTTAACCCATTCATGCCTGTAGCACCCAAAACCACCTGATTATTTTCCTGATATCTTGCTTGGCTTAAACATATTTTGTAAACTACTTGATAAAGAAATGACATTCAGAACCCAACCAATAACTTTCCTCTAGATAATTTTTGAATTTATATTTTATTTCAAATTATTCTTCAAAAGTAACATAGATACAGACAACACTTTAATTAAGAGGGGAACTCTCTTCTCTTCATAATTGGGTTAACCCATTGATGCCCACATCCTTTTTCTTAAACAAAAATGTAAATATTCTCTCTGTATAATAGTTAAATTCAGTGAAAAATGGAGAAAAAATTGTTTACTAGAACAACAAGGACAACTTTCAGATAAATACTTTTCAAAGAAACTCTAAAATCCCAGTATATTACCAAATTTGCGAGCTCTCCCAATTTCTCTTGGTATGAAAGGGTTAGTCCATAAACTATGTCACGGAAGCAGTGGCAGCACTTTTTTCTTCCCATAGGAAGTGTTCATGCGAATCCAACATGCCAGTCGTTGCTAGCATTCACGCATCACTTCATTAAGTTGTAATCCTATTGAAACTGTAGTCTTTTTAAGTAAACATATAGTAGCAGGTATAATAAAGACGGCAGAAACATATTTTCAGAAACTGTTGGGAATACAAAAGAAGTTCTGGGGATTTAATGAAACCCTCTCACCAACCAAAATGAGGATTTTCCTGATAAGAATTGTCTATTTTCTTTAATTTTGCTTGAGGTATATCAACATCTCTCTTAACCCTTCCAATGCTGAGGCTACTTTGCCCAAAGCACAGGGACGCAAAGATTTTTGAAACCCATCTAAGCCCTGTCATGTTGGTATTCAGTGGAAAGCTCTCAGTGAGTACTCTCAGATGACTTCCCATGTGCCAGGTCATTTATAAGGTTGTTAGCCTCATTTTATTTAGGCCAAATTACCCACCAGCAGCATATCAAAGGGTTGAAACAACTCCCCTTATACAGAATGAACCCCCTTCACAGAAATCCTGGATTCACCCCTAAGAATCGTTATTCATACCACTGTTTTGTTGATACAAATATTGTTTCTTACACTGCATTATCAGCTTTATCACACCAGTTTGAGGCAAGATCGATATTGTACCAGTTAGCCTGGTGCCACTTTACAGGAATCAATCTATATATCATGTAGTTCACACCATCCACAGGTCGTTTCTACTACATGATCTGATATGAATAAAGCTGTCATTGATATATAGTAGTGCTATTTCTATTTTAATATGTTCAAAGAAATTTTCTACTCTTAACTGGCTACTGCTGCTGCTCAAGCTACTATAACTACAACTAGTCAACTACTACTAGTTACTACTATATCTACAACTACCATTATTTACTACTACTACTACTACTACTACTACTACTACTACTACTAGTATCAACAACTGCTACTACTACTACTACTACTACTACTACTACTACTACTACTACTACTACTACTACTACTTCTACTACTACTACTACTACTACTACTTCTACTACTTTTACTACTACTACTACTACTACTACTATCAACAACTGCTACTACTACTACTACTACTTCTACTACTACTTCTTCTACAACTACTACTACTTCTACTACTACTACTACTACACTTGTCGGCCTATATTCAGGAGGGAATATCAACTTTCGAGGACTAGGAGCTTAGTCTATGCAAGAAGGTAAACATACACCAGTGTGTCAGCTGTCCGATGAGTGCTCGGTGTTGTCACGGAGACACCGTGACGACACCTGAGAAACCACAACCTGTCATGTCCCCTGTCACATGTCACCTTTCCCCAACGATGTGCTCTCACTATAACTTTTCATCCTCCTTTATACACCTGTAAACCATTCAAGTTGACATCTACCCCAACGACGTGCTATCACTATAACTTCTCTCCCTTCTTTATACACCTGTAAACCGTTCAAGTTAGCATCCACAGGTCAACTGTAACATTCACAGCCACAAATCAAACCGCGGCCCATCAGGGACTTAGGCAGGATTTAGAAACTGGGTGCCTAAAATTGGCAATTGTTAAATTTTTGGGCATCCAAATTTTTAGGGGGTACCACAATATTCTCATATTTCAAACATTAACATGTATAAATTTATCAAAATAAGGCATGATATCCTTATAGAATGTCATGGAATTACATGGAGATGAAAAAAGTCATATTATATGCTTGAGATTGACATTTTAAGAAATTCCTCACAACAAAAAATTTGGGTGTCCTGAGGGGTGCTTTTTAAGGGTTTGGGTGTCCAAAAAAAAACACCCAGACGTCCTGCTGGCTAAGACCATGCGGCCCATTCATACCAAGACCTAGACAGCTAGGCTGTTACATAGGTGTATCTATTTTGTGTATGATTTGTATACTTTTTACAATATCAATCCATGAGGGAACAGTGGACTCATACTTAATTTACATTTCTCTTTTAAAACCCTAGTCATGCCAGATTTCCAGGATCACTGCACTGTAAGACCAGGCCTGCCTGGTCATGGCACTACCAGGGCTACATTTTTTTGTTGGATAGAAACTGACATGGTATTTGCCCACTACAGGCAAGACTGGGCTAACTCTTGCTTATTTTTTGAAATATTCTGCGCATATCTCTGGGCATAAAGGGTCCCTCTTGAAGTTTTGGTCTCCCTGAATGACACTTGAAAATAACTTGATAATAAATCATAAATTCCCACAGTCCTTGGAGGAGAGCTCTTAGTTTCGTAGCAACTAAGTATATTAGTTCAATGGCGGCCATTTTGAAATTCAAGATGGCCGCCAGTTACCATGGCAACCGAGATGGGTACCTGGCTTTAAAAAATTCCCCATCCATCAAACTACACCTGTGCCAATTTTCACGCTTTTGTCAAAAAAGTGAACGATCTTCGCCCTTAGCCTCCCCACTATATACTGTATATGTGTACCTATAAGCCAAGGTATCAGCCATTTTAAGTTTTTTTTGCATCATTTTGTATAGGCTAAATTAGCCACCAGCAGCATAAGAGTCAAAGGGTTAATAACAATCAGGGCCCAGCAGCTGCCTGCCCGTGAATAGTCAGTCATCATAACTCAGAGGATCATTATTTCTACACTGACATTTCCAAGAGGAAATTCAATAACATCGCAACACATTCTCATTAAAAATCCACCCACGGCAAGTGAGCGCCCTATTTCAATGTGACCCCTTCTTCATTGCCTCCATCATCATACCATTATTCATGACTCAAATCACACACGATCAGGAAAAGGTTGTCTGGTGAGGAACTCAAAACATAAAGAGGTTTATATATGAGTTGCGCGACTAATGGCAGCAGAAATGCAAATACATGTATATAGCGATTTAACCCTTCCAATGCTGAAGCTACTTTCGTCCGAAGTACAAGGATGCAAAGATATTTCAAAATCATCCAAACCCTATCATGTTGGTATTCATTGGATAGCTCTCGCTGAGTTCTCTCAGATAAGTACCAATGTGCCAGGGTTTCTGTCATTTTCAGGGTTTTTTAAACATTTTCTAATGGCCAAATTAGCCGTCAGCAGCTTATGGGTTAACAGAGTAGCTCTCCTCATAGTACCTCTACCTCTTTCACAAAATGCTCTGGTTGTAAAGATATCACTGAAATGATCAGTTAAGTTCTGGACACCATTTGGACAAAGGGTCAAGGAACTCTTTTTTATGAACATTTGGGTTTATTTCAGTGATATCTTTGTGACAAAAGTATCTTTTGGAAAATACTTGGAGGAGAAATGTTGATAAGAACGTAACTCACGACTCCCCTTCAAATAGTTTGTGAATTTGAATTTAATTCAAAAGTCATTTGCTTAAGTACTAGAGATCCAGGCAACATTTTGCATGGAGACTGTGCTCACTGAAAGGTATCAACCCTTACACTGCTGTCGGCTATTTTTGCCAATACAAAATGATGCGAAACACCTGAAAAATGGCTGAAACCATGGCATATGGGTACTCATCTGAGAGTACTCAGCAAGAGCTTTCCAATGAATACCAACATGACAGGGTTTAGATGGTTTTCAAAAATCTTTGCATTCTGGTGCATTGGAAGAAAGTAGCCTCAGCATTGGAAGCGTTAAGAAAGAGCCAACCATTCGTTATCACATCCTCAATATCTCAAGACATAGTGATCCCAATTAGCTGCTGTGAGAGGGAAATTGATAACATAATTGGCTGATCCTGATAGTGCTCTATGGGCACACAGGCTTATAAGGCATAAATACACTGATTGCTGTGGACGATGCCTGCAGGAGTGAATATAGAAGACAAGTGAATATGCATGTGCAGTAAATGGCAACATGGTCTTAGCCAGCAGGGCGTCTGGGTGCCTTTTTGGACACCCAAACCCTTGAAAAGAACCCCTCAGGACACCCAAAATGTTTTGTGTGGAATTTCTAAAAATCTCAATCTCAAGCTTATAATTGAATTTTTTCATCTCCTTATAATTCCCATGACATTGTTTAATGATATCATGCCTTAATTTGATGAATTTATACATGTCTATGGTTGAAAAATGAGTACATTGTGATTCCCCTTAAAAATTTGGACGCCCAAAAATTTTACAAAGTTCTGCCAATTTTAGGCACCCAGTTTCTAAATCCTGGCTAAGACACTGAATGGCAAATCCACCAATAATACCCAATGGGAAGAACAAGCACTTTCATTATTATTATAATTATTATTTCTTTTTGTTTGTTATTGTTGGATCCTGCAATAATTCCTGACCAATGCTACTTCCCTCATCAATGTCTAAATCCCGCCCCACTGGGGTCAACATCTGACCTCAGTCCCCCCTGGAGTAGGATTGTTCCTGGGTGATGATTAGACGCCCGGTCGGTCGGCCATCCATCGGTGGCAATCAGCGAGAAGCAAACGTGCCCGGCCGGCCGTGCCAACATGTGCTTAGCTCTCTCCATGCAACCACTCACCACTCTCCTCTGCCTCCTACGCAGCTATTAGATCACGACTCACAATGGCGAGATGCCCGGAGAACTTTAGTGGTGGTGGTCGTGATAGTCTAGCAAATAAGCCTTACCAGGGAGAATGGATAAGTATGTATCTCGCAGGCCATACTGTTTATTATAAGTGCATCAATGCTCACACCTAGGGAAAGGCGTGTAGCCTCAAATTTGGCTTTTGAGTTTATTCATATAATTGCTATATGCCTGCTACTCGGCCCTGCAACTCGGCCCTGCAACTCAGCCCTGCAACTCGGCCCTGCAACTCTGCCCTGCTACTCGGCCCTGCAACTCGGCCCTGCAACTAGGCCCTGCAACTCGGCCCTGCTACTCGGCCCTGCAACTCGGCCCTGCTACTCGGCCCTGCTACTCGGCCCTGCAACTCGGCCCTGCTACTCGGCCCTGCAACTCGGCCCTGCCACTCGGCCCAGCCACTCTGCCCTGCAACTCAGCCCTGCGACTCAGCCCTGCAACTCAGCCCTGCGACTCAGCCCTGCCACTCGGCCCAGCCACTCTGCCCTGCTACTCGGCCCTGCAACTCGGCCCTGCTACTCGGCCCTGCAACTCGGCCCAGCCACTCTGCACTGCTACTCGGCCCTGCAACTCGGCCCTGCAACTCGGCCCTGCAACTCGGCCCTGCTACTCGGCCCAGCTACTCGGCCCTGCTACTCGGCCCTGCGACTCAGCCCTGCTACTCGGCCCTGCTACTCGGCCCTGCTACTCGGCCCTGCTACTCGGCCCAGCCACTCGGCCCTGGGCAGCCACTGTGGTGCTGTAAAGTAGTCCCTCCCTCGTTATCTTAATGAAGCAGATTGTGAGATTCCCTGAAGTGTTGGCATCGTTGTGGAAGATAGAGACCTGGTTGAAGCCTGGCAATCACGCTGTACTCTTAACCACTTTCATGCTGGAACGATGCCAAAAATCGCCTGATAATTTGGAGAAAAATCTTTGAAAAGCATTCCAGTGAAAATATTTTTTTCCTTTTATTAACTTCAAAATTACATTTTATTACAAGGTCATTTTCAAATTTACCATAGATCCAGATAATAATGATAATTGATATAATAATTGATATTTGATATAGCACCCTTTCCAACTAAAATGTTCAAAATTTAAAGTCCTTTATAAAGAATATTCGGATGACTTATCACGTGTATCTAGATTTGAAAGGGAGACACCATGTTGATGTTGTTGGTCTAACTGTTTGAACTCAGATGACCTTTCATCCCTCCTGTCCTGGCCGCAGCTAAGAACCAGATTATCTGGATATAACACACTGAAGTCTGTGGCTTATGGGATTAATTCTATGTAAATCTATAAACATAATTCTCCTCAACACATTCATTCCCAGAGTAACCTAGTGCTCTGATGCTAATTCAATCATCTTGGAAAATGATGATGTAAATTAAGAAGTATGTCTGAAAGAGATTTGTGTATCCTTTTTCTAAGGGAAAAAATCTGTCTTAAGATATTTTTGAATATTGCACTCATTTTACGACAATCCTAAAGTTGTCAGACAGTCACAACCTAAGCCTGCCCGCATAGCCAAGTGGTCCAAGGCTTAGTTCCTGACTGCTTACCGTCTCTCACCACTGCCCAGGTTAAAATCCTGAGCAGGGCATGTGATAATGTTACCAGTGACTTACAGTTAGGCAGGTTTCATGGGTACCCAAATCCAGGCAGTGGTGAGAGAAAGCTGCCAGTCATTGGCAATGCCTTAGAACAATCAGCAATCAAGGCACTCCCCCCCCCCCCCCCCCTCCCATATAAGTGATATAACATTTGGGTTTTAAAAAGAAGTTCATAAAACAAAAGAGTACCTTACAATACTTTTATTTCTTCAGCTCTTATATTAAACGGGACTGAATATCACTTGACCTAAAATCAAGTCTCAGCCAGTGGTTTCACTGATGATGATGAAAACAGCAGATGTTGTTGAGAGTTGTGAGGACGGCTAGTATTTGAAGTGTAGTAATTGTGAGAGAGAACAGGGCCTTGCTGGTCAGTGGAGCCAGTGAATGCTGGTTAAGTGGCCAGCTTCCTGCAGACCCTACAGCTATAGTAGCTACGAGCTAGATCACTGGGGCAAACAGCGTATGGCCTGTCTTTAAGG
The DNA here is from genome assembly GCA_963942565.1 of Maea johnstoni. NCBI lineage: Eukaryota > Metazoa > Annelida > Polychaeta > Spionida > Magelonidae > Maea > Maea johnstoni. The sequence goes on from OZ012695.1 coordinate 29,196,646, forward strand.
AATATTGATTTTCCTGTTCAGGGACCTCAGCCTGTCTGTGCTAATCAACCTCTACACACTAAATACATGCTGCTGCTGAGGAGGAAATGTGGAGAGAGACTTATCATCATGCTCCTCCTTCTCTTCATCTTCATCTTCATCATCAACACAATTGCAATATCACACCAGCATCATTGCCATCATCCTCATCATTGTCATTTTATATCATCATCTCCTTAGTGTTTTACATCATCATCATTGGTCATCTCACATCATCATTGCCATTTCATATCATCATCATCATCATCATCATCATCAACATCTTCATCATATCCATCATCATTATAATGATCGTCCCTATTATGTTGCAGGTCCCGGCTTCCCAAACCAGGTCCCTAATGCACTTATCACTTGAAGCGAGGCTCACTGAATTATAGATCTAGAGATCCTCATCATCATCACCCCTGTTCTCCTCTACATCATCATCCATTCTCACAGGGAGAAGATGCAGACAGGGTGGTTGCAGTTCAAAGTGGCCTTTTTTAAAAAGATCTTTTAAAACTGTTTCATCTGGTGGATTTTTGGGGCCATTTTTAGAAGTAGGTGGATTCTTTATAATTAGCCATGCTTGTAGCACCCATACACACCTGGACTATTTTGGTAATATCTTAGCAACATTCTTTTAGGAAAATATTTGAGTGATAACTGTTGATCAAAGCCAACCCAGATCTCCTCTTCAAGTATTATTTTGATTTTTTTTTAATTTTTCACTGATTCTTAGGCATGTAAACCAAGCCAACATTTTTCTTCAGGAATTTAAACAGTAAAGAGTTAACAGGGGATTTCATCAGCAGTTCTGGTTATATATAAGAGCTTGTATATATATGGCATTGTGAAGGACTACCATATGATCAATTGGGAGTATTTATAAAGTGTAAAAGATAACATCTCGTTATGGGTTATCCACACATAGTGCAGCCCTCTGAGTGAGAGAAATGTTTTTCCAGTTCTGGGTTACAGTTGCTATATGACTGTTGCATTAAGATATGACCTAACCCAGACAATAACAAACCCTGGAAACAAAGGGTTTGCTCCTGGAAAGTGAAGAAAACATATTGTAGCAATATTCAGCGTGGCGGCCATGAGCAGACAGCGCTCACCTGCCGCTTTGATGGACGATGATAAGAGCAGGTAAAGAGGTTCTCCAGCTCAGCAGCCTCCTCCTCCTCATCCTCCTCCTGCTGCTGCAGGGATCTGCCTTCAGGTAGTAAGACAATATATCCTCATTATCCCCGGCCTCAAGTACCTGCCGTAATGCCCAACACTCAGCTTTACTAACATAATGAGCACAGGCAAGTGCCCTTAAAGAGTTCTTCTTGTCTAGGCTTTTGGTATTTTATAGCTTGTGTATTTCTAGTACAAAGTATACTAACCCTTTAATGCCAGCAGGTAAGAAGATAAATCCTCATTACCCCGGCCTCAAGTACCAGCCTTATTGCTCAACACTCAGTTCTCCTACCATAATGAGCATCTATAGGCAAGTGCCTTATAGAGAACTTCTACTATAACCCTTTAATGCCTTCAGGTAGTGAGACAACAAATCCTCATTACCCCGGCCTCAAGTACCTACCTTAATGCTCAACACTCAGTTCTCCTACCATAATGAGCACAGGCAAGTGCCTTATATATAAATAGAGAACTTCTACTGTACATAACCCTTTAATGCCTGCAGGTAGTGAGACAATATATCCTGCAATGGACTTCTCTGTGGAATACCCGAAGAGCTAATACGTAAGCTCCAGAGAGTACAAAACAACGCTGCCAGGGTGATCACTCTCACAAAGAAGTATGACCATATCACTCCAGTACTGAAGGAGCTGCACTGGCTACCAGTCAGGAAGAGAATTGAATTCAAGATTCTGCTCCTGGCGTACAAGTGTTTGCATGGAACTGCACCTTCTTACCTGAGGGATTTGCTGAAAGAGTATGTCCCACCCCGGACACTGAGATCAACATCCAAGAACTTACTCTGCGAGACGAGAAACAACATGAAAACCTACGGTGACAGATCGTTTAGTGCCTGTGCCCCAAAACTATGGAATCAGCTCCCAGATAATATTCGGGCAGCTGGGAGTGTGGCAATCTTTAAACGACAACTGAAAACACATCTGTTCAAAGATGTATATATCAATTAACTATGTGGATATCAACATCTATCCTTTGACAATGGAATGTAATGCGCCTTTGAGCATGTTTATATGGAAAGGGCGCAATATCAAATGACAATATTATTATTATTATTATCCTCATTACCCTGGCCTCAAGTACCTACCTTAATGCCAGACACTCAGTTCTCCTACCATAATGAGCACGGGCAAGTGCCATATATATAAATAGAGAGCTTCTCCTGTAACCCTTTAATGCCTGCAGGTAGCGAGACAATATATCCTCATTATACCCAGCCTCAAGTAGCCACCTTAATGCTCAACACTCAGTTCTCCTACCATAATGAGCACGGGCAAGTGCCTTATATATAAATCAGACATGGGGTAATAAGTAATAGGTAATAGAAAAGTAATAGGTAATAGACCGATTTTCAAAGTAATAGCCTGTAATAAGTAATAGATAGTCAAAATCTTCAAGTAATAAGTAATTGTAATAGACTGACCCCAAAAGTAATAAGTAATTTTCTATTACTTTTCTATTACTTTTCCCATTTATGACCAAAAAAACAACTGTACAGTAAAAAAGTCACTTTTCCATATGACTTCTTCATGTCACTCCTTGTCTCAAATACCTTGAATTTGAAGGATTGATTTCAGTAATAAGTCTGCGAAAAGGTTTTGTGAATCATCTGAACGGCAGTAGAATTTATTCACTGTGTCTCCTAAAGAGTAATTTTGTCTTACTAGTTACTACCAAGGTCTTTGCACTTCAATCTAGGTCAGAGGCCAAGGGAAGTTGATTTAATTGCAATTTAAAGATAAGCATAGCTGCCATTAGGTGTACAATGAAACTGAGTGCACAGTATTGTAGAATCCCACATGAGACCAAGAAGGCTCTGAGATTAGCTGCCCATCCATATTCTCAATTCCTCTCATAGGATGAGTATATCTGCCAGTTGTCTACAGGGTTTAAGACAGCAGGGTGTCTGGGAGTCATTTGGACACCCTAACCCTCAAAAATCACCCCTCAGGACATCTCCAAAATGTTTGAGTTATTTCTCAGAATGGTTCTACTTGAAACTTTAAAGGCTACCTGGAAGCTCTGTTTAATAGCCTTCATATTAATCTTTTAAAGAATATTATTAAACTTCATTAGGCACATCTCAGCAGTTATGCTCTAATCATGGTGACTTTGTATTTAGTTTGTAATGATTCTAATGATCCCTTTGTCATATTGTGTTATTTAATACTAGATTGTCTCTTACAAGCACGGGCAAGTGCCTTATATATAAATAGAGAACTTCTACTATAACCCTTTAATGCCTGCAGGTAGTGAGACAATATATTCTCATTATCTCCGGCCTTAATTAAGTACCCGTCTTGAGTACAGGCAAGTGCCTGAAAGAGTACTTGGAGGCTTTAGCTGTTTTATAGCTTGTATGTTTTCGTACAAAATACAGTCACCCTTTAATGCCTTCAGGTAGTAGGATAATATATCCGCATTAGCCCAGACTGAAGTACCCGTAGTAATGCTCAACACTCAGCTTTCCCTAACATTATGATCCGAGACAAGTGCCTAAAAGAGTACTTCTAGGTTTTTGGGATTTTGTATTTCTAGTACAAAGTATACTAACCATTTAATGCCAGCAGGTAAGAAAATAAATCTTCATTATCTCAGCTTTAAGTACCCACCTTAATGCCCAACTAAAAACTTGGCTGTCCTAACATATTGAGGAAAGGCAAGTGCCTCAAAGAGTTCTTCTAGGCTTTTACTAGTTTATAGCTTGTATATTTCTAGTACATAATACTGTAATCCTTTAATGCCTACAGGTAAGAAAATAAATCCTCATTATCCCAGCCTGAAGTACCCGCCTTAATGCATGCCCAACACTCAGCTATAGTTAACATAATGAGCACAGGCAAGTGCCTCAAAGAGTTCTTGGAGGCGTTTGCTATTTCATAGCTTGTGTATTTCTAGAACGAAATACTGTAAGCCTTTAATGCCTTCAGGTAATACAATACATTCTCATTACATCAACCTGAAGTACCTGCCTTAATGCATGCCCAAAACCCATCTCCCTTAACCAAATCAGCAGAGGCAAGTGTCTGAACTCTTATGCTGCTGGTGGCTAGTTTGGCCAATAGAAAATAATGCAAAAATCCTGAAAAATCACTGGAACCCTGGCAAATGGGTACTCATATGAGAGTACAGACAGCAAGAGCTATCCAATGAATACCAACATGACATGGTTTGGATGGTTTACAAAAATCTTTGCATTCATGTACTTTCAATAAAAGCAGCCTCAGCATTGGAAGGGTTCTTGGAGGCTTCTACCATTTAATAGCTTGTGTACTTTCTGTCACAAATCATTTTAACTCTTTCGTGCCTAATTAGTTCCCCATGAGTAAAGCTTCTAAGGCTTTTATCAGTTTATAACGTTTGTATTTCTAGCCAGAAAATACGTTCATGCCTTTGTGTCAGGCACTTAAATCTCTCCTAACTCAATGAATTGGGCACGTTCCTACATAGAAGATTTTTCATTAACTTTTATCATTTTATGACCTATATGTATATTCGTAGTCAAGAAGTTATTTAACCAGTCCATACCTTAGTACTTAAGTTTTCTAACTTGATAAACAAGACAAGTGCCTAAAAGGTTCTTACACACACTTACCATTTTATAGCCTATAAATATTTCTAGTGACAAAATACTTTAACGTTTTTTTATGCTCCAGTGTCTGACACAACTCTTCTAACTCAATATTAACAGGGGCATGTGCCTATAGAAGAGTTCTTGTGGCCAGACTACTTCTAGTCACAAAATACTTAAAACTTTCATGCTTTAATGCAGGACACTTCACTCTCGTAACTCAATGAACAGAAAAGGTGCCAATAAGAGTTCTTGTAGGCTTATACCTTTTTATAGCATATGAATTCTAGTCATAGAATACTTAAACCATTCCATCCCTTACTGTCTGAAACTTAACTCTTCTGACCCAATAAACAGAATGAGCATGTGCCTTTAAAAGAGCTCTTGTGTGCAGTGTCTTAGCCAGGATTTAGAAACTGGGTGCCTAAAATTGGCAGTTGTAAAATTTTTGGGCGTCCAATTTTTTAAGGGGGATCACAATTTACTCATATTTAAACCATAAACATGTATAAATTCATCGAAGTAAGGCATGCTACCATTAAACAATGTCATGGGATGAGATGAAAAAATTCAATTATAAGCTTGAGATTGATATTTTTAGAAATTCCACACAAAAATAATTGGGTGTCCTGAGGGGTCATTTTTAAGGGTTTGGGTGTCCAAAAAGGCACCCAGACGCCCTGCTGGCTAAGACCATGCTTGTGTGGACATAAACCATTATTAGTCTATATATGTATGTATAGTCACAAAATACTACAACCCTTTCAAGCATGGAGTGCCTCATAAAAAATATGTCTCTACAACACCTAGGTAAATCATGTAGGAATAAGGCATTACTACACAGTTGAAGAAACTAACACCTAGATATTTAACCCATTAATGCTTGAGGCTTCATTCGGAAATTGTCGTCTGGAGCGATGATACTTTTGACAATAACTTTTGAATTGGGAATTATTTTACAAAATATTTGAAGGAGAGTTGTTGGTATAATGTTCTGATCAACATTTCTCCTTCCAATAGTTTGCCAATTGTGCTATAACCTGAGAGATTTCTTTAGAATTGTCAGGCTGGTTTTGGCCGCTGTGAGCATTAATGGGTTAAAGTCAAATATAGAGACCAGCTGGAGCAGGGGAACAAATATATACCATTAAACCCTTATGCTGGTGGTGGCTAATTTTGCCAATACAACATGATGCAAAAACCTAAAAAATAACTGAAACCCTGGCATATGGGTACTCATCTGACAGTTACAGCTTTCCAATGAATACCAACATGACAGGGTTTATATGTTTTTCAAAAATCTTTGCATCCTTGTGCTTTGAGCATTAAAGCCTTAGCATTGGAAGGGTTATTAACCAGGAGCTTCTCTATAAATATCAGTAAGACTCAAAACATTTTGAAAGATCCTCCAGTTGTATTTGTCAACAGCTCTTAGAGGGACCCATGTGAACCCTAATTGACCCTTGAACCTCAGTAAGTAAACATGTTACAAAGAACACTAAGAACATTGTGCTCAAGGCGTAGTACCCACCCAGTCTATTGGCATGAAGTAATATTTGTTTATTTGGAAAGGCTTAGGGTCTGTACACTAATAGCACAATGACCTCCAAGGGTTCATTTAATCCTATATAGTTGAGGGCTAGATTAACTTTTAGCCAATAATACCCGGTACACACAGGTGCAGGGTTCAGCAATACCTACCGTATTCGCCCGATTAAGCACCCCCCCCCCCCCCCCCAATTTTTGCCGATTTTGGGGGACCAGCAAATGCCAAAGATCGTCTCCTCATGTTCAATTTCTACTGTCTTAGTAGAACGAGAAGGTATATAGATGGCGACCGTAACTGCCATCTATCGGCCATTTCTTGTTGCGGTACGTAACACTGCGATCAGCACTCATTGGGGGGTGCGGTTATACAAATGTTTGACAAAACCCCTGCTACAGAAAAATTTCCCAACTTGCACCCGCACGGTGTGCTTAATTGGGCGAATACGGTAAATAGTTTCTCAGGTACCACATAGGGGTTGGTACTAGTAGTTACCTAAATCTACTAGTCTACTTGCCCAAACTTCTACAAGCATTCCTATCTCAAATAACAAGCACCTCCCCCCCCCCCTTGTAGAGGTCAGATCACAGGTCATTGTGAGTTTGATTAGAAGGACACTTTTCCTACTGTTGTGAACAGTAACCCAGCCCCTCCCCTTCCCCTGCACATATAGCCTGCCTCCCAGGCCATAATCAAATGTCTTCCATTGTAAATAGATGGCACTGCGGTATACTAGGAGCTCAGTTGGAAATATACTAATCTCCCTCGTGTGGCAATGGTGTGAACTAAATGGCCAACAGTAGGCCACAGGTTCCTAGATCTAATATAGGTGCAGGCTTCTATATTTATTTAAAATAAAGTAAAATCATTAGGCCTAAAAAAAAAGTTGTTTGTTTCCTGTAACCCTACCCTAACAAGTTTTTATTCAAAAAAATCCCTACCCTAAAGTTTTTTCCGCCCTCCCAACTCCCAATCAACGTAAAACATGCATAAAACACACATTTTTGACCAAAAAAATAATGTAAAAAAAATAATTTTACTGACCTACCTACCCTATTTTTATTTGGACCGTTACAGGAAACAAACAATTTATTTTTTTAGGCCTTATAGAGCCTTGTGGCTAGGCTACTGCACATACAGTTCAGATCACAGGTCACTCAAAGCATGAGTAGGATCGCATCGTGCACTATTCCCCCTGTTTGTGAACAACCCAGCAGGCTCCCGTACACTACCCCCAGTTGAAGGGTTAAATTGACCGCAGAGTCAGGTTACCACAAAAGCGACGTTTTTTTCATCAACTCGGCTGAAAGGGGGTGCAGTCAGCCAAGGAGGTCCGCCAGGTATGTCTGTTGTGTCGTCAGCTATTGTTTTTCTTTGCCTCAGGTGAGTGGCAGGCCATCTGTTAGCACCCCTGAAGGGGTAGGTATCCTACTACACTGCACACAAGCTACCAGGTACCCCCACCCTCCCCTCAGCTTGCCTTCCCAGGGCTCGAAATTAGGGGATGCCAGGAGCCCAAGGCTACATTGAAATGTCCCGTAGCTCCCTCAAATATCTGCAGGAAGCCCAAAGATATACAGTTTTCTATACAGAACACCTTTAGGTCGCTTTTGAAGATGCAGTTGGACTACCTGGAAAAAAAAACTTAATTTCGAACCCTGTTCCAATCCCTTATATGAATAAGGTAGATTTTTTGAACCATTCATGCTTGCAGATCTCCTTGAAAACCGAGGTCTGGAACCATTGTACTCTTGAAAATAACTCAGGAATTCGGCAAAAAATGACAATATATTGAAAGAAGAGTTGTTGATTCTGAACTATTTAAGAGCACTTCTCCACCATGGAAAAAATAATCTGGTCGAAAAGATATTACCGAAAGAGAGAAGACGCTTTTGAGCGCCACAGGCATGAAAGGTTTAGTATTTTCTGAATATATGATATTTATGAAGAAAATTGAAACAAGAATTCACAAAACATTGTAGGGAGAGATGTCATCTGAGTTCTGATTTAAAAAATCCTCCTTAAAAGTACATCCAAGATTTTCTTGTGCGCAATATCCTAAATGGTTAGTCCTAAGACTGTGTGTGACAATTTTTCCTGGGGACAGCAAGCTGTTCAGAAACTATCATAAACTTATATTTGCATACTCTTCAATTTTTCCCAGAATTGCTATTAAAATCAAACTTATCATGTGGCACTGGCATAGTCAGGAATTCCTAATCAAAACATTTGAGTTTCTAATGCATATCTAACAAGGTATCAGGTTTCCTAATGATGCTCTGACACCAATGTTTTAACCCATTAATGCTTAAGAGAAATGATTGACTTAAAGCCATGATACTTTAAATACTTAAGGTTCACAGAAAATTCAGTGAAAGAGTTATTGGTCGGATTCTGATGAAGATTTTCCTTCAAGTATTTTCTTTGTGAATTTTTTTGTCAAAAATGTATGATCAAAAGACTGGCTTTGGCTTTTTGGGCCACTCTAGTGGTCCTGAAAGGGTTAAAGTTAGTGTGTGTCGTGCAGAGATTCACATGTTTGGTGTGAACAGAGCAGGATCAAGTGTCAAGTAAGTGGTCAAGTATCTGATGACCCCAGCTAGTTTATCATGTGCAGAGACCCTACGCTATCACAGGATGAGGCACTGGCAGGGACTTAGCCTAGATTTCTAGGCTGTCATATGTATTTTTCTGCTATGTTTTTTCTGTTACCAAGCACTAAATATTCTAGGTGGCCACAGTGGTCAATTTAGTTTAAATACACTTATCTCACCAGGATTCAGTTTGAGTATGACATCTATCTACCATACCTGGTACGACACCACACTGCTTGGTAAGCGCAGGAGGGGATGTCAACTTTTTAGGGACTAGGAACCTAGTCTAGCAGGGACTTAGCCAGGACCCGTCCAGCCTGTCTTATGGACAGGTAGTTTCCTGAAAAACTCCTTTTTGGACAGGCCAAAATATCTATGAATAATTTCCAATTGCCCTTTTTAACACAATCTCTTAAATGTAGTCAGTATGAGGAGTTAGATTAGTAGCTGAATCTGGACGGGCAGAAATTTTATAGTGCTGTTTTGGACAGGCATCTTTGAAATCCTGGAGAAGACCCTGACCACACTGGGCCACAAACAGAGAAACCCCCGCTACAGCCAAAGCCTAGAAAAGCAGCTCAACTCAATAGCAGGGAGACCCTTCTATTCAGGCTGAAGCAGAGTCAGGAAAATATTTGAAGGAGAAATGTTCATCACAGCACTACCAACAACTCTCCTTCATATGTTTTGCAAAAGAATTTTTTGCATTATATTTTTGGTCAAAAATGTGTGTTTTATGCATGTTTTACGTTGATTGGGAGTTGGGAGGGCGGTAAAAACTTTAGGGTAGGGATTTTTTTGAATAAAAACTTGTTAGGGTAGGGTTACAGGAAACAAACAACTTTTTTTAGGCCTTAATTAAGCATTAATGCTCACAGCAGCCAAAATCAGCCTGACAATTTCAATGAAATCTTTCAGGCTTTAGCATAATTGGCAAAATATTTGATGGAGAAATGTTGATGCGAGCATTACCAATAACTCTCTTTCAAATATTTTGTAAAACCATTCTCAATTCAAATGTTATCGTCAAAAGTATCTTCGATCCAGACTACAATTTCTCGTATTTAGAACTCTTAAGTATTTATAGGTTAAGCATGCATGTGTTAACGGCATCTCCTTGATTTTTCTGGACTGAGCCCATACACTCAGAACTAACACACACACCCAGGTCTCTAGAGCTACCTCATCTTAGTCACCTGTGTAAAACTCCTGAGTCATACATGGCCTAATGCCGCATAATAGATTGGTAATTAACTCTGCAATAATTCAGCAGGTGTGGCTCCCTGGGAGCATGAGCTGGCAAGCTAACGACATGTGGATTACCTCTCATCTGTGATACCTGCCATACAGGTAGTCACACTGGCGGGGCTCCCTGTTAACCCTTCTAATGCTACTTAGGCTACTTTCGTCCAAAGCACACAGTCACAGTCGCAAAGATATTGTTCAAAACCTTCTAAACCATGTCATGTTGGTACTCATTAGATAGTTCTAACTGAGTACTCTCAAATGAGTACCTATGTGTCAGGATTTCAGTCATTTTTTTAAAGATTGTTTTATACATCATTTCATGTTTTGCGTTGGCAAAATTAGCCACCAGCAGCATGAGTTCTGGATCTAAGATACTTTTTTATAACTTCTGAATTGTTAATGAGTTGACAAAATATTTGAAGGAGGGGTTGTTGGTTATCCTCTGAATAACATTTCCTCTTCAAATATTTTTCAAACTTCGCTTGTGCAGGGGAAAGGGGTTAATCCTGTATTATTTTACAGGACCACTCAGGACCAAACATATCACAGTGACTGTCATGGTCTTAGCCAGCAGGGCGTCTGGGTGTCTTTTTGGACACCCAAACCCTTAAAAAGCACCCCTCAGGACACCCAATTTTTTTGGTGAGGAATTTCTTAAAATGTCAATCTCAAGCATATAATCAATATTTTCATCTACATATTATTCCTATGACATTGTAAAAGGATATCATGCCTTATTTTGATAAATTTATACATGTTTATGGTTGAAATCTGAGTATATTGTGATCCCCCTTAAAAATTTGGACACCCAAAAATTTTACAATGGCCAATTTTAGGCACCCAGTTTCTAAATCCTGGCTAAGACCCTGATCTGAATAACATTTCTTCTTCAAATATTTTTCAAACTACGCTTGTGCAGGGGAAAGGGGTTAATCCTGTATTATTTTACAGGACCACTCAGGACCAAACATATCACAGTGACTGTTATGGGCAAATCACGTCTTATCTCTGAGAGCTTTCCACTCTGAGCTCCTTAATGCCTGCACCGGAGGGGATACCATGTTCCCAAATACCTTACAGATATTTACACCGATAATTCGCTTCATAAGATATTCATCTCAAGGCAAACCTGCCCTAGTTTCTTAATATAGATGCAAAAAATGGGCAAAGTGGTGAAACGAACTGTGAACGATATCTTTCTTTATTATGGCTAAACTGTTATGATTATCATGCATGTGTGGCCACTAACCTGTTATCACCAGAGTAAACTATGATTTACCACATACATTTACCGCATACGTTAACCATGTTTCCCTAAAGGTTTGTATCCGATTCGTTCTATGGGTTCTCCTTGTAAAGTGTTGTCTACACTTATGATTCTATTGAACATCACTGGAATATTACCAACTATTCAAAGGCAGTTAGCTCCAATTAAAAGGTACTGTTAGGAACTGATTTAAAGTGAAATTAAGAACCTCCACCATGTTGAACACCTTTTCTAGAACCGCATGTTTTCAAATAATAAATACAGGTTCAACTGCAAATGCAAGTATATACTAGGGATTGGCACCTTTAAGTTTTTTGCTATGCTACACATTATTGATATTTCCATTTAATAACAATACAATATCTTAACTATACTTTTAGCGATACTGCCAGCATTCCTAAAACCTTATTTTTGTTTAATTTACAACAATCACCTTCAGAAATTTGGCTAATCTAAAAGCAAACTGCCTTCTTGCGGACACGTGCAGCCTGCACGGTGCAGGTAGCTACTAAGTCATTGATCTATATATATTCAAAATCTTAAACGATATGACACTTTACTTTTGGATAGAATATTTTTCCCATTCAATATAGGTATTTAGTATTTTACCCAGTACCCATATTTATCCCTTAAAAATCCAAACCATCATGGGTGTGAAAGGGTTAACCCTTCCAATGCTACAGGCTACTTCCATCCAAAGCACAAGGACGCAAAGGTATTTGAAAATCATCTAAACCCTGTTATAACTGGTATTCATTGGATAGCTTGCCGAGTACTCTCTGATACTCAAGTACCTGTGTGCCAGGGTTTCAGTCATTTTTAAGGTTTTTAAAATCATTTTGTAACAGCCAAATTAGCCACCAGTACTTAGCATAAGGGTTAAAAGGTAAGCACGCAGTAAAAATATTTGGAGGACCCTGACTTGAAGAAAGGTAGTCACTTGAGGCAACTACTCAGCAAAAACACCCCTAGGTTCTTCACTGTTCATCGATATCTGAGGAAACAGGTAAGCTGTTAAGAAGGCAGAATTTTTACGGAGAACACCTTGCACGCTTAGATGAGGAGTCGCTGAGCCGTGTCCACGGGCCAACCAATGGAATGTGACCTATAAAACCAACCACCTCCGAGCACTCGCACTCCACCTCGCACTCCTTGGTATTTAGCGCGAGGTCCCCTTGCTCGAGAATGGGGGTACCATTTAACCCCATTGATGCATGGTGGCAGGGTCTTAGCAACGGTCTTGAAAGAGGGTATCCGATATGAAATATCGGAAGAAAATGGGTTTCCAAAATTTGGAGGGAGAACATAATATCTTCACATTATAACCATCAAGATACATTCGTTTTAAAAGAAAATATAAAATACCTCTGAGCAATGTAGCAACCCTTACACTGGAGTCAATGTTTCATATTATCAGCTTTAAATTGACAAATCAAGAAATAACTGACTTAAATAATTGGGTGTTCTAAAATGATTTTCAGGGTTTGGTGATGCCCAGATACCTGCTAGGTAAGGCTCTCCCAGTCCCTTGGGATATATGATATCCACTGGGATATATATGATAATTCTGAAAGTAATTTAAGAATTGAGCATGAATTTACCATAAGTAGTTGCTTTGAATGTCAATTGAGATAGAAGCAAACATTTAAGCTGTGAATTTTTTTGGCAAAATATGCCTTGGTCTAAAAAAGACCACTAACGTGATGACTGGTATTTTAGGATGAGCTACAGATCTCAATGGGTTGAAGCATATGCACATTGCTAGGTATGTACATAATCATTCCTTTACCCTAGCTTGGCAAGTACCATTCAACTTATTCAGACCTAAAGCACAAAAACAGCCAACTATTTTCTAGATACTATGACCTTCAGAAAAAAGCACTTCTTTATACTTGAAGGTAGAAATTTGGTATTTGTTAATCAGGACCAAGACAACTCTCCTTCAACTAGTTTTGTCTCATTGTGTTTCAGCTCCAAGTTACTTTTAAAAATATCATAGACGAGACAACTTAGGCCTAAAAAAAGTTGTTTGTTTCCTGTAACCCTACCCTAACAAGTTTTTTATTGAAAAAAATCCCTGTACCCTAAAGTTTTTATCGGCCTCCCAACTCCCAATCAATGTAAAACATGCATAAAACACACATTTTTGACCAAAAAATATTGTCCAAAATAAAGATTTTTTACCGACCTACATACCCTATTTTTTTAGGCCTTATCAAAGGGGTTTAAGCTCTTGGTCTTTATCAAATCTAGCTGAGAGTTCTCAGGAATTCTTTGCATTTCTCAGCATTATCCCAGTAATCCTGGGAATGCCTGGCTCCACTTGGTAATGGAGGGCTTTCTACTGAGGACAAAGAGAGTGATCCCCCTCACTCTCCCTCGGCCCTAGCCTAGTTCTAGGCCAAGAAATTTATTTCACTTCTTTAATAACTTACCTAACGTTTACATACCATTCTAAGATGTCTACCCATATTTAGTTCCACTTGGTAATGGAGGGCTTTCTACTGAGGACAGAGAGTGATCCCCCTCACTCTCCCTCGGCCCTAGCCTAGTTCTAGGCCAAGAAATTTATTTCACTTCTTTAATAACTTACCTAACGTTTACATACCATTCTAAGATGTCTACCCATATTTAGTTCCACTTGGTAATGGAGGGCTTTCTACTGAGGACAATGAGAGAGATCCCCCTCACTCTCCCTCGGCCCTAGTCTAGTTCTAGGCCAAGAAATTTATTTCACTTCTTTAATAACTTACCTAACGTTTACATACCATTCTAAGATGTCTACCCATATTTAGTTCCACTTGGTAATGGAGGGCTTTCTACTGAGGACAATGAGAGAGATCCCCCTCACTCTCCCTCGGCCCTAGTCTAGTTCTAGGCCAAGAAATTTATTTCACTTCTTTAATAACTTACCTAACGTTTACATACCATTCTAAGATGTCTACCCATATTTAGTTCCACTTGGTAATGGAGGGCTTTCTACTGAGGACAATGAGAGAGATCCCCCTCACTCTCCCTCGGCCCTAGTCTAGTTCTAGGCCAAGAAATTTATTTCACTTCTTTAATAACTTACAGGTCTAACGTTTACATACCATTCTAAGATGTCTACCCATATTTAGTTCCACTTGGTAATGGAGGGCTTTCTACTGAGGACAAAGAGGGTGATCGCCCTCACTCTACCTTAGCCCATACCATTGATGTATAATAATAATAATAATAATAATAATAATAATCTTTATTTAAAGAGGGTAACTCAGTCCAATGGTAAGGATCTTCCCTGAGGCCCTCTGGCATGTTTACAAGTAGTTATAGGAGATAAATACCACAATAAGCTACAGGACTTGTATCTAGGGGGCTTAGCCAGGACCTGTCCTGCCTGTCCTTTCGACAGACAGTTTCCTGAAAACCTTTTGGACAGGCAAAATTTTCAATAAATATTTTCAATTAATGAATTATGACTTTGGGGAGCTAAAAAACAATCATTTTCTTAACAAACCATTTTCTAGGATATGGCTGAAGTGTAAATTTCCCTTTTTGGCACAATAGGCTATAAAATGTAGTTGGTATAAGGATTTGTAGTTACTGGGTAGCTAAATCTGGATGGGCAGAAGTTTTGGAATTGCTAAATTCTAGACAGGCATTTTTTAGAATCCTGGCTAAGACCCTGGAGTGATCGCCCTCACTCTACCTCGGCCCATACCATATAGGAGATAAATACCACAATTACCTACGTGACTTGCATCCCAGTAGTACTGCTTGTACATAATACGCCAAAAGGCAATTACTCAACGTCCACCCTTTATGGATAAATTGCCGAGAAAATAAGCTCATATCAGACAAATGTGTTACTTCAAGCACAACCCAGAATAATGACTGAGCCTCCGTGATGTATTATCGGTTCTTTTCCAGCTCGCTGCATACCTGACTTCCGATAGCGATACTTGAAACGGACGGATTTAGTTGTACCTGTCTGTCCAGGTTTATTTACCAAGGTGTCGGCATTCATCGAAAAGTGATAAATTTGTTTGCAAACACAGTTGCTGTGCTAAGGCAACCTGCACCTTTACCCTCGAAACCCAATTCAGGGCTCGAAATTAGGGGGTGCCGGGAGCCGAGAGCCAGGGGCTTAAAGCCGCAATGCGTCCAGCGTGTCATTTGGACACGCAGCACTGTTTTTTGACAGTTTGGACACCCAAAAGTTTATGTCAGAATTTGCTGAAGATGACTTTTCTTAGAAGATAGAAGATGTAGAAGCTGTAGTGTTACTTTTATAAGACACACAAAGCAGTATCTGGCCTAAAAAAGCAAAATCTGTAAAGGTATAGGGTCTATCTTATTAGTAGTATGTATTTTGTACCACACTTTGGACACGCAAAAGTCTATGAAACCTCTATTTGGACACCCTGTTTCCAAATATCGGCTAAGACCCTGCCGAGAGCTCAGTTGAATTCTCCAGCGGCTCCCTCAAATTTCTGAAGGGAGCCCAGAAATGTACTGGTTTCTGTACACAACACCTGTAAGTGGCTTTTGAAGATGCGACTGGGCTCCCTGGAAAAAATCTTAATTTCGAGCCCTGCAATTCTCACAATCCTACTGTGGTCCTGTCTTAGCAGTACAAAGCCTACCAATACTAGACCTGCCAGTGCTCAACATAAACCGTCCTTACCAAATCTAGCTGAGACTTTCTAGGAAAGGGAAGCCTAGCATTTCCCTAGTAGATCCTTACTTTCCTGTCTTAGCAGTACAAAGCCTACCAATACTAGACCTGCCAGGGCTCAACATAAATGGTCCTTACCAAATCTAGCTGAGACTTTCTAGGAAAGGGAAGCCTAGCATTTCCCTAGTAGATCCCTACTTTCTGGGGGTTCCAAGGTATTCTTAGCTGCAGTTTTGCACGCAGGCAAACACCTTAACCCTCGAAACCCAATTTTCACAAAACAGCCAAGATCTGGGGCTTGGTTGAACTGAAGCCTACTGAGACTTGCAAGGGCTCAACATTAACTTCCCTTACGTACCAAATGTAGCTGCGACTTTCGAGGAAAGAACAGCCTGGCATTTCCCTATTGGATCTCCGTCCCCTAGGGATTTCAGAGTTCTCTTAGGCCTAGAAAAAGAAATTGTTTGTTTCCTGTAACGGTCTGAAAAAAATAGGGTAGGTAGGTCGGTAAAAAATTTATTTTTTTGGTCAAAAATGTGTGTTTTATGCATGTTTTACGTTGATTGGGAGTTGGGAGGGCTGAAAAAACTTTAGGGTAGGGATTTTTTTTGAATAAAAACTTGTTAGGGTAGGGTTACAGGAAACAAACATTTTTTAGGCCTTTGCTACAGTTTCAAGATGCATTCAGGCAAACCACATCTTTCCCCTTGAAACCCCTTTCTCTGAAAGTCTATCAAACCTGACACTTAGACAACCAAAACTAAGCAGTTGAAAGAAACCTAAAAACCAACTTCTTCCTTTCATCCCTCACAAAATGTTTGCCTTCAAAATATCCTAGTTAGGCCACTCCAATTTAATTACTTGTCTTACGAGCTTTTTTTGGAAAAAAAATCCTGTCAGACTCCAAAAAAAAAGAAAAAAAAGTCATCTTTGGTGTCTTACGGACGAAAGTGGTTTTGAAATTTTCTGTCAGACTCCAAAAAAAAAAAAAAAAAAGTGCAAGTTTTAAGAATATTCTTTGTAAGTGTGATTCAATCAACTACAGAAAGCTATCATTGCTGTAGTAGAGCCTCAGACTTGAGGAGGTATACCTCCCACCCTTCAGGTTACAGGGATTAATAGATTGATTGATTTTATTTAGTTGAGAATAGGCTGGTAGAAACATATCGCTACCAGCCCTAGTCGTCAGACTCTAAAAAAAATTAAATAAATAAAAAAAGTCACATTTTTCAACTTTTTTTTTTATTCCAAAATGGCTCATTTCCTACCTCCTGAGCATATAAGACAAGTAAATAAATTGGAGTGGCCTTACATATTTTCCTAGTTCCGAGTTACAACTAAGCAAGAAGTTAACTCAACCCCTGCCTCTACTTAACTGCAGTGCCTTGTGCCTGCAGCCGAGTAATATCACCCTACCTTCTACCAGATATAGCATGATTAGTGTTTTATTTATCAATCTCGGGGCAGTAAATCAATGGCCTGGATGTGAGGTACAAATATTTGCCTGGATATTGTGATAGTGGGAAATGCACACCAATATCCAATACACTACAGGCATTACTTTCCTCGACTATGAGATGGATCACTTGCACCTACAATGTACTGACTGCTGGGTTTGGATTAGGGTCATTTCTGCCATGTATCAAGGCTAAATCATGAATACCTGGTTGGTGTCTAGGTCAAATTAAGGTGTAATTCTACCAAATAAATGGAATATATACATAAATATATATATACATAAATATATATATATATATATATATATATATATATATATATATATATATATATATATATATATATATATATATATATATATATATATACATAAGGCCAAAAAAAAAAAATGTTATGTTTGTGGTTACCCGACCGACCCATTTTAAACCGCCCGACCGTAATGTTTTTATGTCTCCTTTTGTCTCCATTCACGGCTCAGCACACGCAAGCTGTGATGGTCCTGCATCAGTGTAGAGCAGGAAATGACGATCTCCAGCGTCTCCCCTGAGTCGCCTCTTGTGCCTATACTCACGGCACAGTACTTGTGGTCACTGGTCAGTGCATGACGACCTAATTCACTACTGGGGACTGGCCCATCTGGGCTCTATTAGCGGCATAACACGAGATAGCGATGTGATCGCTGACTATGAAATTGGGTTAATGGCACCGGCTGAATGGGCCATTTGATGCATAACGGGTTGACACACGCTACTACTCCGGAGCATTACAGCCCAACGGCGCTCCACCAGACAAGCATAATCAAGTTGTAAATTAATTTACAACTATAATATCACACAATTTCTCTGTTCTTATCCCTGGTGCACTATTGTTATCATGACACATGGATAGTTTATCTCAAATCTGTTGACAAACAGGTGGTTATTTTAGGGAGTTTTTGGTTTCACTTTTGATTACATTATAATTTCAATGTACACATTCACAAGTGAATGAAAATTAACCTAATCATTTATTTATTTTCCAAGCAAATGAGTCAACATTTAAGTCATGTTAGAAGTCCAAATCAAACTACTATTTTATTGATAAATGACCTATATGTAATTTATCAAAATTGTCATAAATGGTTTAGAATAAAATATATTTTCTTTTGACCTATCCCTGGTTGACTATTATGACCATGACACATGGATTGTTTGAATGCCACTATGTGTTCTATGAGTAATGATTGTGAATTATTTTTAGTTGAATGTATATATTCTTAAAAATTACAGACAGGTTCAAAGAAACAAGGTTCATGCATTATTTACATATTGTATACAATGGTATTTCCATAAAATCTCATTTTCCCAAATAGATGAGGAATCATTGTTCATAACATAAGCAACTTTCTTACAATTGTTTACCATCATATTGCATTTTTGTTAAGATATTTACATGAATCTCAGACTATGTGTATGTTCTATTGTGAGTGTGTCAATGATTTAAGTAGGTGATTTAATTCTTTAATTTGGCATTGTCAGTCATTTCAGTCAGCATTTCCCATCATTACAAAAGACATTCCTATGTAAATACGTGCGAGGTGTTCTGCCGCACGAGAAGCAAAACAGACGGGTGGCCTGAAAATCTATGGCCATGGAATGAAAAAGAATCTCGCAAGCTTAGGCCGAAGACACAAAATTACTAACGCCTGCAAGCAAGATACCTTCTCTTTCCATACGTCCTCATCGTCGCATCAGCGTGATATTTTCCCGCCACATCCTTCAAGTAACCCGGATGCTGTGCCTCGTTTTAGAGAAGAAAATTTTCA
This sequence comes from Maea johnstoni, assembly GCA_963942565.1. NCBI lineage: Eukaryota > Metazoa > Annelida > Polychaeta > Spionida > Magelonidae > Maea > Maea johnstoni. The sequence continues at coordinate 29,216,015 of OZ012695.1, forward strand.
TCCGGGCAATTCAGACCTTTCAGCACGGGAGGTACGAGGAGCAGGAAACCAGCCTCTCCACCGAAATTGATCTGATTTGATATTTAAAAAATACTAGTCTCGACCAGGTTTTCTCATATTTGAGAAAGTGTAGGTACTGATTAGCTTATTGAGTGATATTAGTCGCCATACTTTGCATGCAGCTTTAAAAAAGCATAGTCGTCTTGGTAAGTGTTCAAGACCGCGGACGCTGCGAAGTGCCAAATTGAAATGCATACGTTCGCTATCTGCCGACCAACAGACGTCTGATAATAAGTTTCGGGCGCACGGTAGCCCTTGCCTCTGCCTTTTCCCCCAACAGGTTGCTTAGCCGCCGCTGTTTTTCCAAAGCGCCGTTTCTAACTGTTTGAGAAGATGGCTACATTGTGTGCTTTTTGGTTTTGTTTGTGTACTAAACAATCTGCAGAGTTACCTGTACTACAATATTGAAGAACTATGTGTAAAATCATATTAGCTCAACAATGATACACATAAAGCAAACATACACAATGCAACCTAACTAAATATCTATATATTGCCACTACTTATTAGAATATCTGGCAATAAGAAAAAAAAAAAAAAAAAAAAAAAAAAAAAAAAGCCTACCGACCGACCCTTTTTTTTTGGGCCATGTAACCACAAACATAACATTTTTTTTTTTTGGCCTAAATTCTTTCCATATATTTGAATTTCTACAAAAACTACCAGTATCAATGCCCAAAAGGAGTCCAGCACTATCCAGACCCTACGCAACTACCTCTACTCTCTCCTAATACCTCTCAACTCTACCACACCATCATTTCCTACTTACACGCCAGAAAATAGTGCCCCACTAATCACAAAATAAATCTGTGGCTGATTGACTGCAGACCGTGAGTGCCAAGAATAATATTTTCCCTGACCCAAAGAGGAAGCGTCAACAGTAAGAAGAATCTTTGTCAGTGACTTTCCTGTCCTCAACTTGCCTACAACGGCCCAGAAAAGCATTTCCCTGAAAATATTTCAAGATGAAATGTTTTAAAGAACTGAACAAGTACCTCCTCTCCAAACAAACAACTCCTCTTCTTATATCATGCCAATCTATGTTTCATTTATGTAGTCATTTTCAGATATATCCTAGCTAGCAGACAACTAACAGGGGAACACTAGGCATAAAGGGGTTAATATTTTATGGGTATATTTCTGATATTAAAAGCATTTTTTGAAATTTTTTAAGGGAAATATATCTATTGTATACATATACCATAACACTGACTTTCCTTCAAATATTTTGCAAAATCATGCTATACTGGTCATGAAGGTATCGTCAGAAGTACCCTAGGTCCAGATGACATTTTTGGGGGGAAATCTTAGCATGAATCAGTGGGGATTAACCCAGAATGCCTCTCTCACAGGAAGTCCATTGTTCAGGGAGGGGGGGGGATGTGTCCTTCCCCACATTCCCAATGAGACCAGGGTCTGACACTTAGATTTCAAGCTAGGGGCCCGAAAAGGTCTTTCGATAAAAATAAGTGGTCAAAAACAGGATTTCTGGTTATTTTTCATTCAAATTAGGGCCCCTAGACTGAAAAATCTAGGGGCCCACAGCAAAATCTAGGGGCATATGCTACCGGGCCCCTGGGAAAGTCGAACCCTGGAGACCATAAGGAGGTTGGAAGTTTGCTGTGGGATTACATTATTCAAACCTTTTCACACTGGTGGCATTAAGATTTCTAATTTTCAAAACAGTTTTTCTCTCTGAATCTCCATATATTCTAGGCTCTACCATGCAAGGGTCCCTTTTCCCATGGCATGAATACCATGAATAGGACTGGTGGGACTAGATAGTGACACACTCCATGGGGAGGCTAGATGACCTTGACCTCTCTCAAACACAAAGGCTAATTAGCATACTAATTAGTTATTACCTAACCCCCTCTTGCCAACATTGGTTGGAAATAAGACCACCCATGTGGTCTGACCTAAGATGCAAATACATGTATAAATGCAAACACTAATAACCTGGACAAAAGTTGACTTGCAAATTCTGCCCAGTTGGGTTAAGTCTGACTAGCCAAATTAGAGAGATTCTAGACAATGCCTTAGGCATTGTTATGTCCATGCATTTCAATGAATTTTGGAAGTTAAAATTTCTTATCATTTTGCCTATAATTGACAATAGAAATATCTGATCAAAATATTTGGATGTCCTAAAGTGTGTAATTTTCAACGGTTTGGAGATCTAAGTTTGATTTGCATAAATTTGTCTTTTACCATCTCTATAAGCATGCACAACATATGAGTTTGACAATATCAAAACTTAGCACTAGTTTAGAGCTCATTGCCCGCAATTTTACTTGCCCTGACACTTTTTACTAGCCCTGAAACAACTAGGATAATGATAATTATGAAATTAAGAAATCTAAGTGAAATTGTCAATGAAAGGACTCTGTAAAGGGAAAGTTATTTTTGTTGTGATGATTGACATATCGTATTTCAGTAATTCATTATTTTTGTCAAAATGCTGAACATAATGCTCTTAACAATATGCATTATGCAGCAATGAACAGGTTAACATGTTAGCCTCTAGGAATACAACCTTGCTGAAATGAATGTAAAGATTGCAACCTTGCTGAAATGTATATGGAGGTTATATAGCCTTGCTGAATTGTATACAGGGGAATTCCGATCAGCTGATATTGTCACTATTACGGCCCCATAGTGACAGATATTGATATTCCCACCCATTCTCTCGTTAGTTGTACATATCATGTGACCTAAGATCATGTGACCTTCAACCCTCTCGCACAAATCCCTCATTGTTTGTCGCCTTTGTGGCTGAGAATTCCTTGTTAACCCATAATGCACCAGTCTCGGGCAGATGTATCAATTTCAGATTCTGTCAGATTTCAGCAGGAAGGAGATCGCCTCATCGACCTCTCCTTAGGGCAGAGGCAACAGGCAGTAGCTTCTGATATGAATCATATTTCAGGCCCAGCGGGCATTTCTGTCAAACAATAGTGCCATTGCAGTGATCACCACATCTAGATTTATTGATCAATACTCCTTAACCCATTCATGCCTGGATATTCTGTGTCATCTAGAAGTATAGTGCTCAGTCCTGTCAAACAATAGTGCCATTGCAGTGATCACATTATACTCAGATTTATTGACACTCCTAAACCCATTCATGCCTGGAGATTCTGTGTCATCTAGAACTATATAGCATTTCTGTCAAACAATAGTGCCATTGTAGTGATCACAACATACTGAGATTTATTGATATTCCTTAACCCATATGCTGCTGCTGGCTAAGTTTGCCAATATGTACAAAAAAAAGCAAAAATCCTGAAAAATCACTGAAACCCTGGCATATGGGTACTCATTTGAGAGTACTCCACAAGGACTATCCAATGGGTACCAACATAAAAGGGTTTAGATGATTTTCAAAAATCTTTTTGTTCTTGTGCATTAGACAAAAGTAGCCTTAGCATTGGAAGGATTAACCCATTCATGCCTGGAGATTCTGTGTCATCTAGAACCAGAGCATTTCTGTCAAACAAAAGTGCAATTGTAGTGGCAGACAGGGTCTTATCCAGGATTTCAAAGGTGCCTGTCCAAAACAGCAATTTCAATGTTTTTGCCCGTCCAGATTTAGCTACTTATCTACTGAAAATCCTTATACCAGCTACAATTAATAGCCTAGTGTGTCAAAAAGGGCAATTTACACTTCAGTTATGTCCTAAAAGGTGGTTTGTTAGGAAAAGATTTGGTTACTACACCCCAAAAGTCAAAATTGAAAAATCTTCATGGAAATTTTTGCCTGTCCAAACAGGAGGTTTTTTTTGGAAACTACCTGTCCAAAAGACAGCTAAGTCCTTGGTGGCAGATCACATAATACTCAGATTTATTTATATTCCTTAACCCATTCATGCTGGGGTTATCTGGAACAACATGACATTCCGGACTTCCTGTTGTCCAATAGTGCCATTGCTAGGGTCACAACATACAAAGAGTTATTGATATTCAGTAACCCTTAGAAAACTTTGAGATAAGAATTTAATACTTATAATGAAAATCTTATAGATTTTGAATACTGCGCTTTTTCGAAAATGTTCAAGGCTTTGTAGGGGCTTATGAATAAGACTTAGAACTCGGAGAACTTAAAAGCATGAATGTGTCAACTCCAGCTTGTGGTCTGTCTGCACTATTCTCAGCCAGCAGCTGGCTACCAGTGTCCACAATGGTGTGGTCTGTGGTCAGCTGCTATCCTGGTACATTCCTCACTGGGTCAGTAAAGCACACACAGACTTGTGGTCTCTGCTGTTATCTGTCAACGGTGATATCCTTAGATCTCAACTCGAGTGTCTGGCTCTTGACCAAATGGCATATCACCATAAACCACCTTTGGCAACTTGGGAAACCACCTTTATATATAATAGTCTCAGTTCATATCTTTACAATCAACCTCTGAATTTGACATCTTTAGAAACAACCTCTTCATTTGCCATTTTCAGACACCACTTTCAAATTAGACATCTGCGGAAAGCCCCTATGAATTTGACATATCTTCAGAAACCATTTTTGACTAAGTTTTCCTCAAGGTTCTTCAATGCCTCTGGAGGAGATGTTGGTGATGATTCTGAAGAACCCTGCTACAAGATTTGAAAGTGTCAACTTTAAGAATGTAGGGATGGGCTTATTTCTTGGAGTAAAGGGAATTGGAATTTGAGGAGTATAGGACTTAATGTCTCGAGTAATGACTATATCTGACATGCCCCTTTAGAACATCAAAATATTAGCAGCCAAGATGGAATTTCATTAGCATAAACCCTTAACACAGTCATATTGAGAAACCCTGACTCAGTATGGCAGTGCAGTGACCATGTTTCCCCTGAGGAAGGGACAGATGGTGGTAAGTACTTAGTGACATAATTGCTCGAACTAGGACATGTATGTCGGATACCAAGTCACCAAATGGATTTTGTACAAGGGTCTTAGCCACAGGATTTATTATTAAGATATCCATATACAATGTGTATATTGAGGATAAAAAATTCAATTATATGAATCTTCTTTCTCACAAAAAGATTTGGGTGTCCTGAAGGGTGGTTACAGAGGATTTGGTTGTCCAAATGACACCCGGTAGGCCTGTTGGTTGTTAAGACCATGGTCTTAGCCAGCAGGGCGTCTGGGTGCCTTTTTGGACACCCAAACCCTTAAAAAGAACCCCTCAGGACACCCAATTGTTTTAGCGTGGAATTTCTAAAAATCTCCATCTCAAGCTTATAATTGAATGTTATCATCTCATTATTATTCCCATGACATTGTTTAATGATATCATGCCTTATTTTGATGAATTTATACATGTTTATGGTTGAAATATGAGTATATTGTGATCCCCCTTAAAAATTTGGACGCCCAAAAATTTTACAAAGTTCTGCTAATTTTAGGCACCCAGTTTCAAAATCCTGGCTAAGACACTGCCGTTCATGCTCATAGTTCCCCTGGATAACAGTAGACTCGATGCTGTACATAATACTTGACATGTAAAGAAAATGATGTGGGTGGGAGAAGATTTTACTTGATCACAAAATTGGTGATGGGTAATAAATAAAATGATTTCGGAACAGGCCCTCTTGCTAGGAAATATAACATAGATTGACAAAATATTCAGCATTGCCAGGACAGGCTCTGATTAGCATCTCTCCATTAAGTACTTAACTTGCAATTTAGTACTCAACAAGTTCATGGTCAGGTAAACATATATCCCTTGATTGAAATCTACCTGTTAAGTAATGTACGCGGCTCATTTAACCCATGCTCAGGGTTACCCTTGAGAAGTATTGTGTTGATTAATGACGCCAGGGTCTGACAATGGTGGCAGCCTGACTGGAACAATAGAGAGAGGAAATGGTCTATCGGGTTAGTTCAATGTCAACCCTTTTAGCCCTGCCTGGTTACTGGGAGGATGGAGAGAAAAATGCACTCTGATCACAGTGCTGCTCAGCCTTACCAACACCCAAACAGGGTGCAACATAGGTTGCAAAACATTATTTTCTGAGCGGAGCAAGCTGCCCCTAAAGTTGACTTGCCCCGCCGGCACTTCCACTTGCCCCGCCACTCTGTTACACTAAGGTGAGATTGGACTTTGCCCAAAACATTACTTGCCAAGCGGGGCAAGTCAGGGCCTTGATGAAGCTTGCCCCATTGCCATTTTTGAAATCACTTGCAAGTGGTTATGTTGAACGCTGCCAAATATATTTACTAAAAAATTAAACATTGCAATATATTGATGTGTCTAAAATAAACCGGTTATTCACTTGTTGGATTACTTGATCATTCATTAATCTGTGATAATAGGGTGAATGGCTATTGGAGGTTTTCAGCGATGGGGCAGAACACTTGAACTCTAATTTTTGCCAAATACCGGGTACAGTCACACATTGACATTCACAGAATATGAACTGATATGGAGTATACTTAGCTTGACTTTGGTTAACGTTTTTTTTACAGCTCCTGGACTTTCAATGGGATGCTAAATTGTTAGAAAAATATCGCTGAATTCAGTCCATTGATATGCATGCACTTTGGGGGTGTACTGTGACAGACATAGATTGTTAGAATGAATGAAGCAGCCCATTTTCCTGTGCACACCAGCTGTTGAAATGATCACTTTCAATGTTTATTTCATATCCACTACTAGGAGACCATAGTCTGTAATGGCCTGGTGTCAAGTTGCTCTCAACTATTTGCGTAATATTAAACAGAAACACACACACACATGCTGAGGGCTGTGGATTGGTATACTAATAAACTATACAGAGAGCAACCCAAGTGGTTGGACTACTTATCTAGGGAGAAAAATATCTTTAAAATACAAGGTTTATTTCCCCAGAAGTGAGAACATATTAGAAGGTTGGACATTTAAAGTGTTTCATCCAGATGACCAGTTATGTCTTCGTTTACTGGTTACATAGTAAATAGCACCAGTTTGTACAAATTCACTTAACTTGGAATCCTATCTCTGACTAATGATTCTATCTCAGACTCACTCAGAAAATAGAGGCAGGATATAGGAATTCCAGTGTGTGTGTTCAACTGCTTATTATCTGCTTTTCACATTTATAATAGTTCATAGTACAATTGTGCTGAACTTAAGAATCATTCTTACTGCACCTTAAAAGCTTTGGTTTGGAATCAGACCCTTAGCCAACAGGCCGGAATTTTGACTATTGAAAAACATGACATTCTTTGTCAACTATTTGATTGACCATTAACGCTCAGCATAAAAAACACTGAAATATAACAAATATCTTTAAATCAATTTCAATATCATTAGGAAATGCCTGCATTCAAGCTTCTAACCAATGTGAGAGTAGAGCAAGCAACTTTGAACACCTTAGCCTGCCTCCCAGGCCCTATTTAAATGTCTTCCATTGTGGATAGATGGCACTGCGGTATACTAGGGGCTCACTTGAAAATAGTTACCAGTAATCTCCCTCACGTGGCAATTGTGGGAACTAAATGGCCAACAGTAGGCCACAAGTCCCTATCTTGTATAGGTGCAGGCTTCTATATATATAATAAAATAAAATCATAACAGAGCCTTGTGGCTAGGCTATGAACACCCCTGAAGAATGTCACCCTAGCAAGAGATAAGAGGCGAAGCCAACCAAGTATTTAAAACACTTATCTCCAATTCTCCATTATATAACCTTATTGTCTCTAATGGGTCTACTAGAAATAGCTATGGGCTACAAGCCATACTAGTTTGCCCTGGGGTCAAAGGGCACTTACAGGTACTGACTGCCAGGTCAAGAATGAGGAAACAGTGCCAATTTCCTGCTACCCTCCAAGCAGGGTTTTGCTGAATCTCCACAAAGTTCAGCAATATAGCTTGGTGCTAGTTGGTTCAAGGGGCCTACCTGAGCCTTAGATTCCCCACTTATAGTATACAAAACCTGAATGGAGTAAACAAAACCAAGTCTGCAACTTAGTTGCAACATGTTGCAACTTAGTTGTATAATACCAACTATCTTGGCCAGAAAGTAACAATCTTAGATACAATGTTGCAAACTATGTTAATTATTCTATTATCTTTTATAGCTTGGAATATCTATTAAGAAAATGCATGCAATCCTCAGGGGCAACCGCATTAAATTTGCCAATAAAATATCACATCACTTAAATATTTCATGAGTGAATATTAAAGCCACACTGTTCATATTTTCTTCATATTTTTACTGAATCCAACTTATTCTAGTAGCTACACCTTTAATCTACTCTGCTATTTACCATACAGCAGTTGGTTATGTATATAGCAAGCTGATCTATTCAATGTTTTCTTTCCTTGTTTATGATGTAAACTGAGCTTAATCATTTGAGAGAACTTGATACTGAGAGAAATGCCCCCATTGACTAAGCTATTCGAGGCTGGGGAGGGAAAATAATACAAGCTCTCCGGGATCCTCAATCTCACCTTCATATGCCATGTACAGAAAGCACATGTATGTACATGCCAAATTCTGGGTCAAGGGGGTAAGACAAACTTCTCTGCTGCTTGTGTAAATAGCTCACAAAAGAGACACATTTCTATTTACATATTGCTTAACCCTTTACTCTGACACACTGCACCTCTAAATGAACCTCAGAGCAAATACATGCAATCCTCTAGCTGGCGAAGTAGCTCTTCTCTCTAAACGGCAATTCCAATAATTCACTGGAAGAAATGTACATCAACTCTACATAGGGACCTACGCAGGACAAGGTTTAAGCATGCTATGAACTTGCCAGGCTGGATTACCTGATTCAGAGGGGTTGCCGGGTTGGACAAACACCCAGTCAGGTTGAGCAGTCTTTTTTACTTCGCATATGCTTAGTTTGCTTCATATCAGAAGTGAAACTTACACCATGGCACTGATAGCAAAAAAGATGTGTACTCATAATTTTTTCATTTTTTTTCTTTCTCAAATTTGATTTTAAAACCACCTGGTTTGCTGGTGGGGCAACCTGCATTTCAGTCACTACAGCACTTGATCATTTTGGTTACTGGCGAGCCCAGGACGTCAGTATCACCTTCGATAACAGGCATGATGATGAGGGGGGGCAGAAGGTTTAATACGGGATAGGGGCTTGCAAGTAGCAACTCCCAGTCTCCCACCAACGTCTCCTTTAATAACGTACAATTGAAAAATTGCTATGGCACAGACTCCCTGTAGTACTGAAACCTTGGTGAACCATCTCGGCTATTCACTAATTGTACCTTTCCCCCCTCTGAAGATCCAATAGGGGAATATGAATTAGGGCACTCAAGCTGGTCCAGCACAGTTTCCCTGAAGGATATATTGCTGGGAAGCTTGAAATATTAATGAGACTAGAGACAGCAGCCTGAGTGGTAACACTGCAATGCCTATTGTAAACCAAATCTGAATTCTAATTAGCGATTCAGGCTATTGTTACATGCTATTGTCATTGTGCGCCACCTGGCCATGCCTGCAGAGAGGTCTATAGAACCACTGGCCTCCAGGAGATAGGCTTCCCCTCCACAGTTACCAGTTAAACTCTGAATAATAGGTTGAGGTTATGAGGTAATGATAGCAACTCTATTCATCCATCCAAGGCATGGATAATACAGAGGTACAGAGGGGGTATTCAATTCATCCCCCCCCCCCCACCTAGTAGTTATCATGTGGTACCACAAGCTGACATTTCCATACTACATGAAGCATAAGTTATGCCACTTGATCCTAATATGTTTCCTGCCCCCCCCCCCCCCCCAATTCTCCTGAGGAGAAGATCACTCTCCCATGAAACATAATGACCAAACCCTAATTTCTCCTTTATAGGAGACTTGTCAGGATTACTAGGGGAATGGGGGTAATGTATGAGATAGGGGAGGGGGTAAGACAAGTAAAACCATGGGGGAGAACTGAAGACACCCTCTATGATCATAAGTCATGTCAATGTGCCAATTACAAGAATAAAATTTGATCATTCTTCTTCTTCTTCCGTCGAGACTGCCTAACATCATTATATACAATTGACATTTCTTATTTACACTGGGTAAGCTGACACTGAAATGCTTATTTTTTATAAAGCACATCTAAATTGTGTACAGTTTGTATAGCAAACTCCAAGTGAATTATAACTTAGCACCATCCTATGAGCTACATGTATATCAGACCTAATGACACTAAGAAAATTAAAACAGGTGCATGAAAAATGATATCCACTCTCCAACCCACTTTTTAAAATAAATACAGGTAAACAATAGGGACTTATTACAATAACTCAAGCAACCAAAAATGTTAAATCATATCTTCATCAATCATGTTTCCTAGGATTTAACCACTGGCACTGCTGTCAAAAAGCCAAGTTGAGCATTTTTATTGTAGAACAAAATTCCAATGTGTGTATTATCCAATAAAATGGCTTGGTGTAATGAACAGAACCCATGCTAGACGCTTCGTCTCCGCGCCTATGTATGTGCGAATGAGTGCAGCGCCAAGACAGCCATCAGACTTGGCAAGTGTCAAACACTGACTCAGTCAATGGGAGTACTATGGTCTATGCCTGTGCACGAGTACAGTTCTACGACGACTTACTCACCCCAAACATTCAGCCACCCTTCCACCCGGGCGGGGAAGTCCTCTTCAGCTTCTACCTTGCATTCAGCCATGATATAAGTAATCCGTGTGCAATGAATAAGATCAATCGGTTACCATCCTATGATATAATCCAAGGGAATCCCACATAGACTTCTCGACACGTTTCAAAGTTCCGCCATGTTCAGCGCCAGCGTAAGAATATCATGACCTATATCCATGGTTTGAGATCTAAACAAAGAAAACTCTTTTCCTTGAAATATTAGTATTCTTATCAAAATTCGATGCGGAATTCAATGGTTGATAATATTTGGATGATGATTTTTGACTTAAACGTTTCTTCACTTAATATTACACCATTGTAGCCATAATGGTACTACTTCCCGAAGCGCATTAGCCATAGGATAGTGAGTTGTGCGTCACTGAAATCAACATTGGGAGCAGTGTCAGTTCCATTCGATAGATGGTGCTACTGGCTGAGGTGAAATGTGAAGCCGCACCTAGTGGTCCTCGTGCTAACTAATATTATAATAAAATAGGAATCAGACAAGTTTGCATGCGGGGTTTATGCATTGACCATTTGATATCATGAGGGGTACGTGTACATTTTGGAAATACACAATCTGTCTCTGAATATATATATACATATATATATATATATATATATATATATATATATATATATATATATATATATATATATATATATATATATATATATATATATATATATATATATATATATATATATATATATATATATATTTATTATATATATATATATATATATATATATATATATATATATATATATATATATATATACTAGAAAAGTACCTGTCCTGCGGACGGAAACCATGAAATATCTTATAACGACAGACATATCAGAGCACCACACCACACATTTAGGGTCACCTAACCTATGTATCAGTAATTCAAGAAGAAACAGATATACCATCGACAAATAAGATCAAGGTTTATCATACCGGCTGTAATAAAGAATATAGTGCTGTGTATGTTCATGATATCACTGATATATCTAATTATAATTATTTCCACTCAAAACTATTTTCAAAGTGAAAGTATGGCGTAACATATGTCATTTGTACATCTATCTGTCTGTCTGTCCAAATGTCCCTCTCCCCCTCTCGCTCTCATTGTATCTCTCTCTCTCTCTCATTGTATCTCTCTCTCTCTCTGTATCTCTCCCTCCCCCGTATCTCTCTCGCTGTCTCTCTCTCTCTCATTGTATCTCTCTCCCCCCTCTCTCTCTCTGTATCGATCTCCCTGCCCCTCACTCTCGTTCGTATCTCTCTATCTCTCTGTATCTCTCTCCCTCCCCCGCTCTCTCTTTGTATCTCTCTCTCCCTCCCTTCTCTCTCGTTCTCTGTCTCTCTCTCGTTCTCTGATCGCTATCTGTCTCTCCCTCGTCACACCTGAACACACGTTCCTTAGTCCTTCTACAGTATATGCACTGAGCGCTTGATATGTTGAGTCTCAGGTGCCACCACCCGGGGTGGCACACGTTGTCTTTACAGCAGAAGGGCTGAGAGATGGTTACAAATTATCATCTATTTCACATTGATACTTGTTTTCGATCTATCGAGTTTGCTATTTTTTCTATTGAAATACCTACATAAAAAGTTTTTTTTTTTTACTTTTTAACAGCTGCAATTTAGAATGTTCATATCAAACTGACCTTTCATTTTCTTTAAACTGGGAAAGTGCAATGGTTAATACAAAATACTGTTTTAAATTACATGTAAACCCACCATATATTGAGGCAATATCACCTTATCATTTCACCATCTTCAATTAAACCCAAGTTATCCATCTATCCCCGAATATCCTGTTTTTATCTCATTCTCCTAAGATTCTCCTCTTCCTTATCAATGGCGAAGAGAACAGTCGAAGTTAAACTGCCGTCTGTATGCCCTAGACGTCATTCAAACCCTGTCCTGTTTGTTCCATTTAAGCCTTACTATATTCTCGTTGCGTCGGGCTCGACCCCCTCGCAAATAAAACTGCAGGCACACCAGTGGGTTTTGTGGTTAGGGCCTCATTGTTCGCAGCTATTTTGGGGTGGCTTGCCTATTAACTTCATTTCAACCAGATCAGGAGCACATGTTCTCCTCACCGGACCTCCCGGAGAGATATGCAGTTCTAAAAATCATCATCAAAAGCACCTTTTTGTTAAACATTTTGAAATTTGTTTACGTTATAACCATGAAGACACACTCGGATATCCGTAGGACCACACATTGAGGGCCACCTAACCCTAACCTATGTATCAATGATTCAAGAAACTTGGCATATAGATATACCATTTCATAAATAAGATCATGGGTTATTAAACCGGCTGTAATAAAAGATGGCGTAATATATCATTTCTCTCTCTCTCTCTCTCTCTCTCTCTCTCTCTCTCTCTCTCTCTCTCTCTCTCTCTCTCTCTCTCTATGTATATATATATATATATATATATATATATATATATATATATATATATATATATATATATATATACATATATATATATATATATATATATATATATATATATATATATATATATATATATATATATATATATGTATATTTGAATAGATACTTGTATTTGATCCATCGATTTTTATAAAAATGTTTATCGAAGTTGCTGTATAAAAAGGTTATAACATTTTAGTGGCTGTATTTTAGAACTTTTTTCAAACTGACCTTTCATTTTCCGAAAAGTGTGGTAACGGCTTGAGGTAGTTCTAAGTTTATACAGACATTAAATTTCGTCACAATTTTCAAGTTCTTTTCATAATGATCATTTTCAAATGGTTACTATTTGAGCCCGCGTAGCCTACATACTGGATGTCTGAAAAACATTTTTTGAACTATAGAAAAGTCCAGATTTTTCTTAAGCTCAAATATGCATGTTATTATGCGCCACCGTAGTATGCTGAACTGTCTGGGTTTGTTCTACGAATCTCTGTCGAAGCATTCTGCCCTTGTTTGTGTTTCCCCCATGGGATTTGTCCCTAAGCGCCCATGCAGGCAATGTCCAGGGTCTCCATGGCGCTTCAACCCGTTCTGTACATGCTCTTGCTGTACATGCTCTTGATTTAATCACCCGGGTAGGCTTGACGCTACTACAGTCAGCGCACTTCTGCCACCGTACAACCTACAAAGTTTGTGCTGTGTAACCCCACTGTGGAAGCAGAAGTTTGATATCGGTAGTACCATCTATCGCCGGGTGGTCATACCAAACCCGGCCGCGCTCGAGGTTGAGAAATCAGCATCAAAAGCAACTTTTTGTAAAATATTTTGAAATAAGTTTACGTTAAGAACCATCCAGATACACTCGTCCACCAAACTGCCAACTCAGAATTAGGCAAACAGGCGCGGCAACGGAGATCATGCGTTGCAAAGGATTGAGCCTCCTCTCTTATAATATATATATATATATATATATATATATATATATATATATATATATATATATATATATATATATATATATATATATATATATATATATATATATATAAATATATATATATATATATATATATATAAATATATATATATGTACATTCGTGCATTTTCCTAAAAGTTTATACCAAAAAATGAACGATGAACATGTTTTAAAAGGTGATTTCACCGCGAAACAGAGAATTTTCCGTCTGCCGCTGCTCCAACCACAGGAACTTGCTCCAGCTCAGTTAATCAGTAACTTACTTGTATATTTCTCCTTTTTCGAATCGTGGCAGAAACAGGTTCCATCACTCGTAGATGGAACCTCTATATCTGCCTTGGATTAATATTCCCTACACTCTAAAATGTATATCAAGGGGTGCCACCCTTAATGAATACTTTATTACCCTCTATATTAAAAACACATTTTCTGGAGAAGTCAGTGGTTCCTGCTGACTCTTCTCCAGTCATTTTAGTTATGCTTGAAATGAGATGAAGAACCAGCTCTTAACATTTCCTAACAAAAGTATTACATTACAACAGTTATCAACACTTTGTTAGATAGATAAAAATAGTATACCACTAACTTACTTCAAATGTGTTTTTATATTGTGGCATACGCAAAGTAAATAATTTTCGAAAATGTGACCCAATCGCGGTCGACGAATGACAAATGGAGAATTGTGGTTAATCAATATTCATGAGCGGCTATAAAATAAGAAAGGAAGACGCCCGCAGAGGTGTAAAATGTACTTAATATTCCCCAATGTGACAAAATAAAGAATATATCTTTCAATAAAAATTATCCTAACTATTTACGATTTTGATAGAGTTATAGTTGAGCAGTTTTATTCAATCAAATAACTTGCAAAAGTTAGAATTTGGTCTACTACTATAAAGCCTATGTCACACTGTCCCGATTATAAGCCACGATAGGCCACGACTACAGCAACCACAGATAATCGGGACGTATCGGTGGTTGCCGTAGTACTATCCGTCTGTGTACGTGGCTATGCGTGACTTGACGGGACGGTTCGGGAAAGTGCCACGAATGTTTTGAAATGTTCAAAACATTCGTGTCACTGCTACGGTTATATACCAACCGTAGCTCAACCGTAGCAGCGTCCGTAAGCATACGTGAATGATCGTAGCTAACCGTAGCATATACGTAGCATTGTCGCAATTGTTCATATCTACGGCAATACTACGCAAATGCTACGATTAGTTACGGTTGCACTGCGACTGCTTTACGTTAGTAGTACGCAGACCCGCGTGTTTACCAAGTTGGTACTACGATCGTACCAAGGTTGTGTCAAGGTTTTACTACGTTTGCTCTACGCATATTAAAAGCCTATAAACCTATGGTACAACTGAGTGATCGTAGAACCAACTTGGAACAACCTTGGCCAACCGTAATGCCAACGCAGTACATCGTACTACAATCCTGACAATCGTAGTGCTGGCGTAGCAAATACGGGAGATTTACAGGTTAATAACGTACTACAGACGTAGTACATTCGTTTAAATACGTCGTAAGAACGTACTGCCTAAGTGCTATTGCGTACAACGTCCGTACGCAAAAGTCAACTCGGGGTTGAACTACACGATTAGCCACGTATTTTAAAAGTTTCTGAATCGTGGCCAATCGTGACTTGCACTCGGGGAGATACGTGACAGTGTGACAGGGGCTTAAGCAGATTGCTGTATTCCAATCTACTTACAAATAGCACTATTGGCAAAGGTTAGGCCAGCACAGTCTCTGACTGTTGCGCTTCCCTCACCTCCTTCCCGATTTTAATCAGGTCCGGAGTGTGAGGAGAATGGTAATGGTTAGTGAGGATACGCCTGGCTAATTCTCACCACAGTCTGGGTTGAAATCCCGACTGGGACATGAACGAATGATGCTAGTGACGTAGGGTTAGGCGGTGGTTTTCTCCGGTTTCCTCCACCATTTACAACTGCCTAGACACAACTTAACTGCAATTTGGCAGAAAAAAACAGACAATAAATAAAAATTCTGGTCTCAACGTGTTCCTGACCGACAGCGCATGCAGGGTCTACGAACTGCAATAAACGCTTTTATACAAATGAAAAACTCTGTAAAATGGGTTTAAAAAGTCACCCTCTGCACCTTATGTGGTCAAACGAATGACTCAGTTGAGCATATGTTAATACAATGTCCAATAATCGCTCAGAAAAGGATTAACAATATAGGCTTACCTAACTATAATATTACGGTGAGAGAGACTGTAATAGGAGAGTTGGAATAGTCTTTATATATCAATAGTATTATTCTCCTAACTAAAAAGGATATTACACAGCAGTATGAACGAAGGTAAACAACCACACATACTTAACGTTAAAAACGAAATGAAAATGTTTTATTTTCAAGAAAAATATAGATTCAATGTCAGAGGTAAGAATGGAATATTCGTAAAAAATATTCATTATTACAAAATACTTATGAAACATAAGACCTTTTTCATTTAAATAACATATGGCAATTAATATGCAATTCAAAAATCTGCTTGTAGTAGATTGGTGATACTTTTGTATACTATCCCTTATCCAAAGACTCTTTGGATTTATTATGTGCACTGTTGATTTGAATGTGGACTGAATAAAAATGATTTAAAAATTTAAAAAAGATCGCAGTTCGTGTAGAATGATGCATTAGAGACTTATGCTTGTGATACCTTCACTACCCTACCCATGAGAATACTCGTAGCAATTAAGAAATTACGAACAAATATATAAATTTTACTGAATGACCAAAATTCGTTGAGGATAACTAGGACGAGTGCAAAAGACATATGCTACAGCCGGTTTAATATCTTATTTATCAATTTCATATCTCTTAGCCAAGCTTTTTGAACTATTGATACATAGGTTAGGTAGCCCTAAGTATGTGGCCGCAGAGATATCTGGGTGCTCTGATTTTTTTTTCATTAAAAGAATAGCCGAACGAAAAATAAGGGTTGAGAAGATAGAACTAGAATTAACCATGAGTGATATCGCAATCGGATATTTAGGTGCTCTGATATTTCTTGCCAATATGAAAAATTTCATGGTTACTGTCCTCAGGGCGGGTACTTTCTAGTTACTCTCTATATTAAAAACACATTTTCAGAAGAGGTCAGTGGTTTCTGCTGGCTCTTCCCCAGTCATTTTAGTTTTGGCCTTGAATGATTTAAATATAAGTCAAATGACCTCTATAGACCAACCAGTGGCACAGTTATGAGTCACATGACCTCTATGGACCAATCAGTGTAACTGGTTTGAATCTTTCTGAGAACCTCAAAGGCTTTTCTTGTTTGAAGCCTATTTTTACCTATTTTAGGAAGGATATGTAATAAAGATTTATGGGATTAGCATGCCTATCTGTAGACTTGCTACAAGGCTGTGATATCTGGCTCTTTCACTGATCTAACCTGAGTTGATCTCACTCCAGGATTAGTTCTGAATAAATCCTCCAGGGGGACACACTTGAGCTCTAGTCTGTTTCAGTCTGACATCCTAGTATACCGCAGTGCCATCTATCCACAAGGGAGGACATTTAAATAAGGCTTGGGAGGCAGGCTAGCCTATCTGATGTAAGTGCATAATGCAACCATTTGAAGATGAAAAATTCATGAAGAAAATAAAATGATGAGCTAGAGTGCTATATGCACCCTGGCAGCAACTTGGCAGAAAAACTGACTGGTCACAACGTGTTCTTGAGCGGCAGCGCAGGCAGGGTCTACCAATTGCAAGATCGCATTCGTGTAGCATGGGATACCTTCACTACCCAATCCCTAGAATACTCGTAGCATTAAGAAATTATGAACAAATATGTAAAATTTACTGAAGTTTGTGGAGAATAACTAGGACGAGTGCAAATGCCATGCGCTACAGCCGGTTTAACATCTCATTTATCAAAATTCCTAACTGTTAGCCAAGCTTTCTGAAGTATTGATACATAGGTTAGGTAGCCCTAAGTGTGTGGTCGCAGGGATATCTGTGTGCTCTAATATTTGTTTCATTAAAAGAATTGCCAAACGAAAAATAAGAATTTTTCTGTTTCCTCCACCTATTACAACTGCCTAAACACGCCCTTACCGCAATTTGGCAGAAAAACTGACAAAAACTGACAATTCCAAATTCTGGTCTCAACGTGTTCCTGAGTATGGGGCGCCTTTTGTAACATGCACAATTTTGTCGACAGAAGCAATTTTGTCGAGACAGAAGTCCAAAATGTGACATTTGGCGAATGGTTACACCATGTGTAACACAAAAGTAATTTTGTCTAGACAGAATAACTTTTGTCTAACAAAAGTTACTTTTGTTGACAAAAGTTACTTTTGTTGACAAAAGCAAATTTTGTCACGACAAAAGTACTTTTGTTCAACAAAAGTTACTTTTGTTGACAAAAGTAATTCTGTCTCGACAAAAGTAGTTCTGTCTCGACAAAAGTAATTCTGTCTAGACAAAATTACATCTGTGTCGACAAAAGTAATTTTTTCTTAGTGTCGTGCAGCGATGGCAGATGGTTTGCATGATCGAATAGACGACTTGAAGCATCTCCAACGGCGCCCCATACCTGAGCGGCAGCGTATGCACAGTCTACCAGCTGGAAGATCGCAGTTTGTGTAGAATGCGATACCTTCACTACCCCAACCTCGAGAATACTCATAGCATTTAGAAATTACGTACAAATACGTGTTCCCGTTCATCCAATGTCAGTGTTTCGATAAAAGAAGGGGTGTTTATTTCATGGAAAAAGGCAGCGTTTTTATCAAAATAAGGGTGCTTTTTTGACCAGAAATCAGTGCTCTAGGGGTATTTTTAAATTTTGATAACGACCGTATGCGCCCTTCTAAATACCTAAGTGCCCCCCCCCCCCCCGGGGAGTTGTATTTATCAAAGATATTAGTACCAAGGTAATGTACTTCTCTGTTTACATACAGTCATTTGGTATACAATGCCCCAGGAACAATGTCAAACAGAAACTCAAATCTAAAAATGCTGTGGATGTCGGTATTCCACAGCTGAAATTTATGATATAAAGGAGATCTCATATCTCTACATTAATCAGTATGGCCTGGATTGTGGCAATAATCTCATTTGACCGAAATATCTGACTACATTGCTTAGATGTTGAATCTCTATGTTAATTTGGGTATTTGAACGTTTATTAAATATTTTCAGGATCCAGGGTCTTAGCCGATATTTTGAAACAGGGTGTCCAAATAGAGGTTTCATAGACTTTTGCGTGTCCAAAGTGTGGTACAAAATACATACTACTAATAAGATAGACCCTATACCTTTACAGATTTTGCTTTTTTAGGCCAGATACTGCTTTGTGTGTCTTATAAAAGTGACTGTACAGCTTCTACATCTTCTATCTTCTAAGAAAAGTCATCTTCAGCAAATTCTGACATAAACTTTTGGGTGTCCAAACTGTCAAAATACAGTGTTCTGCGTGTCCAAATGACACGCTGGACGCATTGCGGCTAAGCCTCTGTCAGGATCTCTTTGGCAACATTGCCTAGATGTTGATTTTTATGTTAATTTGGCTATTTGGACGTTTATTTAATATTTTCAGGATCTCTTTGGCAACATTGCTTAGATGGTGATTTTCAATATTAATTTCGCTATTTGGACGTTTATTAAATATTTTCAGGAACTCTTTGGCAACATTGCATAGATGTTGATTTTCTATGTTAATTTGACTATTTGGACTTAAATATTTTCAGGATCTCTTTGACATTGCCATTCTCTTTGGCATTGCCAAAGAGATCCTAAACATATCTAATAACAATCCAAATAGCCAAATTGACATGGAAAATCAACATCTAGGCAATGTAGAGTCAGTTTTTCGGTCTATTATCTCATCATAGTTCATGTCATTTGCATACGTTCCGCTCCTCTGCCACGCCCACCTCAGATCAACAAGTGCGCCGAGAAAATATAGTTCTCTTCATCGCCGCCAGATGGCGAGCGGGGAGTGTGGAGAAGAAAGATGGCGGCCGATTGGAGTGGCGACTTGGAGCAAGTCTCTTCCGAAACGGGCGTCAGTTGCATTGATAGTTTCCTGCACAGCCCAAACGTCTCGGTTGATATTTCCGCAAGTAAGGAGGAAACATTTGGCAACGACTCAGCGGCAAAAACAGACGATCATAACACAAATGTCATATGGATTGTCGGTATGGATTTTTATCTTCTCCCAAAATGGCTGCTTTGTGCAACCCCAAATTCTCCATACTTGGTCAGTGTCAGAACTTAATTTTATTTCCTTGCCGCCCCAAGTTGTGTCCAAGCTGGAAATACCGATGCTGGCTTAAGCCTTGTATTGCTAGGGATGATGTTCCTCTAAAGTAAATGTAGAGAGGTTTCAAGGAAATAAAATGCCCTTATTTATTTTTAGATAAGTGTGTGGATTACAAAGTTATCCCAATTACTGAATTAGCCAATGTCAAAACTTGACTGACTTTTGAGAGTGAAGGGTATTTGTAATCTTGTTCCTAAGCCTAGGGTAGGGGGGGTTACCTGGAGAAGTTGGGGTTGAGTATTGACTTGAGAACAAGAAAAACGTATATCTATATACTAATCTGCACTCTTTTATTTTTATTTTTAAGAAGTCTTCAAGTCTGCACTCTTGGGCAGAACTGTGGGCCTCAGAGTTGCATTGTGAAAAAGGATGTAATGGTGATATAGAGATATGTATCTCAGCAATTATATTGGTCCATTAAATGTTATCCTTCTGAAAAGTGCATTGATAATAAACATCTCCACCTTTATGAATCTTTATCTATAAAGACCACAATTGGGGGCCCTGACTACTAACTAGACCACACTTTTCCTTCAATTACACTGATCAGGCATAAAAAATGTTGTTTGTTTCCTGTAACCCTACCCTAACAAGTTTTTATTCAAAAATATCCCTACCCTTACGTTTTTTCTGCCACCCAAACTCCCAATCAATGTAAAACATGCATAAAGCACACATTTTTGACCAAAAAATAATGCAAAAAAAATTTTTTTTACCGACCTTCATACCCTTTTTTCAGACTGTTACAGGAAACAAACAATTTCTTCTTTTAAGCCTCAGTGATCACCCAAAATTGCAACATGTTACAGGGCCCGACATTAACTTTTGCGGCGACTTGCCCAGTAGGGCAAGTGCGATTCAACTTTCACTTGCCCCACTCAAACCTTCACCTGCCCTTGAAAAGTTTTATGTTTTATGTTTCATTTAAAACCAAATAGAACATGGTGCTGGCATGTGAAAGCATATTTTCTAGGACAAGCTTGGATGCCAGACCACAAAACTTGCACACATTCTCAAAAGTAAACCCGAAATATACACAGCATACTTGCCCAGTGGGACAAGCAAGATACAGTTTTCACTTGCCCTACAGCTATAATTTACAAATTCTACTTGCCCGGGGCAACGGGGCAAGCACCAACGTCGAGCCCTGTGTTATAACATACCTCTTCAAGGCCATTGAGAAAGTCAAAACATGACATAATTTTCATCCTCTATCATATCTCCATGAAATACATCTGAACAAAATTGAAGTAGTGTTAATCAGAATTCAATCTTTTACCTTAAACAACTCGCCATTTTCACAATATTTCCTTAATTCTGGAGTTTATTTCAAAATGACCCCGAGGAGGGCTCTATGAAATAGGTGGGGGAGGGGGGGGGGGGGGGGGGGGTATGTTGGCTTATGCTTGTCATCAAATTTTTAAATTACTCCTGAAGCACTGAGTTTTGGCCAAAAAAGGCACCCTTATTCATAAAAAATGCTGACTTTCCCAAGTTAAATAACACCACTTCTTTAACCAAAACACTGACTTTGGATGAAGCCACCCCTAGACCATAAGTAATGTTTCTGGACATTTTCTTTTCTTTGGTTACCCCAAGGTATGGATGTATGAAATGATATAGCAGCCTATTAAGTATTTTTTATATCTACCCCTTGCAAGATCTCCTCAGTATCCCACACTTTGTTGGTAATATTTTATGTTATCTGCTTTACTTTACTTTTTTTTATTTATTTTTTATTGGGGGGGGGGGGGGGGGGGATCTTTACCCCCATACTTCGTACCTGGGTTAAAAAAAAGTAACCTTCTTTTAGAAAAGCCGGACATGTGGAGGTCTTGAAAAAAAACCTTCTTCTTTTGCGAAATCCATAACACGGGTGCGCACCCCTCTGTACCTTACAGCCCCTCCTGGGAGGGAGATGACAGTCTTAAAGGCCAACTGTCAGGATTCAAAGTTTAAACATATAACCCAATCATGTCTGCATAGAGACATGATACTTAAATGGCTATATACACTTTTTCATTAAACTTAATTCCACTGAATATCTCAAGTATCTTGAGGAGAGTTATATTCTGTCTGACCCAAGCTTGGCTCAGGCTGACCGTTTATTTCCTCTTTTTTATTACGGAAAGTTTGTGTTAGACATCCAAACTTGACAAACATCTTCATTAGATCATTAAAGTTTTTTATGTGCATTTTTGTATGACGACTTTGCAACAGGATTTATTCATCCTATAAGAACAATGGTATCATTCTAAAGAGCTTGAATGTCATGTATTTTTTGTTGTTGATTCAGAGGAGGATGGCGGCAACACCTGCACTCAGTACAGTGGTGAGGACATTCCTGGTGGCTCTCAGGCATCGCTGGACACATCTGACCAGTCCACAGAACAGATACTCACACCCCATACAGCTGACACTGAGGTAAGCATATCACTGGACACATCTGACCAGTCCACAGAACACATACTCACACCCCACACAGCTGACACTGAGGTAAGCATATCACTGGACACATCTGACCAGTCCACAGAACACATACTCACACCCCATACAGCTGACACTGAGGTAAGCATATCACTGGACACATCTGACCAGTCCACAGAACACATACTCACACCCCACACAGCTGACACTGAGGTAAGCATATCACTGGACACATACTCACACCCCACACAGCTGACACTGAGGTAAGCATATCACTGGACACATCTGACCAGTCCACAGAACACATACTCACACCCCACACAGCTGACACTGAGGTAAACATATACAGCCATAGCCAGCAGGGTGTCTGGGCATCTTTTGGACACCCCAACCCTCAAAAATCACTGCTCAGAAGTCAGAACATGTAGTTTTTGTGAGGTATGTCTTAATATGTCAATCTCAAGCATGTAATTCAATTATCTCATAATATAATTTACCTGACATTGTATAAGGATATTGTGCCTTATTTCAATAATTTTATACATGTTTATGGTTAGAATCTGAGTACATGTATATTGTTGTCCCAGTTGAAAAATTGGACGCCCAAAAGTTTTACAATTGCCAATTTTGAGCACCCTGTTTCTAGATCCTAGTTAAGACCCTGGATGTAAGGCCACTATCAGGCAGCTACATAGGTACAATTTCAATTACTGGTATCGCCACTTTTTTGCCATAATTAGACAAGCCAGTTGAAATCGGCGAAGAAAACTTGAGTACCCAGAAAAAATAGTGCCTAACCCCAAGTCACTGGCAACTTTCTTGCATGCCCCATCTGGGATTCCAACCCAGGGCAGTGGAAATCTGTGGCAATGCTAGTTAAACAATTATAAGTTGAAAAGAAATATATAGATTTACAAAAGGTTTAAAGTTGAAAGGAATTCCATATCTTTCATCCCCATATTTTTCTCTGAGTCTAAGTTTTACTAGTTGAAATAGTTCATCTGAAGTCTTCTTTGGTTCGCTTTTAGTCCACTTGATTTTCTATACAACCAAGGAAGAATGCAGTTGAAATACTATTATTGATTATTGCAATTGTTATTATTATTATTTATGATTATTATCATTACTATAATAATTATTGTTATCATCATTGTATAGTTATCATTATTATCATCATCATCATAATTATTGTTTTATTATTATTATTATTGTTATCATTGTTAATGTTTACATTTCACCCTCTTGAGATACCCTCCTTTGCAAACTCACAAGTCTATGATACCTAGACTACCACTATTGCAGAACATTATTTTACATTATAATTTTTTTTGAAAACTGTTGACTAGGATGCCGAGTCTCTTGAGGATTCCGAGCTGAAGTTTGGCGATGGATTACGGCGGGGAGACCGAGAGAAAAGAGAGAGGAGATCCTACTCCCCCGATGTGAAGAAGCCGGGCAACCGAGGGAAAAAGCGACGTAAGCGAGCGCGCACGTCCCCAAACACCAGAACCTCCGTGACCAATAGACCGTATGATAAGCTGCCTAATGGTATGGTATAATTTAGGCCTAAAATAAAAAAGTTGTTTGTTTCCTGTAACCCTACCCTAACAGGTTTTTATTCAAAAAAATACCTACCCTAAAAAAAATTCTGCCCTTCCAACTCCAACATAAAACATGCATAAAGCACACATTTTTGACCAAAAAAAAAATAATTTTGCTGACCTACCTACCCTATTTTTTTTCCGGACCGTTACAGGAAACAAACAATATATTTTTCTTGGCCTTATACACATTCAATTTGATTCACCTTTTCATATTATGAGTTCTCAATAATAAAAAAAGATTAAAGGTATATAGGTTATGTATCTTTGAAAATTGCTTTGGAAATAAGCTTACATTTGCAAAATATTTTTTTGATGAAAATTTATTTTATCTAACGTTTCACATAAATGCTTTTTTCAGCAAAACATAACACTAAAACTTACTTTCTTTCTCTGATACTGAAAGCATGAATTATTCATTGATTAGCCAACCAGAGACAGGATGCAAATTCTGAGAGCGAAGAAAATACCCATATAGTCCAATAAATTACTGCCTACCCATACTCTGACATCCTTGATTTCACAAAGGGATGAGGGTAGTTTTTTCCTCATAAACTGCTCTTCAATTTCATGGCCCTAGCATGGTCCTAGCCAGCAGGGGGTATGGGTGCCTTTTTGGACACCCAAACCCTTAAAAAGAACCCCTCAGGACACCCAAATATTTTTGTGTGAAATTTCTAAAAATCCCAATCTCAAACATATAAATGAATTTTTTCATCTCCAAATAGTACCCATGACATTGTTTAAAGGATATAATGCCTTATTCTGATAGATGTATACATGTTTATGGTTGAAATCTGAGTATATTGTGATCCCCCTTAAAATTTTGGACACCCAAAAATTATACAATTGCCAATTTTGGCCACCCAGTTTCTAAATCCTGGCTAAGACCCTGGGTCCGTTATCACCAACTCTTTCCAGAACTGTCAAATAAAACATTTCCGTTGCCAAACCCTGTCTCGGTTTACCTAATCCCTGTCTTGTTCTCGCTAGGTCAACCGTTCAGCTGTGATCTATGCAAGTCGCCCTTCGTGTGCAACCCGGCGAGACGAGCCAATCAGGTGAAGCGCTCAAAACACATGCCGTCGCCGCGCTACAAGCGAGACCAGACCACCGGCAAAGTCCTCATCCTCTGTAACGCCTGTGGTGAGTACTGTATAACTGGTATATTTTACAAGCATTTAATTTTCGCTTTTTTGCGCTCTCAATGATAGCGCCAAAATAACATCCTTCTAATAGATATCCTGCTTTGTATCTGCTTTGTCTGAGTGCTTGAATGCACAAATTCTAAGTAGCACAAATACCTTCCTGCAGGGCTGTAAAGCAAATTTTTTAGCATTCCACATTAAAGCCATGTACAATATAGGGCTCAGAATCTGCCACCATTGCTTAAAAAAATGAAAGTCAGTTGAATGAGGGAGGAAGGAAGGGGATTGGTTTTTACGACGCTTTCAACAGCTTAGATAATATGTTTAGGCAAACCAGAATGCCTGTGGTGAGTATGCCATCATTGCTTTAAAAAATGAGATTCAGTTGATTGAGGAAGGAAGGGGATTGTTTTTTTCTGCCGCTTTCAACAGCTTAGTTAATATTGTGACGAGATTAGGGATGGGGACCGCGGACCAGTTCATATGTGAAACCGGCCTGAGCATTGCGGTTAACCAGTCAAAAACCAGACCTCCCTCTACACGGTTCGGTTTTCTATGCATGCACAGGGTTCCTGGAGGCGTAATAAAACTGTCAGCACCTACCTCCTCGCTGGCCTCACAATGTCTGCCAAGCGCGACGATCAAACAGCCATTTCAAAATCTCTCAAGTCTGGTACCCTGCCCACTTTCACTATGCTCAGAAGCCTTCTGAGCGTAGAGAAAGTGGCCAGGGAGCTAGTATATAGGAACTTTCCATAACTTTCCAGTTCAGGCAAGTTCAGCCACGCATTCCATTGCATAGTTTCGTATCCAAGAAATGTCATTAATAAACCGTTTAGGAAACCGTGATAAAACCGAACCGTAGAAGCAAAACCGAGAACCGAACCGAACCGTAGAATTCTCAATGATCCCCATCCCTATACGAGATAGATACCAGTAACCAGGGAAATATTTCCTACAGTAGTACTCATTATGAATAGTTTCAAGGGGTCTTTCAGTTGCATCTCTATTACCATAGACAGCCCTTACAGAACATTTCACATTCATATAGCGACCAGGCCAACCCGCTTATGGGGATCAAGTAGAGATTTAAACCTGCAACCTCATGTTTGGGGGGCCAAGCATCAGTTGAATGAGAGTGATTGGTTTCATCAGGGTTTATTTCATTAATAACATTGAAAACAGAGCTAGTGCTCTTCTACTGTTCACAAGGGGCTTAGGAAAGTGTGTATTCTTTAGTTTTGAAATGTGAAGATTTTTTGAAGGTCAAACCTCAAGCTGAAACAGAACTTACAGAAGTGGTTGTCCTTTTTCAATGGGATACTCATTTTTCTTAATGAACTTTCTCCTTTAAATATATAAATATCGTCTAATTTTTTTTTAGAATTTGTAAGTATATACTTACAAAATCTCTAGTCATTTATCGGCCATAAACGTAGTCCTGTACATGTGTTTGCAATTTTATTGCCGTATGTTCTCTTATGTGTGTGCTATTTTTTTTCGTTTTTTTTGTATATTTTGTTTGTATAGGTGTTAAATGTGGGAAGTTTATAGTTTTTAGTAGTGTTCTGTCTATTTTTGATATGTTTTTAATCGTTTGTTTTTGTGGTCGTTAATTTCACGATGGTTTCAGGATCTATCTCGCCCGCGACACCGTTGCTTAGCAGTTCAGCGTGACCTATTTTTTTGCGCATGCGCGACCTATTTCTTTTGCGCATGCGCGCGTTGTTGCATATATTAATTTTTATTGCGCATGCGCTTGGAGATCGCATTTTTAATCAGGTAGTTTGGCGTGCGAGCGCATTAGCGATCGAGTGCGTATGAATTTCTTTTTAGCGATGTTCAGGGTTTCATAATTAAATGCTAGGGTTCTGTGTCTTGTGTTTTATTTATTTCGTATTCATGTTTTGTTGATGTTAGTGTGCTATCGGAGGGTTTGGTTTTGTTGTTTTCTGTTGAATGGGTTGGGTCTATTTCTTGGTGGAGGGTGTGTGAAGCGGTCGTGCATATGAATGGCGATGTTTGTATTTAGTTCAGTCACGTATCGGCGGTCGTGTGCGTATGGATTTGGTTGTTTATTTTATGCGTGATTTGTCGATCGTTGGCGTTTGTATTGGATGGTTTAATGTATATTGTTGTTGTTTGTCGAATATGTTTGTTGTGTGTCGTGTGCGAGTTTTGTTTTGTTGTTTGTATTTGAGTCAGTGGGTCCTTTTTTTATGGTTGGTTGTGATGCGGTCGTGTGTGTGTATGACGTAGTCGGGGTTTTCCTGGGGAATACCTTATAGTCACGTGGTGTGTCTGGCGCGCTGTGTCTGGGTATATCAAGCGTGGGGGTTTTCCCAATAGTCACGTGTGCTGGGTAGTGGTTGTCGTAGCCCATACCAAATGCCGTATAGCAGACTATTCAGAAAAACACATGTGAAATTTATGTAAGACTATTAATAGAAACTCTGGATTTGCTTTAATTGTTTTGAAATGGTACTCCGCGGAACTTCGTTTATTCAATCCGTCACTTTACAGGGACTCCGATCAAGCGCTTGAGCGTAAACTTTATGACCATTTCTCCTGATTGGATGATCGATCGCTGTCAAGAAGCCTTTTTTTCAAGTGCTGAAATTTGATGTCAAAAAAATGAAATACTGAGATTATCAGTTTTTGCGTTAATTCTTCAATTTTTGAAGAAATAACTGTCACAAAAGATGTTTGAAATCCCTTGTGTAACGAATTCTATTTCACCCAACGTTTACTATCAAACAAAAAGTGGAATAGTATTTATAACCCATTAGATGTAACTGTAAAGCAAAATAGCAGCATCTAAAGTAGTAGGGTATCTAGATCTATTTAAATCCACTGAACTAGTATTACGGTATATGCTATTTGATGTTTTGTACTTACTTTTTTCATATTTTTCAATTTCTTTTGTATGCCATGCATGGAATTTGAAGCATTAACAAATTTTTACCTTCCTTTCTATAATACATTTTTTCCGGCAATAAAAAGATTAGGGTAGGGGCAAAAAATTAGGGTCGGTAGGGTAATAGGAAACAAACATCTTTTTTTTTAGACCTAAGTTTTTTTTCACTAAGTAAATACATCTTTGTGGTTGTAAGATGAAAGCAAATTGAGGTCTCCCTTGAAAAATCAAACACCCTAAAATTTCAGAATTTCCAATTTTCGTCACTTCTGGAGGGTAGACTTGCTGTGGGGTATAAAAAGTTTCATATTTGCCTGGTTTGGGGTTTCAGATTTTTACCTGGCCAGAGGTGACAGATGTTTCTTTTGTGATCACACCTTTCTGTGTATGTTTCAGTGGAGGCCTTTTGAAGGTCTCCTTTTAGTACACTGCTGTAAATTCCTGTTACTCGTTTCTTACATATATTTTGAATTTTCTACTGTGGAGTCCTTTTAACCTCACTGAACAGTTAGAAAAACAAAACACAGTAAACATATAGGAAGTATTTTGATATTTACCAAATATTTAAAAACAACTAGCAGGCCCCCGTGCACAGCACGGGTTTGGATTCGAAGTGTTACTCAATGATGTGCAGGAGGTTTAGAGGCATAGAATAATTTTTTATTATATCATTTTTTATAGAATAATTTTTTATTATTTTTAAATAAGTAAATAAATAAAAAGAACACAACAGTTCTCAGTTATGAGTTATCACCAGCATCAATCAGAAAAAAATAAAAAGTTCAGGCCCACCTTATAGCAGGCCCCCTGCTTGCAAAGAATAGGCACACTTGAGTTTTTATAGCGCGGCATTGATTATACACTGCAGACCCCCCCCCATGTTATCAGTGGGAGACCAACAGCATGTGCGAAAATATAGAAAGCATGATAAATAAGTAGTGTTCAGAAAGTTGCAAAGTCAGAACAAAATGTTGCAAAGAGATGCAAAAAGGAATTTACAGGGGATAGAAAAGGAAAAAAGGAAACATAGGATGTAACCAATCACCACCCTCCCCCCCCCATGTTATCAGTGAGATTCCAACAGCAAGTGCCAAAAAAAAAAGAACGCATGATAAATAAGTAGTATTCATAATCAATCACAATTTTCAAGCATCGATTACACTGCAGACATAGGATGCAATCAATCACCCCCACCCCCGCCAATGTTATCAGTGGGAGCCCAACAGCAAGTGCCAAAAAAAAGAACGCATGATAAATAAGTAGTGTTCATAATGTTGCAAAGAACAAAATGTTGCAAAAAGGCAGTCAATAAAGGGGCAGTAGAGTGACAGGGGGAGGCAGTCGATAAAGGGGCAGTACAGTGACAGGGGGCAGTCAATAAAGGGGCAGTAGAGAGACAGGGGGCAGTCAATAAAGGGGCAGTAGAGGGATAGGGGGCAGTCAATAAAGGGGTAGTAGAGATAGGGGGAAGTCAATAAAGGGGCAGTAGAGGGATAGGGGGAAGTCAATAAAGGGGCAGTAGAGAGATAGGGGGCAGTCAATAAAGGGGCAGTAGAGTGACAGGAGGAGGCAGTCGATAAATGGGCAGTACAATGACAGGGGGCAGTCAATAAAGGGGCAGTCAATAAAGGGGCAGTTGGGATCCAGGGGGCAGTCAATAAAGGGACAGTAGAGACACGGGGCAGTTAATAAAGGGGCAGTAGAGAGATTGGGGGGCAGTCAATAAAGGGGCAGTAGAGAGATAGGGGGGCAGTCAATAAAGGGGCAGTAGAGAGACAGGGGGCAGTCAAATAGAGAGGAGAGTTGTAACACCACTAATGTCATGTCTGAGTACACATGCACTTATTCTCCATATCAGCCTAGTGCTCTATTGGTGTAGAGTTGGAACCTTTTTGCAACATTGTATAATTTTATAGGTAGAGTTGAAAGAGGGGGAGAGCAACATTGTATAATACTTATAGATACAGTTTACCACAGTGTATGAAATACATTGTATCAGGCCGGTAGAGTTGAAAGAGGGGGAGCGCAACATTGTATAATACAATTGTATCATTTCAGTTGCCATTGACAACGTGGCATTTTTCGCAAATAAAGGCATTAAATGCCCAAAATTTAAAAATATAAAAGTGTTACCTACTGTAGGAGACCCAAGGCAACCATTTCACGGCAGCAGTGCGACCCGCACATGCACAACCGCCGAGAAAAGCTTGTCCTACGGCTGGGGGAAGTGCATATTTATATGTAGAAGTGACGTAAAATTACCAAATACGAACTATTAAAATACTTATGAGTATAACAAATTCTTGACGCCACTGGCGTCTCTCTTGTTATATTCGTTATATTTCTTCCGAGTTTTTCAGATTTATTCTTTCGTTGGTAAGGAATGAATGAGTTAAAGCTATACATTTTATGTCCCATTTTGTTTCAGGGTTGGCATTTGAGCGGCCACAGAAGCCCCCTAAGGCTGCACCAGCGCCCTCTCCTGGAGAAAAAGAGAAGTATCTTGAAGAAGCTCGTACATTTGCCTTATCACTAGCAGAGGGACTTAACGACCCTGATGGTAAGTTTCATTTTAGCAGTTCTAATAAAAGTGAATGATATAGTTCATTTAGTATCATAAATATTGAAGACCCTTTCTCAAAGGGAGCTCTCAATATGAATGGGTTTAAATTATTTATTTGTATTTTCCTTCAAAAAGAAAAAAAGATAAACAGAAAAGTAAATAATTTACATAGGCATCAGGCATGTTTGAGGACATAAGGAAATCTCAATCATGCCCCATCAATACTTTGCAATTAATTTGCAAGTTCTATTCAAAATATTAAAATTAAAAAAACAACAGTTTCAGCAGGAAGATATTCCAAAATGGTGAAGACAATTACTGACACTATTTATTGGATGAATATGAAAATTCATCCTGGCTTTGTTTTCCAGCGGAGCGACTTTGCTGTCCCCATTTCAAGTTAAGACCATGTGGCTGTTTGCAGAAGTACATTATAAGGGATGGTAAGTACTCTTCTTACTTTCAACAAGGCACCAGTTGCATTTCAGATCCCATTATGAAAATAAATTAATCCTATGACTGAGTGACCACAGTAAGACCAGCAATGTCATATGTTCATCTCCCTTTTCTAAAAAAACACAGCATAAAATATATTTAAACTGTGATTAAAAAATCAGAAAAATAGCTGGCAAAAGAAAATAATTTTGTCAGTCCTTATGAGGTATACACCAGTGCTCAAATGAGGCATTCTCTGACTGGCAAACATTTTTACCGCCAATATTTTAAAAAATTGAGCATTTGGTATGCAGCTTTAGGAAGCTTCTTCTTTGTAAAAAACTTTTCAGTGTCTATGACAATTAGCATCCAAACATTTATAGGGTGACCCTTAGGCAGGGTCTTAGCTAGGATTTTAAAAATGCCTGTCAAAAACAGCAATCACAAAATTTCTGCCTGTCCAGATTTAGCTACTCAGTTTCTTCAAATCCTTTTACTAACTACATTTACTGGCCTTTTGTGTCAAAATGGCAATTTACACTTCAGTCATGGCTTGTTAGGAAAAGATATGATTACTAATCCATAGAATTAAAAAATTGAAATTTATTCATAGAAGTTTTTGCCCGTCCGAAAGGGAGTATATCAGGAAACTGCCTGTCCACAAGACAGGCTGGATTGGTCCTGGCTAAGTCCCTGTCCTACGCATGAAAGGTTTTCTTCACCTAATACACGTTTCTTTATTTCTGATTTATTTCCAGGCCAGATGGATGAGTCGAGGAAGAGGGCGAGTGAGTTGTTGGTGATCCTGAAGGAGGCAAAGCGCCTCGCCTCAGAGAAATGCTACGACGTGGAGGAGGTCTTTGGTCCCAATGGCAGGAAAAAGTAAGTCATTGTCATCTGTTATATTCCTAAATCACTTGCTCTCCAGAAAGAGGGCGAGTGAGTTTTTGGTGTTCCTGAAGGAGGCCAAGCGCCTCGCCTCAGAGAAATGCTACGACGTGGAGGAGGTCTTCGGTCCCAATGGCAGGAAAAAGTAAGTCATTGTCATCTGTTATATTCCTAAATCACTTGCTCTCCAGGAAGAGGGCGAGTGAGTTGTTGGTGTTCCTGAAGGAGGCCAAGCGCCTCGCCTCAGAGAAATGCTACGACGTGGAGGAGGTCTTCGGTCCCAATGGCAGGAAAAAGTAAGTCATTGTCATCTGTTATATTCCTAAATCACTTGCTCTCCAGGAAGAGGGCGAGTGAGTTGTTGGTGTTCCTGAAGGAGGCAAAGCGCCTCGCCTCAGAGAAATGCTACGACGTGGAGGAGGTCTTCGGTCCCAATGACAGGAAAAAGTAAGTCATTGTCATCCGTTTTTATTTGCTGTCACAAGCTATCAGCCCTTATATTGCCTTTTTATTGTAGTTAACCTAATACCTGCTTTGAGAATGATGTGATTACCTGTGGTTGAAATATAATACAATGATGCATATGTACTTAAAGATGTAGTAAAAGTCATATCTTTGAGAATTAAAAAAATATATCATTGAGATCTTTAATATTGGTAACAAGTATAAGTCTTGTTTAAACCATTCATGCCTGTAGCAGCCAAAACTGACAGACTATTTTGGGCATTTCATTAAAAAAGGAAATGGCAGGGAACTATTTAAAGGAGAGTTGTTCACTTTTAAGTTGTTAATCTCCAACTCTCCTTCAAATAGTTTGCAAATAAATGCTTCAATACATTGTTGTTTTCATAAGTTTTACAAGTCCAGATGACACTCGTCAAGTAGATCTCCAGGTATGAATAGGTTAAGGATATACTGCTAGTGGGCAAATCTAAAGCAAATCTTAGATGTAAATTTACACGAATGTCTCAACCACTTTGTGGGTGTATAACTAACTATATAGAAAAACATCTCTTAAAATTAGATAGGGTGCATTTTCAAATGATTTCTCGATCAAATAAACAGTGTTTAAAATTTTTGTTTTCAGAAATGAAAGTATAGGGCTTGGCAATGGTCAGCAGGTTTTCTTGCTAAATAACTCTTTTATATCTTTTTTTCAGAAATAAAAGTATAGGGCTTGGTAATGGTCAGCGTAAGTCGAAGGCATTTGAGGATTACATTCTGAAGCACCGGCAGCATTTGAGGGAAGAGCTAAAGCTATGTGAGAGAGCAACTCAGCGCGTTCTCTGCTACTCCAATAACTTCCTACACAAGAGACTCAAGACAGATGAGGTACGTTGGATGTTCCAACAAAAGTTGTCAGATAGGGCTGCATACCGCTAAGGGTGAAGCGGTACGGTACCATAACCGGTACCAACGAAATGGTACGGTATGTTAACGGTACTGCTATCAGTATTTTGAACTATGCTAAGTACGCACTTAGCCTAGTTCTTGACATACATAGATAACATATCAATCTCTGCTAAGTATGTTGATAACATCATATGAAAAGTTGTACTTACCCATGCCGAAAACTTGTTAACATGAGAGGTACGCTATAGCGAAGCAAGTACCATATCACTGCCGCCATAGTGTATGTTGTGATTGTTATCTCCACCGCGTAGTGGCGCTGTAGTAGCGATATGCAGCGCCACTATGCGGTGGCGATAACAATCAAAATGAACACTATGCATATGGCAGCAGCGATATGGTACTCGCTTCGCTATAGCGTACCTTCGAAGTAAACAAGTTTCGGCACCTGTAAGTACAACTTTTCATATGATATTAAGGTGCTTTGGTTGTATTGTTTTGCAAAATACCGATAAGCATACCGTTAAATATTGAAACGAGTATTCACCGGTATTTTGCGAAGCGGTATTCGGTACGGTGCTGGTACCGGGTACCGGTGTACAGCCCTATTGTCAGATAAAGTAGAACTTTTAATTTGGACCAAACTTGGTCTAATTTATGAGGCATAGGAGACTCAAAACAGACAGGGTAAGACCTTATACTCAGTTGGATTTTCTGACATTGCATATTTATTTGGGGGAGTTTAAACTAAGTTGATAATTTTATTTTGACAGAGAACAAATGAGGCTGTGTACAGCAATGGTGTTAACACAACATTCCTGAAATGTTGATTTCATTCAAACATTCCAGTATGTCTTGACAGGTGCAATAGCTTGAACAGAGTTAATTTCAGGAGTTTTTGTCCACTTTGGATCAAGAATACCATATGATGCTAAATGATTCCCAGAATATATGATATTAATTATATTATTATGATTAAGAATAGAATGATTAGCAGAATCATGCAAAAAATGCCTTTGTCTAAATGATATCACCGATTTGGTCAGGAAATTCTCAGGCATGAATGGCTAAATAATTTTGCCTGTGAATAAATCAGTATGAATTGCAATAAGTCATTTGAGTGTCTGCAACTGTAACTACCATGATGTTGTTATCTTGTTGTGTTTGTAGCGGGGTTTTCGAGCAGAGCGTGTTAAAGGAAAGGCGGCCCTAGGACAACTGAAGGATATTTCACTGATCCCCCAGGAGAGGTGCTGTGTGGATAACTGTAGTATGGTACGTATCCTGTATGAGGCACTCACCTCTTCACATCCTGGCTCCTGCAGGAGGTGTGAAATATGGCTGCATAGAGAGAGGAAATGGGGCTACTGGAATACATAATCTCTACCCAGTGGGGCCTAATGGGATTGGGTCTTTATAATAATAATAATAATTATAATAATTATAATAATATTGATAATTATAATATTAATAATAAAAATAATAATAATAATAATAATGATAATAATAATAATAATAATAATAATATGATTGATGATGATAATAATAATAATGATAATAATAATGATAATTATAATGATAATACTAATAATGCTACTACTACTACTACTAATAATAATAATATGATAATAATAATAATAATAATAATAATAATGATAATTATGATGATGATAATAATAATGATAATATTAATGATGATAATAATAATAAAAATAATAATAATAATAATATGATAATAATAATAATAATAATGATAATAATAATAATATTAATGATAATAGTAATAATTATCTTTATTTCACAATAACACAGTCAAATACAGGATTTGATTTTCGCTGTGGGCCTCAAATCGGTGACTTAACAAGTATATTTCCTATATGAGCTGGCATGCTTTAGGGCCCCTTTAAGGTGTTGCTTTTGTTCCAGTTTCTCTTCATACCGTATGTTTGTTTCAGTTGGCTCTGACGCATGCTTGTCTCCTGCACCAGTGGCGAGAGAGGGCGACATCGGGACAGATAGAGGCTCGCAGGGTGCTGGCGGAGATGCTTACCCCATCTGGTGAGTATCTTCACAACTAGAAGCATGAAAAAAAAAGACCTGCCATTTTTTTCTGGTAATAAACTATAGTAACAATACATAATTAGTAATAGTTTAGATCGGTTCGGTATTAACCTTGAATGCAAAGTAGTGGTGCAGTATAAGTAAAAAAAATCCTTTATTTGCTCTCAACTTATCAGTTTACCAGCCATAGGAAATAGTCATAAAAAGCTGTCATAAACAACACTGATTATGCATTCAACTTTTATCAATACCTGTTTATTACAGACTTGCCCATTTCACACCCTCATTAGCACTTGTATTTCATCACAAGTATTGATCACAGTTAGTCTAGAGATCATGGTTACTCATGACAGGAAATAGTCACATAGAACATTTGAAAGTCACTAAATAAAACTTTCAACCCTCAGAAGCGCACTAAAACTCCTATATTAAGCTGCAAGCCGATGTAGTATATACTTCCTTACCTAAATATCCAACTTTTATGTAGTCATTTCCATCAAAACTGCTTTTACACTCAGTTTTCTTCTACGAGGGGAAATCTGAGAGGCTGTTTCTTTTTGCGTAACAGCCCCACTGGTGGATTAATAGATTTGACCCAGATAGATAAACCACTGCCTAGAGCATTGAGGGGGGCTACTAACCAGGAAGCACAGCCGCAGCACAGCACAGACCCCCCACAGCATCTTACCCACGGTACTCTATGGGCACATTTCCTGTAATGAGTTTATTCTGGAAATTTTGCTGATTCTACCAGAGTTTTATTTTATTAGAGATTAAACCAGAGCCTTTGGAATTGGCTTAATGGCAGGAATCTTACAGATCAGCCACAAACTACTGTAAAACCCATTATTATCGCGCTCCTTTTAATTTCACACATTTCGCGCTATGTTGTGGTTACGCATATATTACTGGCGCTCATATACATTCAAAATAGCATAACAATGCCCCATCTAGCGGTGTTACAGTTGATGCGTGTAATTAAATGGCCGCAAACAGATTCAGACGGACGTTGCGTGAATAAAAATGTGCGTGGTAATAAAGGGTTTTACAGTATGATCATCAGTCTATAAGCCTGCCACATTCAAATTAGACCGGGGGCTGAGTTGAAGACAGGAGGCTGAGTTGGGTTTTGTCAGGCATGTGTTAACCCTTATGCTGCTGGTGGCTAATTTGGCCAATACAAAATAATGCAAAATACCTGAAAAATTACAAAAACCCAGGCACATGGTTACCTTTCTGATAGCGCTCAGCGAGAGCTATCCAATGAATACCAAAATGATAGGGTTTAGATGGTTTTCAATAAATTTTGCGTCCTTGTGCTTAGGACATAAGTAGCCTCTGCATTGGAAGGGTTAAGAAATTGAACCATTCAGTTGTAGTTCTAAACAGCCTGTAATATGATACATCTCATGTAAAGGTATTGGTAAAGTTATTTGGTTTATAGTCTCGTATCCACCGAAGCGCTCACACAACCTTCCTCCCCTAGCAGGCCTGTACACACGGAAACCATTTCAATCCCCCGGGGGTTATTCCAGAGCAACTGGCAGCATATAGCGCACAAGCTCTAAGAACTGCCTTATTTATGCTAGGTACCCATTTTACAGCTGGGTAGACTGAAGCAATGTGGAATAAACTGTCTTGCCCAAGGACAGACCAAAGTGCCCCGGCTGGGAATTGAACCAGCGACCTACTGATTACTAGTCCGACACCTAACCAGGTAAACCAACTGAGCTACTTTTTCCCCATAGTGTCATATATTATGGCTCCATCATTCCATAGGTAAATTTGTATTACAAAACAAAGCTATTGCAGAGACTTATGCTTGGTTTATGTATTTGCCACCAGGTGGTGCAAGGTCCAACTGTTACAAGTTCATCTCGTGGATAACGGGCTGCAGCCACAGCACCATCGGGCGAGTAAACGATCAGATGAAGAGAACCGGAGGAGACAGAGAACCTCCTGAACATGGATTGAGGAAATACTGGCAAGATCACCCCAAGCGCAAGTGCAAGTCTTCCCAAGATGCATCACAGGAGGAACAAGAGAGTATGTGCTACTTAAGAGTTCTTTGTTAAATTGTCGCCTGGATCCATGATACTTTTAACAATAACTTAGGAATTAACAATGATTTTACAAAATATTTGAATGAGATTTGTTGGTAGTGTTCTGATTAGCATTTCTCCTCCAAACATTTTCGCAAATATGCTTCCGTTTCTAAGATATTATCTGAGTTACGGGGCTGCTTTTTGCTGCTCTGACCATAAATGGGTAGAATAGAAAATTTCTTATCTTATATAACTTATTTATGCCTGCATTGATTTGACTTAAAATTGGTTTTTAAAGAGTCAAACTTTGTCTTTATTCTCATCCATTTGCTTTCAAGAATATTAAATCCCAACTCACAGTTTTGATACAAGTATTTTATCTTCACCTCTAAAGCACTTACATAAAACTAAGGAGTCTAAATTATCTTTTTTTTTCAGGTATCAACGTTTGTTTTATATGATTATATTTTTCAAAAGACAGAGTAATGTGAGGCCTGAGTAAAGATATAGCTCGGATCAATTCAAAATGTTTTTATTTATGAATCTGTCACTTTTGACCCTGTTTTTCTTTTCTAGGTGTTGAGGAAGTCATTGTAGAGGGCAGCGCCAGTCCCCAGCAGCTCATTCTGCAGCAACTAGGTCACAGTGACCTAATTACGATCCCCCTCTCCAGCCAGCCTCTCACCCTGACCCAGGCACCAACCACGGCAACCAATAACTCAACAGTAAGATTGTCACGATTCTCTCCCCTCCTCTCCTCAATAAGACTGTAAGCTTAGATGAATACAATATAGATCTGGTCTGTTGCCACAGACCAATTACCATGGGACCCATTATGAAGCCCTGGACCCCGACCCAGGCACCATCCATGGCAACCAATAACTCAACAGTAAGATTGTCACATTGTCACGATCCTCTCCCCTCTTTTTAGCCAATGAGATTGGAAGGTACTTGACCCTTTCATGCCCATAGAAGCCAAAACTGCCTAACTATTTTGGTAATACCTCCAACAAAAGCAATGTTTTGAAAATATTTGAAAGGAGGTTGTTCATTAGAACTCAATCCATAACCCTCCCTCAAATATTTTGTAAATTTATATTTCATTCCCAAAATTATTTTTAAAACGCATGATAGGTTCAGATGAAACTCGTCAAGTAGATCTCCAGGCATGAACGGGTTAATTGAGATGAGAGATGAATATTGGCGATTTTGAAGAGTGTAGTTTTTTGTCTTGCAATTGTAAAATGTCTGGTGTTACACTTCTGTTTCTGTGAAATGAGAAATTTGGCAGTGTTTTTTTTTTCAGAACTTTAACAAAAGTTATGATTTAGCTTTGAGTTTTAGGAACATTATCATACACACACAAAAATGTCCATTCCGTTCTCCATCTTTCTCCTGACTTTGTTTAGTTCTGATGTCCTGTGTCTAACCAAGCAGGGATTGACCTTAACATTTTCCGACAGGAGCTGATTTGGCTCGTAGGATTTTAGATTTAGGAGCGAATAACCCCAGGTGCGGGCAGCACGCTGTTAAGATTTTGCCAAAGACACAATATCCAGGCTAGGGGGTCTGGGGGCATGCTCCACCAAAAATCTTTGAAAATATGTGCTTACAGATGCATTTTTGGGCACTACGAGGTAAGATAAGGAGATGAGTATTGAAAAGAAAGAAAAAAAAAAAAATTCACAAATTACTCAAATTGATATGTCCATTCGCACGATTGGCTCCTATGATTTAAAATCTGGTCGTAAAATCACATGATCCTGGGGCAAATGCCCCTAAAACGACCATTAAGGTCAGTCCCTGCCAAGAAATCAAGTAAAACCAGAGACTTCCAACTAAATAGACACTCCGTGGTAAAACTTACGTCACTTTTCTTTGTTTCAGCTCCAGCTACAGGTCCAGCGGCAGCAGTTGCTGCAGCTCCAAAAACAGCTTACCCAGCAGCAGTTGCAGATTCAGCAGCAGCAGCAGATACTGCAGCAGCAGTTGCTGCAACAGGCGCTCCTGCAGCAACAGAGTCAGCTCTCCCCTGCTGCATCTCCTACTGCTACTACTGCTGCAACTACTACTGCCACAACCAATCAACAGGTACAGGTTTCTTAGCACTAAGCATTTTTTCCTGCATTCTTGTCCAGAGCATTTTTTTTTCACAATCATTGTTGTCATCTTCATCATCATCAACATCATCATCATCATCATCATCATCATCAGAATTATCATGAATATTATTATATTACAATAGTTCCTCCATTGTATCAGGGACGTTTATACATAAACGGCTGCTGCTGTAAATCATTATCTCTGATTATATGACCAACTATTGCAGACTTTCTCAATTATCCAACCAAAAGTGGCATAACCTGATAATTTGGACATATTTTTAAGTATCTTGGGTCAGTCATTTTCTTGCTATGGCAAACGTGTTAAAACCTACTAAATAATATGTTTTTACAATTTCTATCAGTTTGTTTCTAGAAATGTGTAAGACTAGGAATTTTTAATCTGTGGATTTGAATGGTATATGGTTTTGATTTATCTCTTTGGAAGTAATAAAGCAATCTCCTGAAATAGCAATATCAATGTGACAATGGCAGTTTAAATAAGGTTCAATTGTACATTTCTATTTTGCATATAAATCAAACATTTTGATCAATGCATTTAGAGTAAAGAATCAATCTGAAAACTTTTTATTGTGAATGGGTTTTTCTTTTACAAAAACAATGTAATAACCTATGTCAAATAGTAACTAAGAAAATCTTATAAATTAAACATTTTGATCAATGCATTTAGAGTAAAGAAGCAATCTGAAAACTTTTTATTATTTTGTTTTTTTACTAAAACAATGTAATAATCTATGTCAAATAGTAACTAAGAAAATTGTTCCTTTTTGTAGATAACTGTGCAGAATGTGCCAAATATCCAGCAGTGGTTGAACCAACAAGGGCAGGGTCAAGGTCAGGTGCACTTTTCAGAGGCAACTATCGTCCAAACGAGTCCGAATACTGGTCAGTCGTCAACCCAGGCTCTGCTCCCATCAGGCCTACAGACCACCCTGACCCAGATACAGCAGAGCCACCCCCACCTGGCCCTACAGACGCAGATATCCCAGGCCGCTCAGGTGGCGCCACCTGCAACGGTCGTTACGCAAGCACAGGGGGCGCCACTTACGCATGCAGAAACTCAATCCCAGGTGGCGCCACTGGCACAGTTACCGGCAGGGGCCCAGGCGCAGGTGTCATCCCCTGGTCAACTGGTGCAGACTCAGCTTGTGCCTGAGCAGATCATGTCGCCTTCGTTGTCGTCACAGGAGCAGGAGGGCGCCACCTGTCAGCAGGTTTTCTCGGGGACGCATGGTTTCATATCAGTCGCGTCGTCTCCGCCACACACCCAACAAAACATTATGTCCTATATGAACCTGCCGCAACAGTCGCAGGTGGTCGTCCAACAGCAGCCAATCGTCAGCTCGCAGCAGCAGAATGTCCACGAGAGGGCAGCACCTGCTGTAGATATAAACAAATTGCCTGCAAACAGTTCCGCGACTCTGACCTCGTCATCCTCCTCCAGTCTGGAGAGTGGAGTAGACTTATCGCAGATCGAGGGTCTTTTACCGAGTAATTCAATGGTTGGGATCAGCCTTTCACAGAACCTCGCCAGTAATCTCATATCACAATTGGTCGACTTCAACGGAGTAGCGCCCAACGTCAATATCGCTATGCTGCCACAAACCTCAACAAGCACCGGTGAAATTGATACTGAGGTCCATTTGGCTGATAAATCATCCAATCAGGTGTTGGGAAATTCTAACATGCAGGGCTGTAATTATACCATATGGATCGGTCCACATCAGGCGGTGGATACCTACATAGTCTCCAAAGAAGGAACTCTCGGCGGCGATCCCAGCTCCGCACAAGTGGAGGAGATTGGTCAGGATGACACTTCTGTATTGACCAATCAGGATGAAGATAGTGAGTTGCTGCCGAGTCAGAATGACTATTTGACCAATCAGAATGAGAACACAAATGATTCGACAAGCGACGCAACAGGTCCTGAGGTTCTGCAGCTGTTGGCCCATCTTCAGGCACAAGAGAAACAAAAAGATTGAATAGCGGGATCAAACATAAAGGGAGTCAAAATGAACTGTTTACATATCTTGATTAAAATAATTTATAAAAATATGTATTTTTGCACTGAAAATAATGTTTTCCAATGACAGGAATTTTGGATCAATGCATTTAAAAAGGGAACTTTGTATTTTTAGAAAATACATGATGGTGACGTATCGATCATAACATATAACTCTCCTAATTTTCTGTGACATCATGATTACTTCTAAGTTATTTTCAGGCTTTCAAAAATAAATTTTTTAGGCTTTCAAAAATAATTTTTAGGCTTTCAAAAATAATTTTTAG
Source organism: Maea johnstoni (assembly GCA_963942565.1). Classification (NCBI taxonomy): domain Eukaryota; kingdom Metazoa; phylum Annelida; class Polychaeta; order Spionida; family Magelonidae; genus Maea; species Maea johnstoni. The sequence goes on from OZ012695.1 coordinate 29,258,235, forward strand.
GCTTTCAAAAATAATTTTTAGGCTTTCAAAAATAAAAAAAAAAGTTATTTTCAGGAGAACAATAGGTCTAGGTGACACCAAGAGCTTCAGGCATGAATAGGTTTAATAGGGGAAAAGAATATCGGAATCAAACTCTCATCAAAATATTTTTCAAATTTGTTTATAAAGAGATGAATTAGGGACAGGGTATGATATCATATACTGTTCCTGATTAAATGAACAAAAGTTTGCTTTCTAGAGATCATGTCTTAAAACCTGTTGATATTAAAACAATGCTTGAGAGTAATGCTTATCTAATTATTTTTAGGCCACTCCAATTTATTTATTTGTCTTACAAGCTTAGGAGGTAGGAAATGAGCCATTTTGGAATAAAAAAAAAGTTGAAAAATGTCACTTTTTAAATTTATTTTTTATTTTTTAGAGTCTGCAGACTAGGACTGTTAGTTATGTTTCTACCAGCCTATTCTCAACTAAATAAATTCAATCAATCAATTAATCCCTGTAACCTGAAGGGTGGGAGGTATACCTCCTCAAAACTGAGGCTCTACTATAGCAATGATAGCTTCCTGTAGTTGATTGAATCACCCTTACAAAGAATATTCTTAAAACTTGCACTTTTTTTCTTTTTTTTTTTGGAGTCTGACAGAAAATTTCAAAACCACTTTCGTCCGTAAGACACCATAAGTGACTTTTTATCTTTTTTTTTTTGGAGTCTGACAGGATTTTTTTTCCATAAAAAGCTTGTAAGACAAGTAATTAAATTGGAGTGGCCTTGCCAGTAAGATAAACTCTGGTTCCCTGGGTTGAATTCTGCCTGGTTTGCGTCTCAAAATAATATCACTATTTTATCTTTCTTGCAAACTTTTTGGGAAAATAGGAGGAAAAATGTTAGAACATAACTAAGTAAAACACATTCATGCTTTATTTAAAAGATTTCTCGAAAAGTATGATAGATCGAGATAATTAAGCTGACATCACAGGTAAATATCCAGGTAGCTCAAGAGATGATTGCCTCAGTACAGTTTCACTTTTTTGTGTTTATGACAAAGGCACCATCTGTTGTTTATGTTCTTATAACATTTTTAATCCATAATAGCGAGTGTCCATCATAGATATTCATGAAGTATCATCAGCTGTTTAATTTCTGAGCATTTCGATCAATCCATTGTTCTTAAGGCTTTTCTGTGAAAAAGATCGTCTGACCCCATGCTACTTATAAAAGTAATAGCTCGCGCGTCGCTAGCATTTATGGCAATGCATAAGAAACATGCTGATACCTTGAAAATTGTTCCGCCAGTTTTCCTCATTTCGCAGAAGTTGATCTGGAAGAAAATTACAATGTGCGCGACTTGCTTCCTTGAAGTTCAAGCAAAGGCGACCTGTATCGACGAAAAATGGCAAAGGATGAGGTCATGGTGAGACGGAATCCCATCACACAAAGTCATAACTTTCAGGGGTGTCAAAATATTTTAGTCCCGGTGCATAGTCAACAAGTCCTGGAGCACAGCAATTTTTGGTGACCGTGTTTTGATAATAGCTGTGTATATTGTCACCTATATTAGACCTTATTTCAATAGTTAAGACCAAAACCAATCAATAGACAGCATTATTAAATGAAGTTCACTGGTTCATAAATACAGTTTGTATCCAAATAGTTTGAGTAAAATACCTGATAGACTTAATTGGTCATGTTTTGCAAAAACATCCCAGTCAAACAGGGCTTCAAGTTTTTGGTTTGTCGCACGCTGGTGCAACAATGGGATAGTTGGACACCACTGAACTTTGTGACTGCATTTGTTGAAGGGGAATGCAGAATTATTATCAAGCTTCGCGAGCATTTAAAGCTTTGCTTTGTACTCATTACATGATTAAGGCATGGATTCACAAAATATATAGGAAGGAGACACATTTGTTGAGTTCTAACCAACATTTTTTCTTCAAGATGTGTTCTTGTGAGGAATATTGCCAACATTTTGATTTGTGGCGTCAACAAGTATAACAGTGTGAAGTTATCCAGACTACCCATCAACATAGGAACACAAACTATGTACAATTAAAAAATTCATTTACTAACTTGTTTTGACAAATATAAATTATGTGATATTATTTGATATTGTACACCTAAAAGATGCCTTGCAATTAATTGTACTATGCCTGCATAATATGACAATATACAGATTCTACTGAACCCTTATGCTGCTGGTGGCTAATTTTGCCGATACAGAATGATGCAAAAAACCTCAAAAATAATCGAAACTTTGGGAAATGGGTACTCATTTGAGAGTTCTCAGCAAGAGCTATCCAATAAATACCAACATGACAGGGTTTAGATGGTTTTCAAAAATCTGCGCATCCTTGTGCTTTGAGTGACAGTAGCCTCAGCATTAGAAGGGTTAAAGATCCTGTATGAATCTTTGCCTAGTTCAGGTCTGGAAAAGGGGAAGTAGAGGAAGCAAACTGTGATAATTCTGCTTTTGTTATGAATTTATTACAATAAAATTATGAAAATAAATTTTGTTATTGTTATCTGCTATTGCCAAAGGAACCTATTTAACCCATTAATGCTTAAGAGTTCTTCTAGAAATTGTCGTCTGCATCTAAATTACTTTTGACAATAACTTAAGAATTGAAAAAAAAATACGAAATATTTGAAGGAGAGTTGTTAGTAGTGTTCTAATCAACATTTTTCCTTCAAATATTTTCCCAAGTATGATGTTGGTTGAAAGATTTGATCAAAATTGTCAGGCGACTTTTGTGAGTGCTAAAAGGTTAATGCTGGAAACACCGGCTGAAACTTACCGAAAAAGTAGTAACCTGATTTACTTTCCACTCAACTACATGTACTGTATACTAGTTACTGGTATTTTTTTACAGGCATCTTATGTTCGCTATTTGCGTGCTCCACATTTTAGCGCCAAAATAACATCCTTCAAATAGATATTTATATAGTAATGAATATATACATGTAGTTTGAGTGCTTGAATGCACAAATTTAAGTAGCACACTGTAAAGCGAAATTTTTAGCACTCCAAAATGAACGCCTTAATACAGTACTCCTTCAACTTGTTAAGTTTTGCTATCAGAAGACAACACCAATTACATACATATTAATGAAGGCTTGTTCTAGGGGGAAAATATTTCTATTCGAACGAGGTTCTGGAAAATGGGAAGGGGTCACTCTCCATGAATAGCTTAAAATGCACCTTTAAGTGGTCGTTTCAGTCATTCAATTAAATTTCCACAAATGAAATACAGGTGAGCTTGAATATGACGGACCACTACGACGGACTTAAGTCTATGATGGACAATGTGCTTGGTCCCAGTTCCCGTGCATATCAAGTATGTGTCATATGTATATGACGGATTTTGCATATGACGGACCAATTTTCCTGGTCCCGTTGAGTCTGTCATATCCAAGTTCACCTGTACAAGTCTCATGTTCATTATACATAAATTTTGTCCTGCTCTTTTATTCTGGCATCTTCATAAAATGTACTTGATTTGAACATAAACAATTACTTTTGATTGAGAGAAGAATCCTTTGTACTGGAGAAAACATCCAGCTCACCAAAGCACTCCTAATAATAATACTAGAGTAATTAATAATTGATATTTGATATAGCGCCCTTTCCACCTATAATGTTCAAAAGCGCTTTTGAGTCATTGGACAGTTGTCATGGTCAATATAGTCAATTAAACTCCTTTCAAAATAGCAATGTTTTCAGCTGTTTCTTGAAGTTTTGCACACTATCAGCAGCCTTGATGTTATCAGGGAGCTCATTCCAAAGGCGTGGTGCATAGGCACAGAATGCTCTGTCACCAAACCTTTTCAGATTAGTGAGTGGTATCTGTAATAAGTTCTAAGTGTTTGATCTTAGGGTCCTTGTATTGGCTTGTTTGACTAACAGTTCCCTCAAGTATAGAGGGGCACATCCTTGCATGCATTTGAAAGTCAAAAGCAGAATCTTGAACTCAATCCTTTTCCTGATGGGCAGCCAGTGAAGATCTTTTAGAACTGGTGTAATGTGATCATACTTTTTGGAGCCACTAACCACTCTAGCAGCATTGTTTTGGACTTTCTGGAGCCTGCATAGCACTCCTAGAATAGGGTATTTAACCCTTCCAGTGCTCAGGCTACTTTCGTCCAAAGCATAAGGATGAAAAGATTTTTGAAAATCATCCAAACCCTGTCAAGTTGGTATTCATTGGATAGCTCCCGCCGAGTACTTTCAGATGAGTACCCATTTGCCAGGATTTCAGTCATTTTTCAGGTTTTTGCATCATTTTGTATTGGCCGAATTAGCCACCAGCAGCATAAGGGTTTAGGAGGGCCACTGCGTATGGGTGCCACTAGTAGCACACTCGCCACAATGTCTCCCCATGTGTTCTAGAGACAAACATTACAGGAAATGTGCACATAGGCTACCGTAGCGAAGACCCAGGAAGTCGAGTGGCGGATACGGTGATACGCTGTGCTGTGGCTGTGTTTCCTGCATAGTACCCCCCCCCCCCCCCCCCCCAATGCTCTAGGCAGTGGTTCATTTATCTGGGTCAAATCAATTAAGCCATCAGAGGGGCTGTTACATAAAAAGTGACAGCCCAACAGATTTCTCCTCGTAGACGATAACTGAGTATAAAGGCAGTTTTAATGGAAATGACTACATAGAAGTGGGATCTTTAGATAAGGATGTGTATGATACACCGGCTTGCAGCTTAACATAGGGGTTTTAGAATGCTTCTGAGGGTTGAAAGTTGTATTTATTGACTTTCAAATGTCCTATGTGACCATTCGCTGTCATGAATGTCTTGTACACAAGCTAGGCCCCTTAGATTTAGTGAAATTCTTGTGCTTTTGTATCCTTAGGACTAAAAAGATAAACAGCTTATGCTTAAGAGTTACTTTTGAAATTGTCGTCTGGGTCTTTGACATTTTTGACAATAACTCAGAAATTAAGAATGCTTTTAGAAAACATTTGAAGGAGAGTTGTTGGTAATATTCTGATGAACATTTCCCCTACAAATATTTCCTGAAATATGCTTTTGGCTAAAAGATTTCATCGAAATCATCAGGCTGTTTTGGCCGCTGTGAGTATTAATGGGTTAACATACAATTGTGGAATAAATCTCAATGGAGAAAGGGTATATGATGGAGAATGAAGACAAAAGGGTTCTGAGTTTCTATCTCATCGCGATATAGCCTAAGCAAAGCGACGTAAAACCCTAAACCTTCCTTCCCTCCCAACTGGTGTGGCTTAACAAAAAGAGATGCAACTGCTTCCCACACAACTCTAGAACCCCCCTACAGGGTAAATGATAACTACAAACAATATTGGATGATAATGATGTTTATTGTAAACTGAAGATTTTTTTTTACAAATGTTGACATTTGACCAGAACCAATTCACAATGTGTGCCTGATGCAACACAGCAATTTCCTCCAGTTAAGGCCAAAGATCAGCACAGACCAACGGCGATCTAACCCCTGCGGCGGAGAGAGTCACCAATGACGGCCTCATAGTATTAACAATTACTTTCCTCCATAAATAATATAAAATTCACATTGTACAGATCAAAATATCTGGTACTTTTGATGAAGATGAGATATTTGGCATAACCTTTGACCTTTCATCCTATTGGTGGAAAATAACCATGTGACCTCGGTCTCTCGTCTTAATTATATCCAAATGCATCCCCATGCGCCTTGTATTTACAGGTATCGCCTTACCAACCCGGAGTGAGACAAGCTTTAAAAAATACAACAGATCTCTAGTTATCATTATTAAGTAGGGATCCGACAACAGGTGGAGCCACTGGAGCTCCTTATGAACATATCATATTAATACCGCATGTGCCACGACTTTCCTCGTCTCATTGTCAAGTCCAAATGCTTCCTAATCCGGAGGAGATATTAACCCTTCCAATGCTGAGGCTACTTTTGTCCGAAGTACAATGACGCAAATATTTATGAGAACCATCCACACCCTGTCTTGTGGGTACTCATTGGAAAGCTCTCGCCGAGAACTCTCAGATGAGTACCCATTTGCCAGGGTTTCAGTCATTTTCCAGGTTTTCTCGCATCTTTTTGCATTGGTCAAATTAATTCCCAGCAGCATTAGGGTTAAAGGACTTGTTTCACAAGATTACCACCTATGAAGTAAAATAGGCACCATGTCTACTACTAGTGACTTAAAGCTTAGCAAGTAATTTCTACTGACTGGTATGGGGGAATTATTATACATAATCATATTCAATAAATTACTTGGGAGTCAATAGCATGTGCAGGGCAGAGGTGGGAGCCAATCAGATGATAAGCATATACTGCCACCTGGTGGACAGTTCAATGACATGCATGTGCTGCCACCTATCAGCCACTGAGGTGACTAGCATGTGCTGCCACCTGGCGACCAATTATGTTATTGGCATGTCTTGGTTAATAAAATGGTGACTACATGTGAGCACAGCTAGAGCTAAATTAGAGAAATCATTCCTAGGTATTTGGTGGTGAGCTAGGGTTCAAATTTACGCCTTGACCAGAATTCATGATTGATTCCTTACCACATTGATGCTTAAGAGTTCTTTCAGCAATTTTTGTCTGTATCTATGCTACTTTTGACAATAACTTTGGAATTGACAATGATTCAACAAAATATTTGAAGGGGAGTTGTTGGTAGCGTTCTGATCAACATTTCCCCTTCAAATATTTCACCAATTATGCTTTTGGTTGAAAGATTCCATCGAAATTGTCAGGCTGGTTTTGGCCGCTGTGAGCATTAATGGGTTATACAGCACCCCTTGCTACTGCACCAAGTGGCTGAGCAAATAGTTAGGACTTGTTAACTCCATTGAGAGATTTTTACATAATTACAAGGCTGTCGGGAGACTTTTAAGTGATGCAATTTCAAAGGAGGTTCATGTGTAACTGGCATAGATGGACAATAACCTCAATTGAACCATTTTTGATTTTTTCCAGTAAAACCACGCGTTCCAAGTTATGTTGGAAACAAACTTAATCCATAAACTTGATAAATTTGAAGAGGTAAAACTTACTTTTTACAGACATAGGTGTTTAATTAAAAAGGATGAAATAACGACATTAAATAAGATCCATCAATAACAAGGAAAACAGCAATAAATCATTTTCAAAAATTTGCAAAAAAGAATTTATTTTTGTTGAAATTCGAATATATCAGTATATACCCTGAACTTCACATAAACATTTGTAAGAATTTTTGATATCTAGACACCCTCAAATTCTTATTTGTCTTACCCTTTAACATACACATTCAATACAACTCTGTCCATTTTGAAAGGAACCCTGCAGGCTAGAATAAAAAGTGGCTAGGTTTTTTGAAAACCTTCTATCTTTGTGTAGGTGCGTTGTTCAGCACTAATTTTAGAATCAATTGCTAGGAATGAAAGTATCCTCCATTAGCAAAAAAGGAGCATCACATAATTGATTTTTAGTTTCTCAGATCTGCTGATGGATAAAATACTGCCTGACTAAACGAAAATATATCTTTCCGTAGATACATTTTTAGTTGTTAGTCTAGTTTTCTCACCCTACTCACACTATGACAAGTTATTTTTTTAGATTTTTTAGTCAAACAAAGCAAACAGCAATAGAAAACCATGTTTATATTGCTAAATGGGTGAAGTCTTTAGTTTTTAATTTTCAGACTTGACAATGTAGGCATTCAGTGAAAAAAAAAAGAATTTTGATATCAGTTACATTTACCTACATCACGACCTGGCAAAATGGGGAAAACGAAGATCTGGGAAACTAACAATCAATTAAGGTTGGTCATAGTGTCAGTAAAGTCATTGCCACATTAGAGAACTACCAAGATTAATTAGTGAACTAGTTTCAGACTCATCCTAACAGATTAAATTCCCAGTGTTGAGGAAGAATATAACAATGAATCGCCACCTTCAAGGCCCACTTTTCAATTCCTGGTATGATTTTCTCCTCTTCGTGGTGACTAATAATCAAGTTCATATCATTATCATGAGAGCAAAGTTCATGTTGTAATCACAATAATACCTAAATCAGTCTCCATACAATTTGTTATTGTAATGCTAAAAATGGGCAATTGCATTCTTCGCCTCTAAAGTTCATGATACTAACACAAAAATACCAAATGAGCCATATAACGGTTTGACATTATAATTCAGTGGTTATTATTTCATCAAAAATCTCAACTCCGACTGCTTGTTTCAAGTCAGTCAAATAGAAGAGTTTGCAATCACCAGGAACCTGAATGCCGATATGTGAGTTAGAATGCGATCTACAACCCTGGGAGAAATCATAACCATGGGAGGAATCCCTAAAACATGATGCACACGAATCATAAAAAACAACTTCCAACAATAAAAATACAATGAGCACATGTTAAAGACATGAGAGCTACTACAGTAGTGATGCTGCTGCTGCTGCTGCTGCAGCTAGAATAGTTCACAGCATCCAGTCACACCTTTGCTAGGTAGTATATATACAACCACTACACTGTAGAGATGTGAGCAATAAAAAAATAAGGACTGCTCCCTTTACGTGGTAGGGAGCATCTTCAATAAAATCAATTTCTTTGCTTTTTTCCCCAGATGGAGTTAGACACTTCGCTGGCTAGTTTGATTCTCGCTTGGTGGTCGGTCTTGGAGATTTCCCCTCTTATCTAGGTTGTACTATTAAAAACAATTTTCAGGAAGGCAACATTTAATATGAGCTATTTACAGATTATTCTCATATAAAGTTTAAGGCAAAATGCACTACAGATCAGTTACACCACGTTGAGGAGAAAAATAGAATTTCCGGCAGATACTAATAACTATCCATTTTGAGTCGAAAGATTTTCTGTTAGTACAAGAATTGACGAACATGTTCAATTCTTCGCGTAGACATGGCCACAACGATCCACTTTCGTTAAAGCTGATTGGTCAAATTTGCACCTCCAAGACCAGGCAGAATGAAGAGGGAGTGATGTGAGATAACCAAATGAAACATTTTCATCATGTTATAAGCACACATTATTCTCTTTAGTTGAACATTCTCATTAGGATCTGTATGAGAATGAGTCTCTCTCACCTCAAAAATCTAACAGCAAATTTTGGGATGTAGTTACAACCGAGAAATATGGTTCACAAAATCACCTCCAGGTGGCCACCAAGCGAGGACCAATACATCTGACTTCTACATGAGTTACACTCAAATATAATCATAATTAACATTATATGGACTCTATCACTACAGATTACGCTGCGAGAACAGGAAAGCTTTTTTATAGCCAGCATAATTTTCCTGATCTGCGGTGTCCTCCTCATCCTCCTCGAAATCTCCCTCCTCTGCTGCCGATGATTTCACGATACCTCATCATCACTTCCACCGGCTTCCTCCTCAAATAGTCAATAGATAATTTTACAAGAATAGTCATGTGATTGTTGTTGTCTCTCTAGTTATTGGGGCTGGGGCTCTCCAACATCTCCATGAGGAAGGTATCAATGGGCGTGTCCCCGATGAGCTTGAAGAAGAAAAGGTGCTCGAGGCACTTGAGGCCGATACTGCGCAGCGCTGGGAGGCGCAGCAGGAGTTTGGCGAAGCGGCCTGGCTCGTCCGGGTACTGCGTCTTGCAGTACTCTTCCAGCGACGCGTACACCTTCTCTCTCAGACCCTCAACCTCAGAGATGGCCGACAGACCCTTGGCATCTGAAACATACAGCAGGTACATGTGTAAAGAAAAGGAATCGGTTGTCACTTGCTTACCCCTTCAAATGCTGAGGCTACTTGCATTCAAAGCACAAGGACGCAAAGATCTTAGAAAACCAGCTAAACCCTGTCATGTTGGTAATAATTGGGAAGCTCTCGCTGAGTACTCTCAGATGATTACCCATGTGCCAGGTTTTTTTTTGTATCATTTTGTATTGGCCAAATGAGCCACAAGTAGCACGAGGGTTAAGGATAAGGAATCAGTTTTCACTTGCTTAAGATTTCTAGAGAATTTGTAGTCATTTGCTCAAAACTTAGAAAGAAAAAGGTAGTTTGGACTTGTTAAAAACGGAAAATGAAATAGCTGTAAGTAGCTAAGACTCGGGGAAAAAAAGAAATCACACGCTTCAATTTGGGGGGGAAAAGATCAGATGTCGCTTACACAAACTTAGCCGGAAAAGGAGTTAGTTCTCCTAAATTTAGGTTAACCCATTAATGCTTAGGAGTTCCTCCAGCAATTGTCGTCTGGATCTAGGATACTTTTTACAATAACTTAAGAATTGAGAATAACTTTACAAAATATTTGAAGGAGAGTTGTTGATAGTGTTCTGATGAACATTTCTCCTTCAAATATCTTTCTACGTGTGTCTTTGCCTGCAAGATTTCATCAAAATTGTCAGGCTGCTTTTGGCTGCTGTAAGCATTAATGGGTTAACTGAGAAGCAGATATAAGTACATGTCACTTGCAGACTTGGAGGAAAAGGTATTAGTTTACACAAAATAAGGTTTCTTGGAAAGCAGATAGTATAGTTTGAAATTTGGTTGAATTATTATACTGTTAGGAAATATCATTATTGTAGCGAAAATTTGAAAGATGCCAATACCTATCACAATAATCATAATCATAATAATAATCTTTATATAAAGAGGGTAACTCAGTCCAATGGTTAGGATCTACCCTGAGGCCCTTTGGCATGTTTACAAGTAGCCCAAGGGCCCCAGGGTTACAAAGTAGTAGAGACTTGAAGGAAGGTAGAGAAGGTGCACATCTGATTGCTTGGCCTAAAAAAAGTTATTTGTTTCTTGTAACCCTACCCTAACAAGTTTTTATTCAGAAAAATCCCTACCCTAAAGTTTTTTCTGCCCTTCCAACTCCAAATCATCGAAAAACATGCATAAAACACACATTTTTGACAAAAAAAATAATGCAATTTTTTTTTTTTGCCAACCTGCCTACCCTATTTTTTCGGACCGTTTATACAGGAAACAAACAATTTATTTTTCTGCCAGTCCGACAATCCCATGTTTGTGTACCTACCTGGATTAAAGAGCACGATTGCTCGTAGACAGCCCAGCTCTGTCTTGTCCATCTTCATCTCCCTCATCTTGGAGACGAGCTCCGTGAGGACCCTGTCGAAGATGGTGCCGACGCCCGCCTGGTGCGCGCTGCTGCGGTGTACGTGGAGCCCGGTCGCCAGGAGGAGGCCGTCCTTCACCGATATGGAGCGATGTGAGAATGCCGCGATCAGCAGCTCATTCCAACCTAGCAGCAGCGGAGAAGAGTAAACAGAGGGACGTTTATATTCACAATTCAGTTTTTTATTCCAACCTATCAGCGGAGAAAACAGGGTGTTGAACCTCTCATGATTGCCACTTTTTGTTCGTTTTGCACCTATGTACCTCTCGATTAATGCAACCTGCCCTAACACGGGAGTCCTGGATTTAGATTCGCCCCAAACATTTCATCCATTAGCAATTGGAGTGCACGCATGGTCAGTTAACCCTTATGCGGCTGGTGGCTAATTTTGCCAGTACGCAATGATGCAAAAGACCTGAAAAATGACTGAAACCCTGGCATATGGGTACTCATCTAAGAGTACTCAGTGAGAGCTTTCGAATGAGTACCAACATGACAGGGTTCAGTTGTTTCTTAGAACTTTTTGCATTTTTTTCTCATGGACGAAATTAGCCTCAGCGGGGAAAAGGTTAACTTTGAACAGACTTGAAGTAGTCACCTCACTTTTTCAAATGAACATTCACAGTAGAATATGTTTTTAACAGGTAATTTAAGCTTAGCCCTCTTTCTTTTTTAAATATTCTAAAAGCAGTTACATAATTCATTAAACCCAAACTATCAAGTGACCAATTAAATTTTCATTACCATCTACAATGCTAATAATGGCATCACAGCTTTTGTAGAATAAATCTGAAGGAGAAACGTTCATAAGAGCTCAAGCCAAAATATTTTGTGAATTCATGAATCATTCCAAAGTTTACTCTCACAAGTTTCATAGAAATCAGACAACTATGTCTGCGAACACTCAGGCATAAGTTAGTTATCACAGTCTCCAAGCGGTTGGCCTGGTCGCTTTATAAATGTGCGGCATTATAGAGGGCTGCCTATGGCCCTTCTGCAACTGAAAGACCCCTTTGAACTATTCCTGAAGAGAAGGGTATTTTGTTCATGGTTCCGGGTTTCTGTCTTGTCGCAAAATGCCCTTTAGAAGCTCTTGAAAACGAAGAAATAAACCCATGCCTTCCTATCTTCCTTCATAGTTTGTTGTCTTACCTGCTCTGAGTAGGATGACCTGGTCATCCAGTGGTAGTTCTACGAAGTGTGGAATTCTCTTGGCCCACTCGACCAGTGTGAAGAGCTGCTTGTCCGCCGCCTGGCAGATATTGGTCACCGCATCTTTCTGTCAAAACACAAACACAACAACACCTATTAGTCAACGTTCGCGAAAAACAACTAATCACAGGTCAAGATCTGCAAATCAAGTATAAACTTATTTATCTAACCTAAAGTATGGAAATACAGGTGAACTTGGATATGACGGACCACTGTATGACAGATTTTTGCATATGACAGACAATATGCTTGGTCCCAGTCTGATGCATATCAAGTGTTAGTCATATGTCTACGATGGATTTTGCATATGACAGACCAATTTTCCTGGTCCCATTGAGTCCGTCATATCCAAGTTCACCTGTATTATAAATCTGATACTAAATATAGTATATAAGATATGTTATACCCATACTGCTTAACTGCAAAAAAAAGACTCAACTGCTACTTGGGTAAAGCATCCTAGTAACAAGTATGGGGCAAAGAATATCTAATCACAGATTAGGATCCTGAGATCAAGTAAGGGGCATAACTTATTATTACAATTATATGTCATTCACAGATCAGATTTCAATAGACCGGAGCAGATGGTGCTATTATTTCTACTACTTCTACTGCTGCTACTCTTTTATGGCAACTTCTACTACTTTTACAACTATAATCAAGACTACCACTCTGACTCCTTGTACTAAAGAACTTCTACAACAACTACAAGTTAACATTTACTACTAGAACTACTACTACTACTACTACTGCTGCTACTACTACTACTACTACTACTACTACTACTTCTACTGCTACTACTGCTGCTACTACTGCTGCTACTACTATTACTATTCCTACTACTACTACTATTCCTACTACTACTATTCCTACTACTACTACTTCTACTTCTACTACTACATTTACTGCTACTATTTTCAGCGTACCTGTGCATCTATATATGTGTCTGTCTTTGGGTCGACTGCCAGCTCTGCCTCTAGAATCTTCTCGACGGGCATCTCTGAGTTCGCGGAGCTTGTGGATTCCACCTCTCCCTCTCCCTTCTCCTTCACACGCTGTCGCTCCTCCTGAACAGCTGCAAGAAAACCACGAAACCACTGAACTTCCTCCGTCCGCCAACACTCGCCCATTACCTGGCTGGTCTTCCTTACAACCAGTAAGCCACATTGTTCTGACACACACGCACACGCTGGTACAATATCTTAACCCATTCACTTCTGATACGTACACATAATCTGACTCTTATGGAAATATCTTGGAAGGAAAAGCAACGGTTCATAAAATATTTGACTGAAAGTTGTTCTTCTCTATTAGTTAACCCTTCCAATGCTGAGGCTACTTTCCTCCAAATCACAATGATGCAAAGATCCTTGGAAACCATCTAAACCCTGTCATGTTGGTATTCATTGGATAGCTCTAGCTCTCACTGAGTACCCATTTGCCAGGGTTTCGGTCATTTTTTAAGGATTTTTGCATAATTTTGTATTGGCCAAATCAGCCACCAGCAGCATAAGGGTTAAAAATCCCTCCTCAAATATTTTAAATAATAGTCGTTTTGATGAGTTGCGCGCAAATTAGTCAGACCACGTGTAAACTTCAGATGCTAATAGGTCAAGTACAATAAGATGAAAGATTCCTATGAACTGAAGTCAAGCTTCAAGTATCATAGGACTGTTCCATGCTCTCGATTCCTCTGGCAAAGCTAAGCGTGGATGCAGTGACACTTCTAGAAATAGCTTGAAAAGAAAGTGTAAATTTACAAAAACCTGAAGGTGGCAATGGTTCTGAACAATATTTCTTCGACACACTTTTACCGAGAGATGCTTCCAAAAAAGAGGTCTCACTAAAATAGTTGTGCCCTATTTAGTGGTGAAAAGGCTTAGTATTTCCTCCTTTTCATGTGATTTTCAGATTTGCCAGACCACTGAAGATTCTCTAAGCATAAATGAACTACCAGGAAAGCAATGGATGCATATGTAGTCTATGTTACCAGCAACTGGTCACTGTCTCTCACCAGTACCCAGGTTTAAATCTGGCTTGAGGCATGTGAGAAAGTTTCCAGTGACTAGCAGTTAGACAGGGTACTTATGATCTGAGTACTTATGATCTAGCGGCACTACGGCAGGAAGTGACGCTAGACAAAATTTCAAAGAATTCCATATTAACTCACTCAGCCAAATGAAATCAAGAGTTAATTTGATTAGCGAAATAAAATTTATTATTATCATTATTATTATTATTATTATCATTATTATTATTATTATTATTATTATTATTACTATTATTATCATTATTATTATTATTTCTTTGCTAACTGCTACCTCATTCATACACTGAATGCTCATGCAATCTGGCATTTTTCTAGTAAACATTTTTTTTTTTCGTTTCCCTTTCCACCAAAATTTCATTTCCGTAAGTTTTGAAATCTGTCTATATTTTGCAAGCTACCTCCAGAGCGGTGAGGTCTAGTGGGTTTAAGCGTGAGGGAGGCGCACTACGAAGCCGTGTGGAGCGGATGAGATGGATGAAACCGATGCAGGACGTGGATGGCTATTGTCTAAACCCATTCATGCCTCTGGCATTCTTAGGAAATAGAAAATTTTCTTAGAAAATATTTGAAGAAGGAATGCTGCTCAGAACCTAGCGAACAACTTTCCTTCCTTATCTTATGAATTCATGCTTGATTGCAAAGTTATTGTCAAAAGTTCCATGGATCCAGACGACATTTGTCTTGGAGATCTCTAGGCATGAATAGGTTATTACTGCTGTTGCTGATACACAGGGGGTTCAACAGTTTCAACAAACCCCTTAATACAATTTAAAAAATTTCACTTTCTTGCTTAGAATTGCCACGTTTCCAATTTTGCCAATTTTGCGCACAACACATAAATTCGATCTACCCCCTGTTTAAACAAACCCCCTCATACAGAACGAACCCGCTAACAGAAACCCTGTATCCCACCCTGTATTGCATGCCGATACCCTATCCTATCTTTTGTGGTATGACCCACAAGCACCTGTCTTCTTATGATGCCTGGTTCTGACATCCTGTAATAAAGGTCCCCCGCTGAGCTAGGGGGCGCCACTAACCATCACCCTCTTCCGCTGCAAAGAAACTAAACACAACGCGTAAAAAAGAAAAGGAAATCTTAAACTTTGTATTCCAGTGGCAGAGAACTTTGAGGTTTAAAAAAAGAAGATTTTTCAATTTCAAAAGAAATGTGAATTCCAGCGAAGGTAATAATCTGAAATTTGGGATTTTGTTAGTGTTAAGACTTCCATGCCCAAAGTATTTAAGAAAAAATTAGGATTTATAGAACATGATTTTGAAAATGCCTCTATTCAGAGGGAAATTGTGGCATTTCTAGTGATAACCGAAAGATTTCCTTTCGTTTTCGAAGAGGGGAATCTAAGTAAATTCTCTTTGACAAACTTATAATAGAATAAAGCCAAGAAAATGTTTAAATACTATAACAAAATGCCAGATTGAAACAGAGACAAAGAGCGGCATAACATAAAGAAAGAAAGATACATAGTTACATGGCATGGCTTTTCATAGTTCATGGCAATTTAACTTATAAGAAATCGTTAAAATATTTAGTTTTACTTAATCAATCATCCACAATTTTCCTGTTGTTTGACAACTTCGCAAACACTATAAAAACCAGCATGTACTATGTGTGAAAAGCGTTTTTGAATAATTTCCATCAATTAAATTAAAATTCACATAGTGCACCATGCATTTCCTATTAAATTTAGCCCTGACAACCACCTGAGATGTGTTGATTTAAAAAACCTGCGATGAGAGCAGTTGGTTTTCCTTTCTTTGTATGATGGTTATTTCAAGCAGGGCACTTTTGAAAGATTTCATATTTATACACATTCCAATGGGATTTCGAAACATCAAGGGGTGTATGTATTTAAACAAGTGTTGTGGGCTAGTTTTTCATCTACAATCTTTTATATTACTATTTCCTTTTGAATGAATTTGAATCAATGTAAGAGCAGGTAAACATTTTATTTATGTACAGTTTTATTTCAAACCAGCTGTCTCCTTTTGGAAATTCATATTTTGAATTGAAAACTTTATGAAAATATATATTTTTCATTTTCAAACTGTCAGGGCATTCTAAGATAAATGGCTTACAAGCTCACAGCAAACAATCAACAAACCAAAATAAAAATCACGCATAAATTACATACAATAACAGATAACACTGAAATATACCCAGGCCCTGTATTGCTATGATAGATAATAAGGTGGGTCTGCAAGAATTCCATCCTACAACCGCCCCAAGTGCTAATATTTAATCAAACAGGCATTTAAAAAAAAAGAAGTTTTTTCTAAAAAGAGTCAAATAAAATGTTTTAACTAGTTTTTTCTCTCAAATTTTTCCAAATGCAACTTTAATTAAAATTATTATTTCTGGTGTCCAGAAAAATAGGAAGAAAAATCTTAAAACAAATAAAATGGGCTGCTTGAGTCTGATTAAGGCAGGACTTGATGTAGTAGAGGGTGTAGAAAGATTTAACTCTTCCCGTGTCCACTTACATAAATCAACACCTTTATAAAACACTTGTTTTATTCTGAATTTGGCTGAAAAAACTCCCCTCCCCTTTTTAGAATCTCTTAAAAAAGGGTTCATCATCAACCTTCAAACGTGGATAACATCTAAGTACTATGAGAGTTAAGTAATAGGAATTTCTATTGAGATCATTTCAGATTTTAATAATAAAACAAAAAACGATTTATGTGCAACATTCAAAACAAAATTCATATTTTTTTTCTTCAAGACTATTTCAGATTAAGATATAGTTTTCATTACTTAGAATGTTTCAGATTTTTAGAATGATTCAAATAAGTATTTATGCGCAACCTTCAAAACAAACAGAATTTTTTCTGAGCTTATTTCTCACTAAGAATGTTTTTAAAGACTATATGTGAAGGGCGGAGTGGAATTTTTTTTTAAATTTCAAATTGCACACATGTGCAACAGGATTTTTATTTTGGAAGTTAACCCACAATCCCCCCATTCCGTATCAGCAGCAGCCACGGAGCCTGAAAACACTATGGAGATGCAAGGGTTAAATGGTTGCTTGTCTCGAGCTGCGCCGCTCCACCCAAGGATTCGTTGGCCGTGTCTGAGAGCAACAAATGGCGTTATTACCTTATTTGGGAAGCCACCGGCCGCCGGGTGGGTGCAAGGAGAGTAATTGCGTTGATTTTCTAAGTACTTCTAACTGTCATGCATGTCATGTAATCATATTTCAAGCAAAAATATCAAGGGCAATCCGCGCCTGCAGCCTTCCACAGGCACAAGAGTTAGGGACGCATACACAGTAGATGCCCTTTCATCGGTAACTCACATCCAAGAGATCGTACGGAAAATCCTTAAACATCGATTGATTTATTTTTATGTAAATTAAGTAACATAAACAAACTTGTAAATGAAAATGAAAAATGAAATGAAAAGTTATTTCTGTATCAGTGCTAAAAAGCAAAAAATTTGAAAAAGAAAAAAAAAAGTTTCTTTTTTGATGCAAGACCACCGGTGAAAAGGCTACGATCTTAAAAGCTTCGTGAAATCCAGCACAGCAGTGTAAGAACTAACGCCACCACCAGTAAACCTACTACTAGCAGAGGGGGCAGGAAAAAGAGTGGGGCAGGGAGGGGGGGGGGGGGGGGGGGGGGGGGATGCTCTCCTTTGAAAAGCCTGCTAACCTGCCATAACCCTTTTCTTAACACCTATTGAGAGAGCATCTAAAGAGGGGTTCTGATTATCATATTAGGGAATCAAGTTGGATTTGCCTATAATAGATATCCAAAATGAAAAATCTGGTTTAAGAGATATACCTAACTAAACACCACTAAAACTTCTGACTTTAAAAATGAAAATGAACCCAGAAAGAGAGAGAGAATGGGTTGTGCTGTAGTCCTAACTATGAAATGCTGATGTCACCAATATAGTTAAACACAAACTGATGATGTCATCAAAAAGATGTGTTCACATATTGGCGATGTCACCGGGTTCTCGGCAAGAGAAAATTTATATGTTGATACAATTTCATTGGTAGTTGGATTTGATTGGTTTAGATGCGAAACCCATGGGGAATTAAGCCAATCAGCATCCAGACCTATAATCTGGTTCCGAACAAAAACTGGTAAGTGGTAAATCAATGGTGTTGAACTTAAATTGATGACATCACCTAGGTCTACTCCTCTCATCTAATTGGTGTGAAGTCACCTTTAGCAAAGGTATTGTATAACCAGGGCCAGTAAAAAGTGAAATGCAACCCTGAGGGGCAATATAACATAAACAGAATCTTGCCCTCTGGAGTCATAAGACATCAGAAAACATTACATTTGGACTTTTATCAATTCATTTGTTTTCTAATTAGGAGGACAAGTATATGTTTAGCGGAGCAACCTGATTTGAAGGCTAACTTGAGAACCATAGGACATCTGCAAACACCTGTAGGATTTTGAGTCATTTTTAGTGTTCACAGGGCAAGTATATATCTTGACCTTGACTTGACCTTGAGAGCCAACTTGCCCTCCCGGTCGGTCAGGTAGGTATGTTGATCATACCCATCATGAACCTGGTAAAAGTTAATTGAAAAGCGATTGCCTGCTTGCTACTAATCTAGATTCTAGGTAAGCGGAGGTGGGTTAGTTTTGTTAGGCCTTTTTTCAAACTCTTCAACTAAAATGGCGTATTCCAAGATGAGAATAACTTACAAACTGAACTGGAAGAAAGTATACCCTGACTTGGAAGGAAACACTTTCAAGCTAGCTTTCGTTTTAGGGACTTTCGAGCTATGATCCCCGAGGAAAGAAGAACAGTGGTGTTTAACGATGACATAAAACCACCACATCATGAAGAAATGTGACAATTCTAAACAGATTTGCTAGTGCCGGAAATCAGAGGGAAAAAATGAAGCCAAGAAATGAATATGAGAAAAAATCACCTCACAAGGCTGTTTCCATGGTTACATTGTTATAGATATTGTTTTATCATTGATATTATACCACTGATGAGTATACACATATGATATTTCTTCAATTTTATATCTAATGTAATTTGAAGGGTTGTTCACTTCAAAAGAAGTAGGAAACCTGAGATTTTATTTTAGAATTTAACTGACAGATATGCTTTTAATGCAGATGTCAACTTAACAGTTCAAATTAGTTAACACATTCTACAAAGCTGAATAAGAATATATTCAAAATAAATTTAAAAAGAATAATTAAAATATCTTCAAAGTTTAAAAAAAATGCTCCAGTGTACCAATTACGGTTTGTGCTAATAAAATATGATTTACAAATAAATCAATTTGGAATAGTATTACTTGAACAATTTCAAGTACATACGAGATAATACTTGCATATTATATAAGCTATTGTACATGAGATACTTTTATTTCTTGAAAATGATAACTATTAGAGTACTCAAAAACTTGTTTATAAGATTTTTTAATATAAAAAAACCCCTAATAGTAAACAATGGAAGCAGCCTTGCGTGGCGGGGGGCGAGCGTTACGGAGAATGGGCGATGAACAACATTTTATGTGTGTAGCTACTTTTGTGGTCTGCGGAGAGCTGCAAGTGAAGAGACCCTACTAGGAATACTTATATTGCCTTACTAGAGCGGAGGGAATCACCAGTTAACACACCTTCTCGCTTCATTCCCATGGCCAGACACTTCATGTAGCGGCAGTATTGGCAGCGGTTGCGTTGTCGTTTGTCGATCAGGCAGCTCCGCTCGTCGCGACACGCATACGTCAGATCCTTTCTGACCGTCCGCTTGAAGAAACCCTTACAGCCTTCGCAGCTGGGGAACAAACGAGAGAAAAACACGTGAGGGGTGAAGGGTGCCAGAGAGATGTAGAGACAAAATATACAAATTTTACAAATACATTTTGTAATAAATCTAGGAAGTGAATGCATATTTTTTACGAATACATATTTTAGAAAAACATTTTGTAATAAATCTAGGAAGTGAATGCATATTTTACGAATACATATTTTAGAAATACATTTAGTTATAAATCTAAGTGAATGCATATTTTATGAATACATATTTTAGAAATACATTTTGTAATAAATCTAGGAAGTGAATACATATTTTACAAACATATTTTGTAATAAATCTAGGAAGTGAATGTCTCCTATTGGGAATAAATTGAGAAAGTGAATATATATTTTACAAATACATTTCGTAATAAATCTAGGAAGTAAATACATATTTTACAAATACATATTTTACAAAAACAATCTGTAATAAATCTAGGAAGTGAATGTCTCCTATTGGGAACCATTACTGCAGGTTTTGCAGCTAGGAAAAAAAAATTAACAAATATTACACTGATTAAGACATTATTATTGCCATAAATATTATTCACTTAATTGGTAAATTTGTCCGAAATGCATTCAAAGTCAGATGACAGCATATGAAGATGTCAGTTTCTCTTCTACAAGGTCTTACCTGTAGACGCCGTAGTGTTTTCCCGATGCGCGATCGCCGCAGATGGCGCAGATGTGTTTCGAGGACATGGTGGTGTGGGGCGTGTGTGGAGTTTTGGGTGAGGATACGGATGAAGTGGGCGAGCCCATGGAGCCCATGGGCGTCCCGAGCGGGGTGAGGGATCCTGTGGGGGACTGTAGGGGTGGGGAGTGCAGGGTGCCACCGGGGGACATCTGTGAGGCGCCCAGTGGGGACATCTGAGAGTTGCCGCCCATGTGCTGCATGGAGAAGTAGCCGGAGCCGGAGACCGAGGGGTGGGAGGAGGAGGAAGGGGACGCGAGGCTTGTGATGTTCGGCTTCATGTCCGGTGGAGACGGGATTGACGACATCGGGATGTTGTTCAGTGGGCTCTCCATCGTAACGCTGCTCGATTCCATAGAATCTGCAAAAACAAAAGCCACATTGTAGTACTTTGACTAATAAGATATCTTATGTCTTTACTAATGAAATCACCGCCCTCGTAAAAACAATACCTCAACTTTGGGATCTACCACACAATAAAGGGGTTTAACAACTTCAGATGAACTACCTCGCATATTTCTGGTTATCATGAGTGAATTTTCAAAAAAAAAAGAAAGATCTACACTCAAAATGCACCAGAATTGAATAACCCTAAAACAAAACATGACAGATGACATTGTCTCATACCGTTCCATAGAAACTGCATATTGCTGTTGGCAGCTGGTGAGGATGAGGAGCCGAAAGAAAAGATGCTAAATGATGCGGTTGGAGAAAGCATGGTGCATGAATGTGAAATCCCTTGCTTAACACGCTGCTTACATACATACATTGTGAGGTTGATCACAGGTACGTTCTAATTAGCACCTACGTCACACCCCATCTCCATACCTCTTGCTAGGATACCACCTATTCCAATAGGCGCCGCAGCCTCCCTGTAAACTCTGCACCTAGCAAAGAGTTCTAGGTTGACATATGTATTTTTTCTTTCATGTTTTTTCTCTTCGAGGGGGTGGGGGGGGGGGGGGGGGGGCATTTATTCGCCAATAATATGGAATCCTATCAAAAAATAACTTGTTGATTACCGGTCTGATTTCCATAGTTCATGAAATCATAAGAAAACATTTAATGAGGTGGGAGGGCATTTAATCGCCAATAATATGGAATCCTATCAAAAAATAACATATCGATTACTGATTTCCATAGTTCATGAAATCATAAGAAAACATTTAATGAGGTGGGAGGGCATTTATTCGCCAATACTATGGAATCCTATCAAAAAATAACTTGTTGATTACTGATTTCCATAGTTCATGAAATCATAAGGAAACATTTAATGAGGTTTCTCTATAATGTTACATAAGTTATCTTCCTGTCGCACACATCCTGCACTGTAGTGCAGAAAATGTCCAGACTGTTTTGGTGATATTCTTTTTACCAGAACATTTTTCTAACTAAATTTGATGAAGAAATACTTGGTATTTTTCCACAGCTTTCCTCCAATTATATTTTGAATGAACGCCTAATTCCAAAAGTTATTTCAATATCAAGTTCTATTCAAATGTATTGCATAGGTGTCAAAATGATATAACCAAAATCCGAATCTCTCTCCAAGTAATAGTTTATGATATTACAGTGTGTCAGATATAACCCAAACCCAAATCTCTCTTTCCAAGTAATAGTTTATGATATTACAGTGTGTCAGATATAACCCATACCAAAATCTCTCTTTCCAAGTAATAGTCTATGATATTACAGTGTGTCAGACCTAGAGAGAATTAAGTCAACAAAGGGTAATAATCCAGCGT
>OZ012695.1:29281051-29388551 GCA_963942565.1 Maea johnstoni
TATATATATATATATATATATAACGCTAACAACATTATCCACTTTAACTTCATTTACAGTCATAGAACCATTTTTCTGCATGCTGACAAGCAGAAGGCTTTTGGGGTGAACGTTCTATTGATGTTTGTTGCTGCTTGTTTCAGTGGTCTGAGCACTGGGAAGGTTCTATCGCAGCAGCAGCGGGAAAGGAAAGTTGCCCTGCGGGCTCCAGGCTGTGGCTAATATGATGCTAATAACTACATGTTGTTGGCTCCTATTTCAGCTTAACCCATCCATGCCTGTAGCCTGAAGATCCCCATGACAAGAGTTGTCTGGACCTATGGTACTTTTGTGAATAACTTTTGAATTATGCACATATTCACAAAATATTTGAAGGAGAATTGTGGATTGAGTTCTTATCAACATATCTCGTTCAAATATTTTCTGACAAATGCTAAACTCTCAACGATGCTCCTAAATTACAAAACACTGCAGACGTTTTTGGGCCTCACAGGTCTGAGGAGGTTAACCCATTTACACTGAGTAGCCAAAAGAAGCCAGACTATTTTTGAAATATTTTCCTTACAAAAGCATTTTTTAAAAAACATTTGAAGGAGAAATGTTGATCAAAAGATAAACAACAACTCTCTTTGAAATATTTTGCGATCTTTCGCTTCATTCCCAAGTTATTTCCAAAAGTATGAAAATAGCAGACAATATTTCTAGAGGAACTCTTTAAGTGTGAATGGGTTAATGGGATAAAAGCAGTGCAGGCATGGCTGGTTGCTGTGGTGTTTACAGGATGAAAGTACCCTCAAAGCCTAAGCTCTGGGATAGCCAGCAAGAATCCATTTAATATCAAACGCCGCTACCCATAAGTAGAGAAGTAGAGCGGCTTCTGATCTCCCGTAATTATTCAGCAGTGGCTGCCGTTCCTCTGGTCTAGGGCTCTTAACCCATTCATGCCTGAAGATCTTCTCGACAAGTGTCGTCTGGACCTTTGATACTTTAGAAAATAACTTTGGAATTAATCATTAATTCACAAAATATTTGAAGGAGAGTTGTGAGTAAGATTAGGATCAACAATTCTCCTTCAATTTTTTTCTTCGGAAAATTGCTTTTGTAAGAGAGAGATCAACAAAATAGTAGAGGTTTTGCGCCATAAAGGCATGAACAGGTTAACCAATTCATGCTTAGAGTTCTCCCCATGAAGAATCCACCTTATTCTTCATGCTTTCTTGGAGCATTATAGGAGTGGTTTGGTTTTACATATGTCCTTCAAATATTTATCGAAAACGTGAAGTTATTTTCCGCGAATTCAAAATAGTGTAGTTGTTTTGGGCATTACAGGCATGAATGGGTTAATCCATTTTTTCCTTGCATTCAGTTTCCCATGGAAATCAACATTTCGATCCATAATAAATAAATAAATATATATATATATATATATATATAAATTCAAATATTTTGAGGAGATATGTTTAATTACATAATTATTATTTCAAAAAGTCTCATAGATCGAGACAACATTCTCAAGAGCATACCCAGACAGACATTGGTATGTGCTATATGTAGTTTATTCAAGTATATTTTTTTCAAAAAGACAAAAGAGGTAGTTGGGAGGACACGGCAGACACCCGAGGCTCCGAGATACAACAAAGGCCCGAAAAGCGCTACACTGAACATAATGTAATATAACCCCAACAACAAAGCAGCATTCCCGAGGGAACTACGTACACCTCTGAGGTGCAATTCAATTCCAGTACAAGTTCCAAGGAACAGCAGGGCAGTGGGTAAAAAAAATAACACCTACTAGAGGCTCACACCACCTGACAATTCACAGTTCCTCCCATATTTGTCGTCTGGATGTATGATACTTTTGGCAATAACTTTTGAATTGAATGCAATTTCACAAAATATTTGAAGGAGAGTTGTTGGTAATGGTCTGATTGACATTTCTCCATCAAATATTTTCTTAACTTTGCTTTTGCCTGCTAGATTTCATCAACAACGTCGGGCTGGTTTTGGCTGCTGTGAGCATTAATAGGTTAAACAGCATTAGACCAAGTTCTAGTAGTCGTGTTAACACATTAATACTTAAGAGATCATCCAAAAATTGTAGTCTGGATCGATGATACTTTTAATCACAACTTTTGAAATGAGAATATTCTTACAAAATATTTGAAGGAGAGTTGTTGGTGATGATCAGATCAACATTCTTCCTTCAAATATTTTACCAATTTTGCTCGAGCTTGAAAGATTTCATCAAAATTGTCAGGCTGGTTTTGGGCCGCTGTGAACATTAATGGGTTAAAGAACAGTGAAATTAGGTTGTAAGAGAAGTAGAAGTTACTTAGGTCACTGCTATTTATTGAAATAGCTGAGTTAAGTGTAGGAGTAGTAGCTGTAGTAGTAGTAGTAGTAGTAGTAGTAGTAGTTGTAGTAGTAGTGGTAGTAGTAGCTACATAGACAGTGGAGAAGTATAAGTTACTTAGGGTGACTGCTCTATATTGGAATAGCTGGGTTATTAAGTGTGGTAAAAGTCAGTCAGTGAGTGTGATAAAACAGACATGTTTATATGGCCCAATTATTCCTCTGAATAACCAAGATAAGACCCAGTGCAGCACCTAACCCGGATCTCAAGGCCTCCTCGCATATAGGACACATGCATGGAGCACACTAGTGAAAATAATATGGCTAATTGTTCTGTGCTTATAATATACATATATATATATATATATATATATATATATATATATATATATATATATATATATATATATATATATATATATATATATATATATTTATATATATATATATACACACATATATATATATATATATATATATATATATATATATATATATATATATATATATATATATATACATATATACATATATACATATATATATTTATATATATATATATATATATATATACATATATATATATATATATATATATATATATATATATATATATATATATATATATATATATATATATATATATATATATATATATATATATATACATACATATATATAATACAAGCAAATTAAGTTCAAATTGATATTCGAAATTAAGACAAATCATTCTGGACCTTCCCATTAATCAAAGATAATGTAAGTGGTAAGAGGTTAAGAATTGGAATCCAAATTAATACATGATGAACAGAGGATGCATATGAAAGACCTGATTTGATACCACATCATACCACTATTACTGCATGCTAGGTTTGAGACACGTCACCCATCAGAAATAATTAGTTCCCTGTCATAGCAGCGTGAGAGGGTGACATAAGATCAGGGTTCATTCACCTGAACCATTCAGGCTGTACTATATCAATGCACACATGGGTCACTGACATCTTACTCTCAGCTATAGGATGAATAAACACAAGTCATGTTAACCTCAGCTAGATTTGATTTGATTTTATTTTATTCGGTCTAGTAAGATGTGTATTACATAGCATTTGGCACACAAAAAATCATATATAACGGTGACTAGATGGAGAGTCATTAACTGCTATGCAATAGAATTCTAACCAGACACAGGATATATATACACTAAAAGTTAGAAACTTATTTCCATAGTGGTCCCAAATAATAGGGGACTATTAGTTAGGGGACTATTAGACTTGCTACAAGTCTGTGATACCTGGCTCTTTCACAGATCTGACCTGAGTGATTTCACTCCAGGTTTAGTTCTGAATAAATCCTCAAGGGGGACACACTTGAGCTGTAGTCTGTATTCTTAACTGCAACACATGAAAACAATGCTTCCATCTATAGTTTGAGGTGAACCATGATCAATTCATATAACAGTGATTCATTATATCATGAATTTTCTTATCAAGAAAAAAATGCAAATAACCAAAAATCACAATATTTACCTTTAAAATGTCAAATTCTATTGTTTTATATAACTACAAATCACAATATTTACCCTCAAAATGTCAAATTCTATCGTTTTGGTTGAAAACAAATATTTTTGAAAACCATCTTAACCCTGTCATGTTGGTAATCATTAGATAGCTCTCAGCCTCTCACTATGAGTACCCATGTGCCAGGTTTTCAATCATTTTTCAGCTATTTTGCATCATTTTGTATTGGTCAAATTAACCACCAGCAGCATAAGGGTTAACTCAACTCCTCTATCCATTCTTGAGCCTTTCCTTGCTATGTGTACCAATACAAATACCAATACCAGTTTCAGTTCATCACTATTGATTTTCTCGGGGGAGCAATTTTCGTGAAATCTGAGCTGTGAAATTTTATCATAGATCAGCCCGAGGGCGGCGAGCTAGCTGGCCACATCTGGACCGAGATCCCGAGTAAACGGCATCCCACGCAATCCTCTAGTACAGCTACAAACAAGTTGCAAATATCACTGGAAACCTGAAACCTTTTATTTACCTCATATGTCTACGCAGAGCGCCATTATCGTCTGACAAATAACATGCAAATTTATCCTTCATAAGCGCAAGGTGCAAAGGTGGTTTGCATCACAACCAATCTTTTAAATATAAAGCAGAGGTCTACTCTCCCATCAGTGTAACAGACCAGTGAATTAATGCCTCGGAAGGGCACATCCTAATAATAGCCCTTCCGAGAGACTGGCAAGGATTCAAGTACTTCACACCCTCTTCTTGAGGCCATCAAGTGGTCATTAAGTGGCGGGACTGGCAAAAAAAGTGGCAGAACCTGCCAAATCTGGAAGCAGCCAATCCGTAGGACTGGCAAGAAAAAAAAATGGAAAGTAAAAATCTGTATAAGTAATAAATACTATTGCAGCTACTTTGTTTTACAGATGATATAGTTTTATGATCATCAACACAGTCACCTGAGACCACAGCAACTATCAAAAAACTAGCCCAGGTAGTCCAGACACGAAGATAGATGAAGAGCTCTGTAAAAAGGTTAATGAAATAACAACATTGCCCGTATCAGGGAAAAGCGCTCCCATTACAAAGGGGAGCATCATTAAAGTTTTAGGGCCCATATTGTCAAGGGATTGCATGCTAATCATAGAGGCCTAATGTCCTTTGCATCAAGGTGCAGTGTACCAACCATGAAACAGCTATCACCCAGACAGCACACACCTATCACCAGGGTCTTAGCCAGGATTTAGAAACTGGGTGCCTAAAATTGGCTGTTGTAAAATTTTTGGGTGTCCAAATTTTTAAGGGGGACAACAATATACTCAGATTTCAACAATAAACATGTATAAATTTGTCAAAATAAGGCATGATATCCTTATACAATATCATGGAAATTATATGGAGATGAAAAAATTCAATTGTATGCTTGAGATTGACATTTTAAGAAATTCTTCACAAAAAAATTTGGGTGTCCTGAGGGATGCTTTTTAAGGGTTTGGGTGTCCAAAAAGACACCCAGACGACCTGCTGGCTAAAACCATGCCTATCACCAAAGAGAGTGTCCCTGTCACCAAGGAGTGTCCCTATCATCAAGAGAACGCACCAATATCACTAAGGGAGAGTGTCTCTATCACCAAAGGAGATCATCCCTATCACCAAGGAAGAGCATCTCTTTGGTTAAGGACAAGCATCGCTATAACCAAGGGAGATCATCCCTATCACCAAGGAAGAGCATCTCTTTGGTTAAGGACAAGCATCGCTATAACCGAGGGAGATCATCCCTATCACCAAGGAAGAGCATCTCTTTGGTTAAGGACAAGCATCGCTATAACCAAGGGAGATCATCCCTATCACCAAGGAAGCGCCCCTATCGTTAAGGACAAGCATCGCTATAACCAAGGGAGATCATCCCTATCACCAAGGAAGCGCACCCCTATCGTTAAGGACAAGCATCGCTATAACCAAGGGAGATCATCTCTATCACCAAGGAAGCGCACCCCTATCGTTAAGGACAAGCATCGCTATAACCAAGGGAGATCATACCTATCACCAAGGAAGCGCACCCCTATCGTTAAGGACAAGCATCGCTATAACCGAGGGAGATCATCCCTATCACCAAGGAAGCGCACCCCTATCGTTAAGGACAAGCATCGCTATAACCAAGGGAGATCATCCCTATTACCAAGGAAGCGCACCCCTATCGTTAAGGACAAGCATCGCTATAACCAAGGGAGATCATCCCTATCACCAAGGAAGCGCACCCCTATCGTTAAGGACAAGCATCGCTATAACCAAGGGAGATCATCCCTATCACCAAGGAAGCGCACCCCTATCGTTTAGGACAAGCATCGCTATAACCAAGGGAGATCATCCCTATTACCAAGGAAGCGCACCCCTATCGTTAAGGACAAGCATCGCTATAACCAAGGGAGATCATCCCTATCACCAAGGAAGCGCACCCCTATCGTTAAGGACAAGCATCGCTATAACCAAGGGAGATCATCCCTATCACCAAGGAAGCGCACCCCTATCGTTTAGGACAAGCATCGCTATAACCAAGGGAGATCGTACCTATCACCAAGGAAGCGCATCCCTATCGTTAAGGACAAGCATCGCTATCACGAAAAGAGAGCATCCCTATCACTAAGGGAGATCATACCTATCACCGAGGAAGAGCATCCCTATTGTTAAGGACAAGCATCGCTATCAACAAGGGAAAGCATCCCTATCACTAAGGACAAGCATCCCTATCACCAAGGGAGATCATTCCTATAACCAAGGGATATCATCCCTAAGGGAGCCCCTCATCACAAAGGATTAGAGAAACGTGGGCATGATTATAAGTGAAGCGATTCTCTCAGAGCTCACCATGATCACATGCGATCACATCAAAAACATTTAACGCACCACTAGGCTCTCATTTCATCATGTGACGTTTTTTCTCCAGACTTATTTTCTCCCCTTTCATGTGAATGACATGCAGTGGATGTATCAGCTAGTTAACACATTCAGTCCCACAGCCCAGTGCGGGAAGGTGATCCAAGGTAGAACACACATATGACGCGTGTCCCAAATATAGCAAATTGCGGAGTTTTCCCATCATAGCGTATCTTTATGTTAACGACGGTAGCCGCTGCTGACAGCGCCAGTACAGTAAAAAAAAGTACAGCGTTTTTATATAAAGCGAAGCGGAAGCACACGCTATGTATGCTACATATAAACAGACGCGTACATTGTGTGTTCTACATTAGATAATAGCAACACGGGAGAAATATCTGATGGGCAACTGTTCCTTTGACCAACAAGATCCATTTAAAAAAAATTCAAAACAGTTCTTTATTTCCAGAATGTTTGCATGAATGTCCATTTCATAATCAAGGCACTATGGGGATTAATGGGCTAATTCTTTCATGCCTAGATTTCAATTTGAAACATCACATCTCGTTGGTATTTTTTTTGAAAATAGCTTAGAAATATATCAGACTTGAAAAAAATAGAGGAGTTCTGCAGTATTTTGTCCTCATAAGGCCTAAAAAAAGTTGTTTGTTTCCTGTAACCCTACCCTAACAAGTTTTTATTCGAAAAAATCCCTACCCTAAAGTTTAAATCGCCCATCCAACTCCCAATCAACGTAAAACATGCATAAAACACACATTTTTGAACAAAAAAATAATGCAAAATTTTTTTTTTACCAACCTACCTACCCTATTTTTTTTTTCGGACCATTACAGGAAACAAACAATTTTTTTTAGGCCTAAACATCTACCCTTTGAAAAGAAAAGAAAAAATATCCATACTGCTTTAATTGGAAGCTTATCACCAAAATAGGCTTTTTTGGGGGTGTCTACACACACAAATGGGTGAACCCCTTAAATCTCGAGGACAAATCTGGCTTGACAATGTTGGACATAACACATCCAAGGGAGAAATATTTGAAGAGTATTTGAAGAGGGATTGTTAAGTCTAACAGGAAGAATAACTTTCAGTTGAATACTTCTCAAAATATTGTTTATCACTGAGATATTTTACGATGGCCAGATCATGCATACTATCTTGTTATGAGTGGGTTAACGCCTATGCTGCTGGTGACTACACTTTGACCAATATGAAATGATGCAAATCACCTGAAAATGACTGAAACACTGGCAAATGGGTAATCATCTGAGCATACTCAGCGAGAGTTTTTCAATGAATACCAACATGACAGGGTTTAGATGGTTTTCAAAAATCTTTGCGTCTTTGTGCTTTGAACGAAAATAGCCTTAGCATTGAAAGGGTTAATGTGTTATGTTGAACCATCGCCGCAGGGTACGACTTCAGTCAAAACGCTACCGCTACAAAAAAAACACAGCATATATTTACCATGCAAATTAACCTTCGCCCTCTGCAAATAGCACATTTCCAAAACAGCAAGAGCCATCAATACAACTGATTCACAAACTTCAAAACAGACAGTCACTCTTCTGCACTGCATTTGATCCCATTTTATGGCTTCACACTCGCATATATAAAATTCCTGCTCAAATATGTGCTCAGGAAATTGGATTGATTTGTTGGTGACTGAAATTGTTGAGTGACTAATGTTTCCTCAATCTCCCATTTTCAGGGTCACACCATGAGGCATGGTCTTAGGCAGCAGGGCGTCTGGGTGCCTTTTTGGACACCCAAACCCTTAAAAAGAACCCCTCAGGACACCCAAATTTTTCAGTGTGGAATTTCTAGAAAATCTCAATCTCAAGCTTATGATTGAATTTTTCCACATCCTTATCATTCCCATGACATTGCTTAATGATATCATGCCTTTGTTGATGAATTTATACATGTTTATGGTTGAAATATGAAGTATATTGTGATCCCCCTTAAAAATTTGGACGCCCAAAAATTTTAAAACTGCCAATTTTATGCACCCAGTTTCTAAATCCTGGCTAAGACACTGCCATGAGGTCCATTGCTATTCAGTCCATTTATGTTCAGTTACCTTAGAAAATGTTATCTGGACCCGATGATATTTTTGAGAAGAAATTAGGAATAAATGATGAATTACTAAAATAGTTGGTTGAAATTGCAATTTAACCCTTCCAATGCCTAGGCTACTTTCATCCGAAGTACAGGGATGAGAAGGTTTTTTTAAATCTGTCCAAACCCTGTCATGCTTATATTCATTGGAAAGCTCTTGCTAATTAAATCCCCGATTGAGTACCCATGTGCTAGGGTTTCAGTCATTTTTCAGGTTTTTTGCATCATTGTTAATTGGCCAAATTAGCCGCCTCCGGCACAAGGATTAATATGTGATGCAAGGGACCTACCTGGCTACTAGAATAGAACTTGATATTGATGCTTATCTTTTATGCAGTTGATCTAAGTCACAATTTTGAAACAATAATTCATCAACATCAGTATCTATTGTTATCATTCCTATTGTTACATAGTATATCATATCAGTTATATTCTATTAAACATTGGATGTGATTGGCATATTTCATATTTCAAATTTGCAAGATGTTTCACATGTTAATTGGCAATATTTCATTGATTTATAGAATAGTAGACATGAAATGCCAGATTTAATTATTCCAGAGACTCGTATCTCCTTCAGCGGAGTGAGGTAATCATATCCCTATGATCTAACTATTCAATGCAATATCACAACTACATATGTTGCGAAATATTGATCTGATAAGGACTTTTCAAGGTGAATGATAATATACTGATATGAGATAACGTCTAGAATCAGCCTTGGCTTTTCCTACGATCTAACTATTCAATGCAATATCACAACTACATATGTTGCGAAATATTGATCTGATAAGGACTTTTCAAGGTGAATGATAATATACGGATATGAGATAACGTCTAGAATCAGCCTTGGCTTTTCATATCTGCCCAGCGTATGTAAACTATATACATAATCACTCATTTCACACATGACTGTGCACGTATCCACTGTGCCTTCTATGCGATCCAGCATGCCGCTCTATGCAGCGCTCATCCCTTTAGAGGATCACTCACTTTGTGCCCAACTTCAATTAGGCATAAAAAAAGAAATTGTTTGTTTCCTGTAACGGTCCGAAAAAAAAATCGGGTAGGTAGGTCAGTAAAAAAAATATTTTTGCATTATTTTATTGGTCAAAAATGTGTGTTTTATGCATGTTTTACGTTGATTGAGAGTTGGGAGGGCGGTAAAAACTTTAGGGTAGGGATTCTTTTGAATAAAAACTTGTTAGGGTAGGGTTACAGGAAACAAGCTTTTTTTTTAGGCCTCACTCACTTTGTGGCCAACTTCAATTATTCTCCACATGATGCTGTGCGAGACACGAACAGAGACCAGGAGTAGAAAAAATACACTTTTTTGTTTTCCTCTCACAGATCAACGACTGTTAATATTAATTTTGGTTTCCCTTATGCACATAATCATCGTAAATCAATAGTGTACTCTCAGAATTTTCGCCAGCAGTGAAACTAATAAAGCTGCTATGTATAGAATAACTGAATAACTGGTAAGTCTGAGATCTGTTGGGTTTCAAACTGAATATGAATGCATCAAAATAAAACATTGGTTCAGTTGGGTTTGCATTCTGATTTGAGATCTGTTGGTTTCGAACAGTCTATCATATGAAAAATGTTGACCTTATTTTTGCAATAAACATCAAGAAACCTTAGTACACAGCTCTGAATAAGAATGCTTCAAAATAAAACCTCGGTTCAATTTGGTTTGCATACCATCCACATTGGTTTGGTTTATTTCAAGGTTTAGTTTGGTTCCATTTGGTGTACATAGTTTGACTTGGCTCAGTTTGGTTTAGTTTAGTTTGACCAGGTACGGACCAAATGGGCTTTAACAAGTACAAAATGGTTTGATGTGGTTGGAATGGTTTTATTCGGTTTTGGTAAGTTTGGTTCAGTTTAAATATGGCCCAAATGGGCCTTTCAGAATATACAAAATAATTTGGTATTGTTTAGTCCAGAACACAGTTTTATCTAATTTGGGTCAGTTCAGAAACAAGCCTTTCACAAAGTACGATTAAATGCACAAAATGATTTGGTTTTTCTTTAATCTAGTTCAGTTTAATTTGGTTTGGTTTAGATTGGTTCAGTTCAGATACAGACCTTTCAGAAAATACGATTACAGTGTGTACCGACCAAACTCTGAAGTCTGAGCTTTATATGAGAACTTGAGAAGAGAAGACACAAAGCCACATTCATCAAGCTCACAGCAAAGACAAATTGCATCACATCAACGTCCCTCCCCATTAATCAGCGAGCGCTGATGGCAAATTTGATCAATACAAAAAAATGTGAAAAAAGCTGAAAAATAACCGAAACCCTGGCAAATGGGTACTCATCTGAGAGCACTCAACGAGAGCTATCCAATGAATACCAACATGATAGGGTTTGGATGGTTTTCAAAGATTTTTGCATCCTTGTGCTTTGGACGAAAGTAGTCTCAGCATTGAAAGGGTTAATCAGCGAGTACTGATCAAGCGTCTATGAACAAGGGAGAATGCCGTCATGAAAACCAATTATCGTCATCCAGGGATCCTCTCTGGCGGAGTCTTCTCTCCCTTACCCTCAATGGCTAATTGAGTGAATCTTGAAACTATCCTACAGGGAGAACACCAATAAAACACGCCTTCAACAATATTGATTTTCCTTTTCAAGGTTCCTTCTATATACCAGTATTGCTGGGTTCAATATTGGGTATTGACTGATACAATGAGCGTGATCGATCTTACATTTATAAGCACTGGGTTTCTAAGCACATAATCTAGGTATTGATTATTTAATGATTCTGCAGAAAACATATAACATATATCAATCTAGCAGATATGAACAGTCATAAGCCAAAAGGGTTGTTTTTGGTGGTAAAGTGAATAGGACTAAATATTTTTCTAAATTTGCTGAAAATATTTCAGGTCTAATTTTTGTACAAAATTCTACATTTTGCAACATCAATTTTCAGAATTTCATAATGATAACGAATAAAATGTGCAAAATCTCCTTAAAATGTAAGAAAATCTTCAGTTTTCTTGTGGTAGGTTAGATAGCCTCTATCACACCCCTTTCTCTGATCTAATGCCCTCCCAAAAATAGTTCAATGGAAGGTTTCTCAGTTAACATGCCCGTTACATGGAAGGTTAACAAGGTTTCTCTGACCCAACAGCACGGTTTTTACGGTTGAGTTTAAACAGTAGTTTTATGCAGAATGATATAAGATACTGCCCTATAGCACAGACCGTGCATAGCAAGCAGACAATGCTACACGCCAATGACTGAAAAACCTGAAGAATCCTCCATAAACTTAAACATTCTACAGTAATAGCCCATTGATGGTTGTTTTTTCTAAGTTAAATTCAAGTATCAAGTTTTCCCATTTCAGCCAGTCAGTTGTTTGTTGAGATAATCTACTACACAGGAATTTACATGCAAATGTTCACCACATTAGGTGAGAAATGTTCCCGGTTCATGAAGGGGAATATTCAACATGGATATAATGTAGCAAATGTCAGAGGTCAACAGGAAGACATTTATTTCTATGGTTCATTAACAATGC
Source organism: Maea johnstoni (assembly GCA_963942565.1). Taxonomy (NCBI): domain Eukaryota; kingdom Metazoa; phylum Annelida; class Polychaeta; order Spionida; family Magelonidae; genus Maea; species Maea johnstoni. Next base: position 29,293,472 of record OZ012695.1, read on the forward strand.
AAATATGCTAATGAGTGCACACTCTTCTTTCTAAGCATCTAGGGTAGGCAGAATCATTCACTGACAAAGAAAATGGAGGCTATTGTTGTTTAGTTCTTTGTTGTTGTAAACAAAGAAGTCATGACTGTTTCATGAAGATAGAATAATTTTTATTGAAAGCCAATCTCAAAATAGGTGAGAATTCATTAAAACCAAACTAATGATAAATATGTTGGTGTTAAAGATTACATCATTTTACGTTATAAAGGACTCCAGAACGTTTTTTGAAGTAGTAGTAGTAGTAGTAGTAGTAGTAGTAGCAGTAGCAGTAGCAGCAGTAGCAGTAGCAGCAGCAGCAGTAGCAGTAGTAGTAGTAGTAGCAGTAGTACCTGTAGATAGTCAGGTGTGGATTTTCCCAGCCCTGCGCTCTCGGCTCCCGCTGCGCAGAGTGAGTGTGTGTGTGTATGTGATAGTGAGGAAAGGTTCCCTATCTATCACGCCTGGCTCCTGACAGCGCCGCCGCGTAATACAAGACAGCACTAGCCAGATGGTGGTGGCGAGCCCACTGACGAAAATGCCACTCTCCTCTCTCCAAGAAAACCATCAATTACTCGACCCTTTCCTTGCCCCAGCTTTTTTCCCAAGACTAGAGTGTGAACAGGATTTCAGATCATGGCGGAGGTTTGATGGAGGTGCTTGCTAGAGCCGAACTTGAGCAAAGATTTTTTTTGTCTTTATTTCTTTCAGCTATTCCATAAGGGTACACGTTTTCATTTTTTTTCAGAACTCTGCTGAATTAATGCATTTTTCAAACACCTTTCAATTCCTCAAATTACTGTTATTGATGAAAAATATTTTGGATTGCTGCAGAAGGAAATAGTGGGGGGGGGGGGGGGGGGGGGAAAGAATTATCCTTCTAAATCATTGAATATTACACATGTTAATACCTTGGGGATGGAAGGCCTGCCACTTCATAATAACCAGTTCCCTAGACCCATATTTCCCTTTAAAATGTTCCATCTGGTACAATGATACTTTTGAATATAAGTTCAGAATCAAACGTATTCACAAACAATTTCAAGGAGAGATGTCAGTAGAGTTCCGCTGAACATTGCTTCTTCAAATAATTCCCCCAAAGTGCTTAAGAAAGAAGATAATGTCAAAATAGATGGGTTCTTTTTGGGGCGCTTGGTGGGTTACTCAGTACACAGGTAGGAGTATGGACACAAAAACATGTTTCAAGGGCAAATAAAATAGTCCTTTGTGTGCAACCATCTCGATATTACCGCATTCCTTAGAACTTACGTTTTTGAATAAAAGCATTCACAACCTGCTTTCGATGCACACCAGTAACAGGTGGTTTCAGGTAACAAATTCATCTACTCAATATCAGTTCATTTTTAGCTGTCTTTTTCTTTAAATAGCTTTAATTCGGCAAATGCCATCGAAGTACTACCAAAAGTTGATAAACATAAACCTTTATGTTTATCAACTTTTGGTACTACGGATGGATCACTGAGTTGAACCTAGTCAAGCTCATCATATCTTTTGCGAAGAGTCGTGTGTCTTTTTAACCCCTTCATGCCTAGAGATCTCCTTGACAAGTGTCATCTGGACTGTTTGTATGATACTTTTGAAAATAACTAGAGTGGATTTAACAGAGTTAAATATGATCAACATGTCAAACATGACATAAAATGTTGTTTTCCAAAAGGGGGGCAGGGGACACATTTTCAAAAATGTCTGTAGAAAAAAGAAAAAAATTAAGACTGAGCTGTGATTTGTCTGTGGTTTAGACTCATCCAGTTAGGTTTAACCCATTCACACTCGGCGTTACTTTGGGAAGTATCGTCTGCTACTCTCATACTTTTGAAAATAACTTGGGTATTAAGTGAAAGTTCACAAAATATTTGAAGGAGAGTTGTTGATTGGCTTCTGATCAACATTTCTCCTTCAAATGTTTTCCAGAAAATGCTTCTTTAAGTAAAAAATTTAACAAATCGTCAGGCCTGTTTTGGACGCTCTGAGTGTTAATGGATTAACCCATTAACACTCAGAGCAGCCTAAAGAGGCCTGACCATTTTGGAAATATTTAACTTACAAACACATTTTCTCGAAAACATTTGAAGGAGTAATGTTGATCACAAGTCGAACAAGAACTCTCCTTCAAATATTTTGTGAATTTTTGCATTATTCAAAAGATATTTTCAAAAGTATGAGAGTAGCAGACGACACTTTCTAGAGAAACTCTAAGTGTGAATGGGTTAAGATACCAGGGCCTGCTGGTTATGAAGTCAGTTTTGCCGCTTCATTCTTTCACAATGTGACATGAAATTTCGCAATGACTCCACAATGCCCTTTGTGCTTTTCTAACCTCTTATCTTAACAGAGCTACGCCATATGGATTCCCTCAAAACAACCAAACCATATTGAGAACAAACACACCCGCTGACTACACCGACCTCTCCTAACGTGATCCTCTGACATGTGAACACCCTCTAATATGAACTTCTTCCTAAACACCATCCCAACCTCAGACAAAGTACACAAATAGACCACTATCTATTGTGAACACCAACTAATGTATTGTGAATATGGACTCCTCCCAAACTAGCACACATCCTGAGATCATGAACAATCACAGACTACACCATTGTAAACAGGAACTAAAATGTGAACACACTAACCTATTACTATCTCATCCCAATGCATAATGGAAAAGTGAACTACTAATTTGAAAACAATGCCCTGGTTTCAGAATATTCAGTCATTCATATCTCAATGCTTTCACCTTTCACTATCATCACATTATATAATATTGAAAACAATCCAATTACCTGAGATATCTCTTTAATAATTTGGTACCTATTCTCAATACAATACCAAATACATGTACCTGTATTGCTCTGGGAGGCAGGCAGTATCGCTAAAATATTGTTAAGAAATGGTGCCCTTAAGGAAATATCGATGTTGTATCACAAAGAATTGAAAGGTACCAATCCCTACTGTATAACCAGGTTAGTATTTGCCAATTCTTTTTTGTTTTGGATATTTCTCTTGCTCATACTGTGAACTTGTCAGCATAATGTTAACAGTGTTGTGGTGTTACGGTACCAAGAGATATCAAATCCTTTCCCATGGTCCCTGAATATACATTTAGATACTACATGCTTGAGCGCTAAAGACCATCAGACCATAGTGACAATAACTACACATCAAAACATATCTCAACCTAATACTGAAGGGCTACGTACAACTTATTTACAAATAAATCTTACAAATAAACGTCATAAGAGCATGTTTTGGTAACATTTGCACTTTCCACATATGAATAACCTGAACTTTGGTCAAAGAATTAAGAGTAGTGAGTGAGAGTTGATTTTGACATGTTATGTCAAGACCAGTAATCGGTGAACCATGAAGGGAGGTTTATATATACAAGTGGATTCCTTCGCCCATTGATCCGTACAATAAAACCTGTTCAGTGTTAACATCAACAGCTAACCTCCCCTATCCCAAATAGGTCGACCCGGAGCTCGATCTCCAAAACAACGTTCCCACAAACAACCGCAAGGATCCACTCCAAAACCATTTTGACCTCCAGACGGCACCCAGGAGCGGAAAACTTACCGAAGTTGAAAGCGTTCATCCACATTTTGGCTGGATCCTGTGGGAGCTTGGAGCAGTAATTAAAATATCCTATCTCATTGCCAGTAGAGCGGGCTCCGCGATGTGGCTATGTACAGTTTCACAGGCGCACTAGACTCACATGTGACGTGTACAGTGGCCACTGGGTCATTGCCATGGCAACCTACAGCTATCTGGGTCATATTTTGAAATATTTTTTCTGGAAGGTTGTTCAGGGCGATTGTAGACTGGTGAATGCGCATATCACTTGAACTCATATTAACTTAAGCGAGACAAGGAGCTTTTAAAAGTAATTAAAGGAAATAAGGAGATATTACGCAAGTTTCATTCCTACTTCAAGAGTCTAGATAGCTTAGGCTGTCTGAGCCAGACCAAAGGTTGTAGCAAATAGCGAGGGCTATTGAAATTCTCAAGAGCCTGTATGCGACACACACACACACATATGTATGTATGTATGTATGTATGTATGTATGTATGTATGTATGTATGTATGTATGTATATATATATATATATATATATATATATATATATATATATATATATATATATATATATATATACAAATGTAAGTGACTTAAAATTACACTTCATTTGATGATCTGTGAGAAGAAGTCGTATCTAGCGGCTTGAAGCCTGGCTGAATATTGAGCCGTCCTGCTGCCAGCAGTAGACTTGTTGGAACAACATGGTGGGTTTGACATTTATGCGAGTTGCCATCTTTCCTCACCGGTGAAAAACCCATATAAATCAAATGTAATCCGCAACACTTCCTGAATATCAATGTATCTACTTGGACTGCTACAGGTTCTCTTGCAATTAACTAATTTGCATCAGGAGTGCGCACATGGTCTAACAACATATCCCAAAACTCATTAAATAAAAACATATACAGGTGAACTTGGATATGACGGATCACTGTACGACAGATTTTTGCATATGACGGACGATATGCTTGGTCCCAGTCCGATGCATATCAAGTATTCGTCATATGTATATGACAGATTTTGCATACGACAGACCAATTTTCTTGGTCCCATTGAGTCTGTCATATCCAAGTTCACCTGTATAAGAATTATTATTACAATTGAGAATTATTTGATGAGAAATCATTGAACACAATGGGAACTACAATTTTCTGTTAAATGTTCATTAAAACATAGCGCCTTTATCAAGATATTTCACTTTTTCAGACCATGTGTACAGTCCTTATTAAAATAGATTAACCCCCTGATATTTCAAAACCACAGTGATCAATCTATATGAATATTTATAACTGCAAATGAAATAAATAATGGAAATAATATTGTAAATTAAGTAAGATAAATTGGTATAGACCAGAATATGGGTTTGTTTTGAAACATTTTTATTTTAAAACATTTTATTAACAAAACTGTTAATAAAATAAGATATATGAGTATGAAGTTTAAGATATTGGTAATCCACTGGATTTTGTAGCAAGTTTTCATTTCATTTCAAATGAGTTTCAGGCATTGTATGGATTTAAATGAGCTTTACTCTAGAGGCATGGACAGGCTGTAGATGTAGATGAATTTCATGTATATACACACATACACACACACTTGAAATTAATTTCTATCTAGTGAAGAAATACCACTCATACTCAGTACCTTGAGTTGATATTCGCACAAGAACAATTCTACTTACTGACACCCAACCTCACCCATCTCTTAGGACATACACCATAGCTTACCTGGAAATAGAAAGAAAAACAAGACTGTAAGATAGGTAATCAGGTAATCAGAGTTAACAATTATCACTTACGTGACAGAATCAGCCGCATATATCATTGGGTTTCTTAATATTTATAAGGTAAAATAATACACAGGTAGTAGCAGGGAGATGTATTACTAATCAACATCTCAGGTAGTACCCAGTGCTCATCATTAGCTAATTGGATAATCAGGCCCTCAGGTGAGGTGACATTCAATACTACAACTATACACATGTGAGGAGGATGTCTGGAAGAGGATACCTTATGGCTATTAGAAATATGATGTCAGGCCAAGCGAAGGAGGATCCAGGTTCAACAATTAGCTTGTTAGAAGAATGATACAGGTGAACTTGGATATGACGGACCACTGTACGACGGATTTTTGCATATGACGGACGATACGCTTGGTCCCAGTCCGATGCATATCAAGTACATGTACTTCCGAGGAGGTAGATCATATGGCTATTAGAAATATGATCAGGCCAAGGAAAGGAGGATCCAGGTTCAACAATTAGCTTGTTAGAAGAATTATATTTCCTAGGAGTTAGATTAACCCTTATGCTGCTGATGGCTAATTTGGCCAATATAAAATGATGCAAAAAAACTTATAAAAATGACTGAAACCCTGGCACATGGTACTCATCTGAGAGTACTCAGCGAGAGCTTTCCAATGAATACCAACATGGCAGAGTTTAGATGGTTTTTCAAAATCTTTGCGTCCTTGCGCTTTGGACAAAATTAGCCTCAGCATTGGAAGGGTTAAAAGGAATACATTTGGCTATTAGAAATATGATATCAGGCCATGGATCCGCGGATAGTTTCCACAGTTATATTGTTAGAAAAATAATTCTTCTGAGATGAGGTTGATTGAAATGATACCGTATGGCTTTAAGAAATATGATATGGAAAGGTGGATAGAGGTTGCTCAAAAAGTGTGTTTGAGGAATGATATTTCTGAAAGGAGGTAGATCATCTTTCAACATGAAAATGTGCCTCAAGTTCTCAAGGCCAAACCTATAATAGCTTGTACGAATAACCTCAGAAAATGGTGACAAACAAGGTATGTCCATGAGAGTTTCATTATAGTTGTTATATGGCATACTAATTAGCACCCGAGACTAATATACAGGAAGAGGCGTTTGGTCATCTAGCGGTCAAGCAACCCACTCATCCCTCAATGTACAATGGATGAAAATGTGACAGTATACACACTCATCCATGTACCCCCACCCCCTCTCTCTCTCTCCCCCTCTCTCTCTCTCTCCCCCTCCCTCTCTCTCTCCCCCTCCCTCTCTCTCTCTCCCTTTCCCCCTCCCTCTCTCTCCCCTCCCCCCTCTCTCTCTCTCTCTCTCTCTCTCTCTCTCTCTCTCTAGAGAAAGCTGAATGAGGCATTAGTTTAAAACTAGCCAGTAGATAATTTGCTTGTCCCAAATGCATCTCAATAGTCATTTTCTCTCTCTCTCTCCCCATCCCCCCTCTCTCTCTCTCTCTCTCTCTCTCTCTCTCTCTCTCTCTCTCTCTCTCTCTCTCTCTCACTCTCTCTCTCTCTCACTCTAGAGAAAGCTGAATGAGGCATTAGTTTAAAACTAGCCAGTAGATAATTTGCTTGTCCCAAACGCATCTCAAAAGTCATTTTCTCTCTCTCTCTCTCTCTCTCTCTCTCTCTCTCTCTCTCTCCTCTCTCTCTCTCTCTCTCTCTCTCTCTCTCTCTCTCTCTCTCTCTCTCTCTCTCTAGAGAAAGCTGAATGAGGCATTAGTTTAAAACTAGTCAGTAGATAATTTGCTTGTCCCAAACGCATCTCAAAAGTCATTTTCTCTTTGATCTGCTACAGCAAAGAGAACAAACAAACACTGGAGTGGAAGCCAGGAGCAATCACTGAGATTGGCACCACCCCACTGCACTTAACCCATTCACGCTCTCACCCCTACCCTTGAAAAAGATTGTCTGGATCTATTCAACTTTTGCCAATAACTTCAAAATAAATCATAAATTCACAAAAAATTTGAAGGAGAGTTGTGGGTTTAGTTTTGATTAATATCTCTCCTTCAAATATTTTGACTTAATTACTTTTGATGGTCAATTATCATCAAAATAGTGATGCCTTCTTGGCTTTCTATTTTAAAGGCATGAATGAGTTAATGATTTTAATTGAACAGTCCATGGGCACATACGTATTGGCAGTTGGCTAATAACAGCTGATACATCCAGCTCTGCAGTTAATTTCCGTCGCAATCGCTCATGCAAAAAGACTGGCATGAAAAATCAATGGCAGTGACACAGAATACAAGATCAAACGTGGGCTGACGTAAAAAGTCATACGCAGTTAAAACACATTCCCTTGCTTGCCGTCTGTCTGCAACAGACATCTGAAGTATGTGGCTATCCCACAATGCACTTGTCTGTGTGGATTGAGATGTGAGGATTTTAACCACCATGTTCAAAGTTATAAAGGCATTAAAGCATAAGGGCCATCACCATTTAATAAGAGTGAGATTACAGAAATCAAACAAAATGAAAAATATTTTCTACATTCCAATTGCCATGAAGCAATGTTTTAAGTACACACACTTCCCAAAAATAATATAAAACTATGTAAGAACATATGACTAACACAATTCCAATATTGGAAGAATAAGATCCCTCCATTTCTGTGATAAATATTTGATGGAGAAATGTTGATCCAAACTACATCTTTCCTAATCAAAACGTAAGGTATTTATGATCAGTTTCTCAGTTAATTTCAAAAAGTATCTTAATCATAATAGATTCAGAAGTGATTTATCAGGCCTAAAAGGGTTAGGCATAAACTGCGCTGTAACATGGAGAATCCTGGCATAATACACACACTACTAACTTTAAGAAATTATGTATTCATGACCAATTTCTCCTTAAAAAAATATTGGTGTATTTATGATCAGTTTTATAGGGTATCACCCATTAATGCTCACAGCAGCCAAAACAGCCTGATAATTTTGATGAAACCTTTCAAACGGAAGCATAGTTGAGAAAATATCTGAAGGAGAAATGTTAGTCAGAACATTTCCTACAACTCTCCGTCAAATATGTCGCATGATCTCTTGCAATTTAAAAGTTATTGTCAAAAGTATTATAGATCCAGACAACAATTTTAAGAGGATGGGTTAATCATAGGTTCAGCCTTGACTTGTGGAGGAGATTTGCAGACATGAATGGGTTAAAGAATCCTGGCATGATAAACACTCACTACTAGTATGGCTTCATGAGTTTCAGCACTTGAGGGAAACTGGCACAAAAACAAACTCAATTTCACCCACATCAAGAGTGCAATTCCTTAGTCTAGTTTTCATTTGACATCAATACCCTTCATGTCCCGTTTTTACAGTGTATGATTAAAACACTGGGTCAGATATGATACAACCCATAAGCCAATGAATGGCTAATAACAGCATGCTAAATATATTTGCAACTTCAAACTAATTCTCAACTTGTCATATGATGAAATAACTCATGCTACTTTGAGGTGCACAACCCTAAAGTGAGATGTTTTGTTATTTTACACTGAAACTTCAGCAATCTCCGTGCTATTAAATATCAAAACATGTTATAAATAATTCTTTGTCTGTAGAGAAAATGTATATTCTATAAGGCAAAAAAATTATTTAGAAAGGCTAATGTTATCATTTGACACCCACTCCATACTAGTTCATCTCAGTGTGGTGACCATGCTGTCATCTGGAGGTGAAATCTTAAACTAAAATGTGTTGAGTGTTGCCATCTAGAGACAAAGTCAAACACTAACTAATAACCTATCATATAACCCATTTTATGTACAATGATAAGACAAAATAAAATGCCTTAAGAAGGATATATATATATATATATATATATATATATATATATATATATATATATATATATATATATATATATATATATATATATATATATATATACATGTCACGAACTTGGGGTTACTAAAATAAACTTAAATTTGTTAATATAGCCAAGAAAAGTTGTTTGAAAGACATTTAATGCAAATATTTATTAACTAGGTACTATTATAGGCTTAGTAGTGTGAGCCAGAGGTCACATTTGTTTCTAAAGCAGAGCTGCCGGCCAGCCATCCAGCCAGCTTGGCTGAGATGATGGCAGCTGCAGCCATCTGCTTCATTTCTGTGAAGTGCTGCCACCTGGGGGCTGGTAGCGGAACCATTCTGGTGTGAAAAGTTCAATGTCAGTATGTCAACATTGCAGATGTAGGTCACACTGGTCTGGGCCACTAGTGTGTTAGTGTGTGCCTGGCTGCTGCTGCTGCTGTGGCTGGGGCTCAGGCGGATTAACCCTTCCAATGCTGAGGCTACTATTTCGCCCAAAGCACAAGAACACAAAAATCTTAGAAAACCATCTAAACCCTGTCAAGTTGGTATTCATTGGAAAGCTCTCGCTGAGTACTCTCAGATGAGTACCCATTTGCTGGGGTTGGGTGATTTTTCAGGATTTTAGCATCATTTTGTAATGGCCAACTTAGCCACCAGCAGCAGCAGCGTAAGGGTTAACACAGTTCCTTATGCATGCCAGCATGCTGGATTCAGCAGGGAGAGGAGGAGCCTGGGCCCTCAGACTACTCACTCACTGCTGGCATGCCTCCCTTCCTCCCAAGGCCGCTGTTGCCTCCATCACGCTTCAGTGACACTTCCTCTATTCCCACAACACAAGAAAAAAATAAAATTTTCCACAGGGCTAAAAATAGGAAAGAGTTCCATACCAAGGATGAGTGCCCTCGCTATCATCCAATCCAAAGATGGCATCCCTCAATGAAATAGGCACAATTAGAGAAATACCATATTTCTATGTTTGAAAAGCAGGAGAGGAAGATGCTGTTTATTGCATATTCATTTTGTTTAATACCTGCTTACAAATAAGGGATTTATGGGAAAAATCCCAGAGGAACATAAAATCTACCATTTCCTATAATGCATGATAAAGAATATCACAACCTTATATGTTTGAAAGGTCGTTGAGAAAAATTATGTTTAGTACGATTATTATATAACACCTGCTTACAAAGGAGGTCAGTGGGTTAAATAATTCCCAACTTACTTCACAAAACTGACTATTTCTATACTCAAAATAACAATTCCCTTGTAACTGGCAGTAAACTCCCTAACAACAAATAATAAAGCTAACAATATAATATTCAGTTATTTCATGATTTGATGTTTAATCTTATTTTCTACAATCATTTATTATTTTCTTTTATAATCAGGAAATATGATGCTTAATTTGAATAAATTTGTTTCAGGAATAGGAGTAGCAGACAAGCACATTTTCTTTGTTAAGCTATCTATCCTATGGTGTACCCTGAAGGCTTCAAATGCCCATGCAAAACAAATTTCAATCCTCCAACATTCTCAAGTCATGTGACATTCTTGTGGTATGGTGCAATACCAGTCACAGTTCGGGGTCATGACCCCTGTAGAGCAAGAAAAATGTGTTGTTGTTTTTTTCCTTCTCAGAACATTCTAGAAGGTACCAGTCAACCTAGGAGCATTATCCTCTTGAAACAGATTAGAATTAAAGATGCACAAATCAATATATGTTAACAAACACTTATATTAAATGAGAATTTGTATTTAATATAATGGAAAATGGAAAAAATGTAATGTGTAATTATGATATATACATATATATATATATATATATGTATATATATATATATATATATATATATATATATATATATATATAGATATATATATATATATAGATATATATATATATACATTTACGTTAGGAATAAAATGGAATTAAATAAAATGTTATAACTTAAGCTCAAATGAAAGTGAATGGTTGAGCATGGTGTAAAATATCCAATTGCCTCCTAGCGCGTCTAACACCTGTGGAGGATTAGGGAAAACCTGATATGGTGAAAGTAACTCAGCTAATTGCCAGTTTACCTGCAACCCCACCCCTCCCCTCCCAATAGTGCCCACTGCCCTTTTACCCTCAATACCCCTCCACCACACTGCTGCTGCCCGCCCTGGCCACGGGTGAACCCGGGCACCAGGGGGGAGAGCGCCCCTAAAAGGGGTGTGTATAATTCTGCTCATTATCTGTCAGGCTCTTAGTGTTGCTAATGGGCAGCACTGGCTGGGAATAACAGAGGGGTCAAGGGGTGAGGGTTGTCCAGGGGGAGCCATTGTCCCACCTGTCAACCGCCACTTCCAGACCTAAATGTACCCCATAAATCTCCCCAGCCAGCACCATGGATGGTTCCTCCTGTCCTGTCTAGAGAACAGTGGGCTTCTAAGGGGTTCTATGGCAGCAGCAGCGGGGCGCCCCCTGGGTGAGATTAATACAGGTAGTAGCACCCCACCCGGTATTGCTATCATACAGGTTCTCCCGGTGGAGCTCTCAGAGAGGCGCCCGGTCCCGAGCACCTCTCTACAGAATTGTAATCAAGCACAATGGAAGGTGTGACATAAAGGACCGCTAGCACACACACACCCTTTCTCCAAATTGACCACTCCGTGCCCCGGTCAGCCACCGTGGCCACCGCTGCCGAGATTGCGGGCATTCTTCAACACCCCGATGCTTCCTCATGGACATTGTCCACCACAACAGCACGAGGAGGTACTGTTAGGTATAGAAATGGGGAGGAGGTGTAAGTCAGCCCGGAGGCAAGAGCGCGGGGGAAAGGATGGACAGTGCCTGTCTAGACACAATCTGGAGGAACTGGCAGACCGCCTTCTAGCTCATTCCAACTCACAGGAATGTATGGGCTCAACTAAATAGATTTTTAAGTAGGAATTATTCGCTCACTTCAAGCAATAACACATGAACATTTTAAATATTTATCGAGCTATCTACACACACACACAAATATATGCATATATATATATATATATATATATATATATATATATATATATCCTGGTAGTGGCCCAAATTCCCTGACTATTTTGATGAGATGTTGTTATGCAATTATATCTTCAAAAATTATTGGAGTAGTAAAAACTCATTGACCAAATCCTAATCAATTATTTTGCAAATAAATGCTATTTGTCCAGGCATCCAGGCCAAATTGATCGAGGGGAATCCTTAAGAATGAACAACTAATGAAGCAGTCCCTATCTTTATTTTAAGATCTCCTTCTACATTCCTTGGTGCTGATCCTGATTTCAGAGCAGGATGCCAGTCCCTGAGACAAAAATGCTACTGAAATACTTGGCCAGCTGCATTCACATCCCTTTCGGACCTCGTCTCCGTGGTAACTGACCTGACCAGGCACTGATTTTGTTTGCTTACTCAGTCCGTTGTCAAGGAGCACCTTAGCAACACACCCCTGAGCTTGTCACTGTAAATGATAGGAGAGGAATGACCAGTCCATTTGGAAATAGCAAGATTCCCTCTCTTACCCTTCTCTCTCTTTCTCTTTCTATGCCGGTCTGTCTCTCTCTGTGCTTTCTCTCTCTCCCCCCCCCTCCCTCCTCTCTCTCTCCCCCCTCTCTCTCTGTAACTCCGTCCCCCCCCCCCCCTCTCTCTCTCTCTCTCTCTCTCTCTCTCTCTCTCTCTCTCTCTCTCTCTCTCTCTCTCTCTCTCTCTCTCTCTCTCTCATTTGTGATCTATCTATCCATCTATCTACTGGTATCTATTTATCTTCCTATCTTTATCTGTCCCTCTCTCTGTCTCTGTCTCTCTCTGAGTCCAGTCGAACAGACAGCTACCTCGTTAGTCGCAAACATTGCCCCTACCACGTGGCTGGATTGCATAATCTGAGAAATGACATGACAAAATAAGATTGGAACCAGAACTGGCTGCCAGTAACGCCAGACCCAAACAGGACCTCTCCCCGGCACTGTAGGCGGAGTGACGTAGATGCAAATATCCTTAATCCATAAACCACATCACACAGAAAGAAAATACCCTGGGAGATATGCTTCTAAGAAACGATGAAATACTTCCCCTCTTTCTTTTTATATATTACCTCTTTCTAGCAATATTCTCAGATATGCTGGAAGCAAGATGGAGTATCTCATATTTATATATCAAATCTCATAGAAAGAAAATTGAATGAGTTACGTTTCTCTTTCTGAGAAATCGCACAGATAATTATGAATTATCTCTATTCCTAGACTTGTCAGCTCGAGCATCTCAAATTCATACATCATATTTCACGGAAAGAAAATTGCATTAGAATAATATTTCAATTTCTGAGAAAAAAACCCTGATATTCCTGAAGTATTGCCTTCTTTCCTCACAATATTCTAAGACCAATCAGGTCGGACATCTCAAATCTATACATCACTGTGACATCTCAGAGAAAAAGTTGGTTCCTTATGAAAAATACTTCAGATATTTCTGAAATAACAACTTACTTCTTGTGAGATGTAAAAAGACAGAGTGCTTACAAAGGCATTGGTCTAAATAACCACTCATCCAATAAATAACAAGTTCCTCGGTATGAAAAATATATCCACATCAGCAATATCGATATAAACAGGGGTAAACAACTAAATTTATTAGAAATAAAAGGTATGAGAGAAAGTTGCTTCTGTGAACAATAATCCATGAACTAATGTATCCAACTGCAGGTTGGAGAAAACTGGGGTCAAATAAGCAATATAAACAAGGGGAAACAACTATTTAATATATTTAAAATAAAAGGTATATTAAGAGAAAGTTGCTTCTGTGAACAATAAATAATCCATTAACAAATGTACCAATTGCAGGTTGGAGAAAACTGAGGTCAAATAAGTGATTTGCAGTAGAGTTATACCACAAATAAAGTTATAAATCATACAACTCCTGCTGTTTAATTTCAGACATGGGCAGTCATTAGAAGATAATAAAGCTGAGGAAATTAAGTCAAAACAGCTACAGTGAAGGCCAAACGGCCAGACCATCTAGAGCACATAGCATTCAAAACTTCCAAGTACAAAAGAAGCAAAATCTGCCAAAAATCAAACTTGATATTTATTAGAGGGAAGTTCCAGCATGGAGTTTGTGGTGAATGGAAGGTTTTGAGGGCATGATGCTTGGCGTACACTCACACTATATCTATGGTCATCGTAGCTGTTGCCGTTGATACAGTGTAGCGAGTGTGGCCGCGTGATAACATGCCCGGTTATGACAGGACAAGAGCGCCTGCCTGCCCGCACGCCTGCTGCCCGCCTGGCTAGCTAGCTGGCTGGCTGGCTGACCATGAGTTCAGCCCTAGCCTCCTAGTGGCAGTCAGCGGTCAGCCCAGAGAGAGTGGGCTGTTGTCACTAATATATCTACTTAGCATGTCCTTACATCATCATATCATCACATAAACAGGTACACACGCCTACAGTTTTAGAGTACCTCTGCACTATCTTCCGATTTTCCATTTTTTGTGACCCCAGCATGAACTGGATTGTGGTTATTGAGTACATCCTGCTCTAGTGGTCAGCCTAGAGAAAGTGGGCTGTCGTCACTAATACAATATCTACTTAGCATGTCCTTACATCATCACATCATCACATAAACAGGTACACACGCCTACAGTTTTAGAGTACCTCTGCACTATCTTCCGATTTTCCTTTTTTTGTGACCCCAGCATGAACTGGATTGTGGTTATTGAGTACATCCTCTTCTAGTGGTCAGCAGGGAGTGAGTAGACTGTTGTCTCTGCTCTACCAACCTTACATGTCCTTATTCAACCTACACCATTGGACCAACAGGTATCAAAACCCTACAGTTTAAGATTACTTCCTCCTTTTTTGCCATGTTTTTTTGTTGGTGACCCCCACATGAACTGGTCTGTGATTAATAATGAGTACATCACCCCATGACGGTGGTCAGTGTAGGGTGAGTAGTCACTTTTCTATACACCTTTTATGTCCTTATAAACAACATCAGCACTTGACCAAAAAAATCAAACTGTACTTCCTCAAATTTTTGCTGTATTTTACTTTGGCAGTGACCCCCACGTGAACCGGGTTGTGATTAATATTTGCTGCTGCGCTCATTTGCTGCCCCAGTCGGTGGCTCAGCCCTAGAAGTAGCCGTGGGCTAGTGGGGCAAATCACCACCGCTAACAGTTAGTGTTTGGATCAGGTGGGTCCTTTGGCTCTGGGCCACAAACTATCAAACCATCAAAAATGACCACCTAGACAGGGCTACCCCACACCCTGATCAGGCACAACCCAAACCCTGTACCCTACCTAATTTCAGAATCACTGGCATTATTGTGCAGGGTATCTGTCACCTGGGCACTTCCGTGGGCCAGCTATAGATGACAACATGCACATTGTGCAGTGTAGTTACCTTTAAAAGTCTGGACATGTCAATTTCAGTAAATATCCAAAACCCATCCTGATCTTTTACCAAACCCTGTACATGTCATTCTAGAAACTGTCAACATTTTTTGTGGGGTCATCTGTGTGCTGTGTACCTCAATCTGCACACGTAGCCAGTAGCCACAGATAATAACACGCACATTCGATACGATCTAGTAACCCTAAAAGTCTGAATTAGATGAGCCAATGACAGTGTATGAATAAAGGTTGCCTACCTTTGTTTTTTCGTTTGAGTATTGTCTTTGGTCGCAGGATTTGGAGCATGCTTGTGCGGTATGATGTAAACAATGTGTGTGCATATCCAACTCGCCAACGTGTGTGTGTGTGTGTACTACGTGTGCGTCGGGCTGAGGACCACAGTGAAAATGTTCGCTCCATGGACTAACGCCCCTACTACCTAGCTTGACCCACCTCCTCAGCCTCTAATTACGCTGACCCCTGATTAACCCTGCCTCTACCCCAGGAATTACCATACTCAGCTTCCGGGGCCGCAGCTGTTCATCTGTTACCTCACACCATGGATAACAAGGCCTTGACCTAGTGATCCATACTCTGCGTGTAAAGATATTCCGTCCACAACAAAGGGGGAGAGGAGATAGTGGGGGCACCACTGAACCCTTCCTGACCCATGCAACTATTTCACAAGTGACCAATGGAGGGACGGAGGTGTCAAAAGGTCAGGGGTCACTCAATCCCTGTAGTAGTGGACACTGGTCAGTAAAGTGGAACTAACCATTGACGGCGGAGTGAATTCAATGCCTGAGCTGGACACAGAATGGGATCTGGACAAACAAGTCAGCGGTCAGCCTCGCTCTTATATAAGGCTTCCCTGTGTCGTACACTCACGCTGACCAGCGCTTTTGTGCCAACCTCTTAATCTATCTTTCCCTCCCGATATGTCAATTAGTCGCAGACAGCCCCTTACTGGCGTTTTCTCTGAAAGCAACAATACCCTCAGCCGACACACTGGCCGAAATCCTACTCGTATTATTCCCAAGTTCACGACCTTTCTCGGTCTTGTCCCTCACCCAAATTAGCTAATTTATGAACTGATGTGCGTCTCCAGCGATGGATGACACTTTTGATCATTTGGTAAATGGATGGAATCAATTTGCTGTGAGAGGTCTGCAGCCTGGGCTAATGGACATCTCTCTCCCTCCTGCTCTCATTGGGATTATTGTGATGAGCATATGTAAACAGTTATACAAATCAAAAGCCATGTAATATTCATGAGCCCATTCAAGCGTGATGTCAATCCAATTTCAGCATTTGCTCATGACAAAAATATAAATTCATCATTGATTGATCTATCCTCTATCCAACCCCCTTCATTTGTGGATTTTCTCCTCTTTTTAAATTATTATTATTTTTTTTTTTTGGGGGGGGGGGTATAAGGGCAGTAGCTGAAACACAACTGCCAAGATTTTATCTGATTTCCGTGTTACCTGGGGCATATCCATCTTCATTAAGAGAAGTGCTCACTTCATTAGTTGATTAAATTATGACAGGATAGGATTTTGATTGATCGGTGTTACAGCTGATGAGGATGATAAGTATAATTCATTTCAATTCCATACTCATAAATTTTGTAGTTTAGGATTCAAGTATAAGGATGCTGGCCCCTAATTCAAAATGCTAAAAATAAGATGATGGTGGTGCCGATGATTATGAGGATGAGGATGAGGATGAGGATGAGGATGAGGATGATGGTGATGAAGATAGTGGTATTCTTGTTAACATTGATGATTTCAAAAATGATGATAATGATATAGATGATGATGCTGATGATGATATGAACAATGATGATGCTGATGATGATATGAACAATGATGATGCTGATGATGATATGAACAATGATGATGCTGATGATGATATCCAAAATGATAATGATGATGATGACATCCACAATGATAACGATGATGATGATGATGATGAAGATGGGAGTTGTTGCGATAATTGTCAACAATGATGCTAAAGACGATGAAGATGATGATGATGATAATGAGGACGATATGTCAATAAGATGATAAGCATCATGCTGGTAGTGATATCGATCTAATAATATGATGATGACGCTGAAGGAGACAGTTTTATAAATAATAAAAAGGATGATAATATGAACAAAAGTAATATTTCTTTTTATCATGATAATAATGCTATAGCTGATCTCAATCCTGATCATGATGACTATGAAGACCATGTCTGTGTGTTTTCATCACACGCACGTGACTACACACATACTATTAATATTACGCTTGGATACCAGAATTGTACCTATCTGTGGCCACGTAATGTCAAACATGCCTTTAACTATAGAATAACCCACTACCAATATCAAAGGCTCTTTAATATAAATGCTTGAATACCAAGAATTTTACCTATCTGTGTGGGCTCACCATGTAATATCATATACGCCCTTACCTACAGAATAATCCAATACCAACGTCATAGGCTCTATAAGTGGCACACATCTATTATTCTCATATTTGCCGAGTTACCTCATTCTAGGGCAATAATTGATTTTGATGTTGAGAAAATAATTGCATTGGCAAGGCGATACTTATGATATATACGCAAGTATCAATTTTCTCCAGACAAGCAACTAAACTGATAGGTAGTAAATTGATTTTTTAAGGATGTAGTATTGTCACGGGCACAGAAACTGCACAATCAATATGTTTTGTTCGGAATTCTATTGAGCCTACGCTTTCCACCTAAAGGTAGGTTAAACTGACATAATGAATTTATGTTAAATTGCTGTACTAGTATTGCCTCCTTGACCTATTCATTCCTTAAGCTGCTTGCGGCTAATTCGATCAATACAAAATGATGTGAAAAAAGCTGAAAAAAGAGACCGAAACCCTGGCAAATGGTACTCATCTGAGAGTACTCAGCGAGAGTTTTCTAATGAATACCAACAAGACAGGGTTTAAATGGTTTTCAAAAATCTTTGCATTGATGATTCTTGTGCTTTGGATGAAATAAGCCTTAGCATTGGAAGGATTAAGGCTGAAGCAGTCAAAAGCACCTGACTGCTTTCGCAATATCTTTGTGACCAGAATATTTTTTGGAAAATATTTGAGGCAGGTACATTGATTGAAACCCAGCCAACAACTCTCAATGAAATTATTTGATGAATCATGATTATTCTTACAGATATTTTTGTAAGTATCATAATTGCAGAAGTAACTTGACATATATGAAATCATTCAGAGAAGATGTTTCTTTGGATAAACATTCCACAGGGAATGTGGTTTCATACATATTGATGTAATCAATTTTGAATTCAATGAGAAATAAGGGAAAATGAAGGAAAAGAAATGTTAATTGGAACTCACAGTCAGGCATCTTTCCATCTCATACTTAAATTCAAACTTAATTGCCAAAAATATGGAAAATAAAGGAAAAGATTTGTTAATGAACACTTCTTTCGGGTATTTCATAGTCAAACTTAATTGCCAAGGTATTTTTCAATTTTTTTTTTATAAATATCATAGCATCCAGACATCTAATTAATTTTCAAGAGTTCCTCTCTGCTTGAATGGGTGAATAGGGTTTCCATGGTATCTGAGAGAAAACACAAAGCACTTGGGAAAGTGGACATGTTGTTTTAACAAGACCAGAAACTTGACTCTGAACCTCATTTCCCAGACTTCCAATTAAACCAGTTGTTATCAAAGTCAACACCATGCTAATTTCAGCAAAAATAATCCAAGCGACATTCGGGTGATTTCCGACACCCCACGTCCCACCCGCCCGCCCGCCACTATTGAGCTTCAATGAAACCAATACAGGAAACTATGTGACGCATGAGACGGAGGCCTCCATAGCGGCGGTGACCACGGTTACCAAACACTCGGGCCATGAATGCCCAAAACAAGCCTCCAAGCAGAGGCTGCCCAGTGTTGGCCTCCGAGCCTGTGACCAGCGATTGACCCAAGGGACTCGGGGGAGAGGGAGCGAGAGGGGGCTCGATACCACCGGCAACCGAGGACCAGTAGAGAGAGCAGGCATGAGTCAGACCCTATATGTATAGAGGTGGTGGATAAAGGTTGCTGCCTGAGGAAGCCTTTATCAGCAACCATCTGCTGGAAGAGTAACATCCATCAATGTGTGCGCTCCTCACAATGGTGGAGGCGCACAGGTAGACTTTCAACAGCAAAAATGTGCTGCCGTGATTGAAATTTGACCATGAGTCAGCTTCAAGTCAAAATTAGTGTATGATGGATTTCCAATAACCAATATTCCCTGCTGTAATTGAAATTCAATAACTGGTCAAGCGTGGTGTACAAGAGGATCCTAACAGCAAAAATTGCAATGACGCCATTTAAATTCAACTAAAAGTTGGTCAAGCATGGCACATGGTGAATTTCCCGAACAAAAATGCACTGCCATGATTGAAATTCGACAACTGGCCAGTATGAAGTCAGAATAAGCCCAACTAATTACTTTTACATTCAACTGTTAAATCACATTGAAATATAGAGCCGTCATTGCACGATTTATTTGCGTTTGATTCACTGTAATGATAATTTTATTTTTTTATTATTATTATTTTGATATGCTGCATTACAATATTTATTGAAATGAGAGGAGCTAGAGTGTGTGTGTGTGTGGGGGGGGGGGGGGGGGGGGGGGGTAGAGATATTGACATGAGCCTATCCTATAACCCATCAATGACCAGATACTACAGGGTCTTAGCCAGGATTTAGAAAATGGGTGCCCAAAATTGGCAATTGTAAAATTTTGGGGCGTCCAAATTTTAAGGGGGACCACAATACATTCAGATTCCAACTATAAACATGTATAAATTTATCAAAATAAGGTATGATATCCTTATGCAATGTCATTGGAATTATATGGAGATGAAAAAATTCAATTATATGCTTGAGATTGATATTTTAAGAAATTCCTCACAAAAAATGCCATGTTGGTATTCATTGGATAGCCCCCGCCGAGCACTATCATATGAGTACCCATGTGCCAGGGTTTCAGCCATTTTTGCAGTTTTTTTTATAATCATTTTGTAATGGTCAAATTAGCCACCAGCAGTATAAGGGTTAAAGAGATAGAGCACTGACCACTCCACAGCAAAATGACTGACAAATCAGATTAGCACATGCACTTGCCATGAACTACACAATTTAGATAAACCATATCTTAACTACCAGTTGATAGCTTGACTAAATATCTTTCTAATAGACGCCCAAACAGTCATAACATGATAGGGTACCAGTTCAGATCATGTCTGGTTCTGATAAACAGCCAGACCAGATAGTGGTCATTTAGTGGTCAGCGGCAACTGGACAAACAAAGGTTGACCACTTCAATCCCAGTCACATGGACTTAGCCAGGAGTTATCTAGCCTGTCTATGGATAGGAAGTTTCCTGAAAACCTCCTTTTAGAACAGGCAAAAATTCCTTAAAAGAATTTTCAATTTTGACTTTTTGGAAGTAGTAATAGGCAATAGGCTATCATATGAAGTTGGAATAAAGATATAAAGTAGATGAGTAGCCATGGTAATCATGAAATTTCACTTCATGCCCAAAAATATTAGAGCACAATTATGACGATGAAGGATGATGTAAATAAGCAGTTTTTGCAAGAAATGTGCAAATATTTATATTTTTGTCCTATATTTTTAAAGTGCTGTTGATTTTGGCGGGAAAGTTTCCAAGCTAGTACAGAAACAACACATTTGACAATAAAAATCCCCATTTTATTCCCTTACACATATAATTACAAAGTTGCCAACTTAATGGACATTGGATACCCCTAATTCATTGTTGTATTGATGCCAACCCTTTAACAAATGAGATGTTCCAGAGCTTAAACTCATCCAATTGCTAAAATCAGTTATTTATAACCCTGTTTTTGTATACATAAGATACCCAGACACCTAGTCCAGACACCGCCAAGGGTCAATATTGAAGGTGTAAACTAAAGAGTTGACCCATACATGGCTGTAGCAGCCAAAATAGACCAGACCTTTGATGCTAGCTTTCTAACAAAAGCATATTCTCAAAATCATTTGAAGAGCTACACAGAAACAAATCAACAACTCTCCTAGAATTCTTAAAAATTATGCTGAACTGTGGTGTTAGTTCAAAAGGTGTTTTGAATCCAGCCATCTGTGAAGGGGATCTACAGGTGTGAAGGGTTCAAACATGGCTACTTTCGTCCTTAGCACAGTTTTTTTTAATCATTTTGTACTGGCCAATTTAGCCGACAGCGGCATATATAATAGCTAAGTACATGATCCTTATCCCGCCTAGGACCGTCATTGATGTGACAAGTATCGATCGATCGAAATAATTTTTCCAATTAATCGAAAAAAACATTGTGTCAATTGTTATGTCAATTAATCAAAACACATTTTTTCAGCCTTTTACGCCATTTTTAGCCAACACTAATAATAATTTAGAAGAGAAACTCAACTATTCAATCAAATAATGTTTAGTAAACCTTCATTGTCTTTGCTCTGTGAGAATCTTAAGATCCTAGCCACAAAAATAGCGTGGAACATGGGAAAATATTCTATTAGTGCAGTTCTTCAAAATTGAATCGAAATAATCGGAATTGAAAAATAAAATGTCAATGATTAAATCGGGAAAAAAATGGATGTCAATGACGGCGAGATATGGTGTGTCCAGGGCTTTAAAATGGGCCCTGAGGTCCGCTGTCTGCACCGACCTATCCATGCTCACCCCGTCTAAGCTAGAATCTAGATACATCATACACCTATAATAATAATAATAATAATAATTGATATTTGATATAGCGCCCTTTCCACCTATAATGTTCAAAAGCGCTTTAGAGTCATTGGACAGTTGTCATGGTCCATATAGTCAATTAAACTCCTTTCGAAATAGCAATGTTTTCAGCTGTTTCTTGAAGTTTTGCACACTATCAGCAGCCTTGATGTTGTCAGGGAGCTCATTCCAAAGGCGTGGTGCATAGGCACCTATGGGAGCTTATGATCTGGATACAATCCTATAAGAGCCTAGAATCTAGATACACCTATCTAGATATGGATACCATCCTATAACAGCCTAGAATCTAGATAAACCTTATAAGAGCCTAAAATGTAGGCTATCTATTGCTACAGCATCAGACCACCCCTGGCCCCAATGCCTCAATACGGACCATGGGTCAAAGGTCGGCTAAAGGTAATCTGATAAGCATCTCAACAACACCTGATGACAGCTAAGCCAAATGAATCAACAACATGTGCTCCCTTCGTGCTCCTTTCGCAGCTGACCAATTCTTTCTATTCACTGCTCCTATTGGGAAAATGACAAGGGAAATATTTACCCTGATAACATAGGAAGAATCGCCTTAATAAACACTAGATAACATTGAAAATACATGTCTGTTCATGACCAAATCTCTTTCTTATTCATTGCGTTTATTTGCAAAATAACATGGGAATTACTTACAATGAAAATATTTACCATAATGAATCACCTGTGTACAGGTCCAATTATTTTTATATATCTTTTTTCAAAATAACAAGGTGAATATATAACTTAATTACATGAAATAAATTATATCGACAAATATCAGATAAGTCCCTGAAGGTTTTCTCAACACTTTTTTATTGAATATTTGAGTTTCTCTTCAAAATTCTTATTAGCGTTGGCTAAAAATGGCGTAATAGGCTGAAAAAATGTGTTTCGATTAATTGACATAACAATTGACATATTTTTTTCGATTAATTGGAAAAATTATTTTGATCGATCGATACTTGTCATATCAATGACAGTCCTATGATATAGCAGTCAATATCTTCAACTTATAACCATACAATTCAATCAAATAGAGTTGTCAGTTGTGTAAAGAGCTTCCACTGTGACGTCAATTTCATGTGCAGAACACGGCAACAAGCCTTTAATTAGGGATCGTATCTCTGGAATGAAGGCTACGGTTGCCATGGCAATGCCGTGGCTGCCGCATCAGCAAGAAGAATAACACATAACACGTGAGATTCCAGCCAGGGGTTTTCCCAGAAGGCAAGATTTTCTCGCGGCGGCTGCTGCTCAAGTTGAGCGAGAAGAAGCAGTGATGAAGTGCTCGGTTAATGAACCTCATTACCGATCATTCGGCCTCTTTTCTTCCTCCTCTTGTTGATATCGATGAATAAATGAATAATTTCGGCACTTCATCAGCGCTAAGCTGAACGTCTGTCAGATGCAGTTTAAAAATCTATTTGTCATTGTGGGCTGGCGGACGACGGGTGACGGGTGAGAGGTCCGAGGAAAAGGAGGGAAAATTTCCTCCCTTTGTGCGAGGGCGATTATCCTTCCTGCTCTCCCATTCTTCTCCCTATTATCACTCGGCCATTCAGTTCCTCGCAAGCCTCCCATCATGTAAAGGCTTCAGTCTCGAGCACATTCATCAATCATACCTTATATGGGATCATGTCCGAGGGTTTCATTTTGGGAAATATTTTCCATCAATTATGAAGCTGTGATTTTATTCCCCTTCCTGAGACCATGTGCTGAGGTTTTAGTTCAGGACATATATTGGTCGGATTGGACTTATGATACTTTTGAATATAACTTTGAAATCAATCATAGATTCACAAAATATTTGAAGGAGATTTATAGGTTGGGTTCTGATAAACATTACTCCTTCAAATATTTTACAAAAAGTGCTCTAGTCACAAAGATATAAGCCATATAGTCAGGGCTCTTTCGGCTGCTACAGGCATGAAAGGGTTAAACGGATACCTTTATTAGCAATGTATCATCAAAACTGTCAGGCTTTCTTTAAGATGAAGTAGACATGAGAAGGTAGAGGATATGTTCATCTCTAACCACTCCTATTGTCAATCAGCTTGTATGCTTCCATGAATGTCGATCACAAGATACGCAACCAGCAGATCTCGCTCAACAGCCTCTGCACAACTCCTAGCCCACAACCTCTCGAGAGTTGCGTTCATCAGTAACCACTCCTATTGTTATTGGTCTGCGGCGCCACATCCATGTTCTATTCATCTTAGATGCCTCTAATCATGCTGTCAAGGCCTCCGTCCATCTTTTATCCCTCAATCGTCCTTGCCTAATCATCATGCCATATTTAAAGATTGCAGTAAAGGATGCATACTTCAGTCTATTTCTGCACCGGCGGATCCACGTCGGTGGTTCCGGTGACAAGTCACCGCTCAATTCAAAAACTGGATGTTTGGCACCGGTCAAATCCGAGAGCTGATTCCTGCCTGTTCACACCACCAGTTTAGACAGGCAGTTAAAGGGCATCCTGCCCCGGATAGATTTCCTTAAAAAACCCTGGGACAGGTGGATTTAGGAAGAGGAAGACGGACCACACTGTTGTCGCGACGGCCGACTGTCTGACACAATTATTGAAAGTCTCCATGGGGAATATTAATAAGGACGGCAGATATATATTGGCATGGGGAGATAGATATTAGTGTTGAGATAACGAGTTAGCATTCACGGCAGCGTGATTACATTCGCCGATATGAGCACTCGTTGAAGTCATCTCTTTACTTTAAAGTGGAAGATGACTTTGAAAAATTGGTATAGAAGTATAATTATTCAAGCAGCAGATTTTAAGGAAATCATAAACAATACTAGTAGGTAGTATTGTAACATTTAAGGTAGATTGTACTGGTCAACATATACTGGTAGCCCGGCACTCTTTTGCCAGTTTTGGATGGAGTGTACTAAGGATTAACCAGGTAAATGCACCAGTTAATTGAATACCCGGGAGGGACCAGGGATAGTGTTCTCACCTTTCGCATAGTGCACATTTTGTGAACCATATTTTCTAGCCATGAGGGCATTCAAAAATTGAAAAATAAATTTGAAAAATAAACTTTTATCGTGTTGATTTGCACACTGACAAGATCTAATTTTACTTGTTTGTCCACTGGCAGATTGGGCATATCAAAACATGTAAATGGGATATCTGTTCAGGAGAATTTGGAGGTATTCACTACCCCGCCCTGTGGGGATAGTGAATGTGAAGTGTAATATGTAAGCAATCATTACAGTTTCAGAAATAAAGAAATATTTTACCCATAAATTAGTATTATGAAATCCATTGCAAAAATAAGTAGTGAGTAATGAGTGGTTCAGTATATGGCTAAGAAATACTAGAAATAAAATGAAATTTCTTGAAAAGTAAGTCCATAAAATTCATAATTTTAAGTGCCATGAATGGCTGATAATGCATCTCAGAGCATCAATAACCCTTTGGCTTCTGGTGGCTTTGAGCGGCCCCCAGACCCCCGGCCGCTAGTGCCAAGCACCTACGGTGCTCAGTGGACATTTTCACTTTAGGCACCAGTCAAATTTAGGGCTGGATCCGCTCCTGTTCTGCTTCCATGTAACATGCCTTAAACTGTGTTGGAAAGTCTTTAGCCGTTTGTTATATGAAACATGTAGGCTTCGCTTCACAAATATTTTCAATCTTTCCATTCATCCCATCATCAATACTATGAAATGTTTACATCATAATAAGCACTTGTGTAATATATGTAAGGTGAGACTCTATTTGAGTGATGTTTTCATTTCCTTTCAATAACAGCCACATACATAAACTTCATTCAGAGCAAAAACCCTACATGAAGCATTGAATGGTTAGCATCAAGTGAAAATGTACTTACTAAGCAAGAGAGAAACTTACAAAAAAGTAACGACGATTACTAGTTATATATCGTGAAATTATCAATCCAAACAGGTATGACAACCACCCATTAATCTTTTTTTTTTTCTAAATATTGCTTTATTAGCAAGATTTTCCTATTTGTGTACACTAATGTGAATTGATTCTGAATTGTAACAATAAATCCTCTTTTATACTGCTCACAACGTTTCATAAAGTGATCTGACAGAGACAATACAATAAATTATCTTTACTACTCACAACATTTCATAAAACATTCTGTCAGGGGCATACCGGGACACTACGGACTCAAAAGTGAGCAATTTAGTTCTTCAAAACTCCAGCAGGGGGAGCCCTCAGTAGCACCCGCACCTCCCGCTTGCCGTATGGCTAAATATAGCCCTGCAGCGCTGACCAGTTGGACTGCTATCAGGGTTGAACTATGAAGGACCCCGAGTGAGCAGCAGTGGCAGCGCGGGGAAAACAAGCTTAGAGCGGCGGCCGCAACCACAGCAAGCCACCGCCACTAAGCTACGGCGTACATCTGGGGCTTAAGCTAAGGGGGGACTCCCTACAACGCAGTAACAAAAAAGAGGGAGGAGGGATGCAGGGGGGTGAAATTTCAGATTGAAGTTCTTTGAACCTTAAAAGAATGACTATTACTAATAGCTTGAATGAATTGGTGTTGGTTTTTATGGGAGGTACCAGTCATGAGATAAAATCATTAAAAAGTTGACTAAGTATTTGAAAGAAAGTCCAGGAACGACTGTCCATCAAAAAAATATATCAAACATGTGGTCAACATGTGATTAAATGAACAAGTATGATGATATCCATCTGTAATCTATTGGACTGATATTCAGTAGGTTATATGAAGACAGGGCACAGTGGTAAAGTACACTTAAATTGATAGATAATTGAAAAAAAGTTTGAGAAGGAATATCAAAACCACTAATTGAAAAATGTGTCTATGGTCCATATGTTATGAGACCCTTCCACCTAGGAAGGGTGAGAAAAAGGGTTAGGAGAGGGGGGGGGGGGCAAATGGGTAAAAGGGTGAAAACTTGGAAAACACCTCTAGAACATGTAGCTTGTAGTCCAGACCCATAGAAGGTCCACACACCTACCTGATATATCATTGTAGGGATAAGACATCGGTTGCCCGTAGTCCCACATCTTGATAGCACAACAGGTACGTTCCAAAGTTTTGAGTGATCTGATGCGCTGTGTGTATTAGGTGTACTTTAGAGTGGACAAAAGCAGCGGAGGTAGTTGCTGCTGTGTTAACCCTGCTGTCACCCGTGTATGTGTGTGTGTTTAGTTGGCTCTGTTTAGCAGTAGTGTGAGCTGGTAGGCTTACTATAGCTCCTGGCCGCGGTGGCCGTGTCAAACGGGCAGGGTTATCTTGGGCCAGTAGCTGGCCTCTGATGACTCGGTGTTGTCGCTAGCGCTGCCACGGAGAGTGCGAGGGATGTGTACTACTGGGGTATAGTTCACCATGATAGCCAGCACGTAGCCAGCCTTCCTACCACCACCAATACAGGTGATGCAAAACTGACCAATCGACCCTCTCAATGCTGAGACTACTTTTGTCCAAGGCACAAGAACTCTAAAATCTTTGAAAATCATCTAAACCCTATCATCTTGGTATTCATTGGAAAGCTCTCATCGAGTACTCTCAGATGAGTACCCATTTGCCAGGGTTTCGGTCATTTTTCAGCTTTTTTCTCATTATTTTGTATTGTTCAAATTAGCCACCAGCAGCATAAGGGTTAAGCGGCTCAATTTATCAATTAAGTGGCTCAGTCTATTCATCCAGATGGAATCTAATTCTTCGCCAGTCATTGAGGATAGGACTGAATGACTCAGTTCTACCAAGGATATGTATAAAGCAAATCAACCCCTTTTCAACCTTAGAGGTCCAACTGGTGTAGTGATGGTGTCTAATTTGAAAAGCAATTTTCAAATAAATAACTGATGATATTCTTTTAATCTTTGAAATTCTCAGAAGATATTTACAAGCTTCAATAACACAGTCTGACCACTCTGGGAGATCGAAATCTTAGAGATACAATGGGTCATGTGTATGTGATGACACTCCCATCATTTTTGCACTGTTCCTTGCGCTTTCAGTCTCAAATTTACAATTTTTGAAATTTCAGGTTTTCTGCATGATTTTGTTCATTCACATGCAGATCTAATTCCCATGCATTTCCACAGGAGTCTTTAATTACCCCTCAAGCTTTGGTGATACCGATTAATGAATCTGAAATAATTTTTTTTGGAAATAGTTGAATTTTTTCCATAAGGACCCTGTAGCTCTTCTCCTCTTAATATATATTTTTATAAGCTTTAAGCTTTATTTATAAAATATTTCATAATCCAGGTGATATTTTTTTCATGGGGAAACTCTCTAGCATGAACTGGTGAAGTCAACACCAGAAACACGGTCAGGTAAAACAAACAAAAAATCAACACAAACTGGGTCAACATATTCTTCCCACCCTATCTCTGACATCTCACCCCAGCCTTGAGGTAGAAAAAATCAATACTTTTCCTACATCATCTGACCGTGTATTACTCATTGTGTATTACCAATCACTAAAGATTTGTAACAGCCAAGTCAGAGCAACTTAACCCTTATGCTGCTGGTGGCTAATTCTGTCAACACAAAATGATGCACAAAAGCTGGAAAATGACTGAAACCCTGGCACATGGCTACTCATCTGAGAGTACTCAGTGAGAGCTATCTAGTGAGTACCAACATGACAGGATTCAGATTCAGATTCAAAAATCTTTGCATCTTTGTGCTTTGGACAAAAGTAGCCTCAGCATTGGAAGTGTTAATACTTGTAGGTGGACAGGATTAGTATTGTAATGATATGAAGGTTGCCAGTTTCAATAGTAGACATAGCATTTTTTGTAACATCCAAGTGTAACTTAATTCTTGTAGGTGGCTAGGCCTACAAGTATTATAATGATAGGTTTCTGCAGAGTACAAGCGAAGGCGACCTTTATTGGCAGAGAATGATGTCTTGGTGAGAGGGAATCCCGTCACGGATTACAACATTGTAATTTTGTGACTGCATTTGTTGAAAGGAGCAGAATTATTATCGAGCTTCTTCCCTAGCACATTTAAAGCTTTGCTTTGTACACATACATATTTTTTTTATCATGCTTGCGTGCTACTGTTTTTTATCATTGAGCCCTGGAGAGATGAACTACAACAGAGATCAGCAATGCATTGCCGAGGCCTGCATGTGAATGAACGACTGATCACAGCAGCTATTTTTTTCTCAGTAGTGTAGCGGGCGCCGACCTTTCCACTTGTGCGTTTTTCCATTAAGGCAGCCAGCCGATGGCGTATGAATTATGCCTAAGAGGGAGTGATGGTGCTGCAAGTGTGTTGAGACTGCTGCTGCTGCTGCTGCAGCTAAGAAAACAGCCGCTCACTATAATAATGTGGCACTGAATCATGCACAAGTCGGGGGAGGCAGGCAGGCAGCCCTGGATATATGTGGGTCACTAGTGCTACAGAGTTCAGCATCTCTGAATGACTGCTAAAAAACAACTACTACTTGCAGGAAGGGGTATCATTGAGTAGTGAGTGAGAGATATCGATAGAGCCCTGGATATATGTGGGTCACTAGTGCTACAGAGTTCAGCATCTCTGGATGCCTTGTAAAAAACAACTACTACTTGGGTGAAGGGGTACCATTGAGAAGTGAGTGAGAGATATTGATAGAGCCCTGGATATATGTGGGTCACTAGTGCTACAGAGTTCAGCATCTCTGAACGCCTTGTAAAAAACAACTACTACTTGGGTGAAGGGGTATCATTGAGTAGTGAGTGAGAGATATTGATAGAGCCCTGGATATATGTGGGTCACTAGTGCTACAGAGTTCAGCATCTCTGGATGCCTTGTAAAAAACAACTACTACTTGGGGGAAGGGGTACCATTGAGTAGTGAGTGAGAGATATTGATAGAGCCCTGGATATATGTGGGTCACAAGTGCTACAGAGTTCAGCATCTCTGAACGCCTTGTAAAAAACAACTACTACTTGGGGGAAGGGGTACCATTGAGTAGTGAGTGAGAGATATTGATAGAGCCCTGGATATATGTGGGTCACTAGTGCTACAGAGTTCAGCATCTCTGGATGCCTTGTAAAAAACAACTACTACTTGCGGGAAGGGGTACCATTGAGTAGTGAGTGAGAGATATTGATAGAGCCCTGGATATATGTGGGTCACTAGTGCTACAGAGTTCAGCATCTCTGAACGCCTGCTAAAAAACAACTACTACTTGGGGGAAGGGTATCATTGAGTAGTGAGTGAGAGATATTGATAGAGCCCTGGATATATGTGGGTCACTAGTGCTACAGAGTTCAGCATCTCTGAACGCCTGCTAAAAAACAACTACTACTTGGGGGAAGGGTATCATTGAGTAGTGAGTGAGAGATATTGATAGAGCCCTGGATATATGTGGGTCACTAGTGCTACAGAGCTCAGCATCTCTGAATGCCTTGTAAAAAACAACTACTACTTGGGGGAAGGGGTACCATTGAGTAGTGAGTGAGAGATATTGATAGAGCCCTGGATATACTGTAGAATAGGTATATATCGCGTTACAAAAATTTCGCGAAAAGCCGATTTCGCGGTTTTTCGCGTGTACTTTATTTCGCGAGTGAGCGTGTTCTAAAGCGCCATCTATTGAACTAAACAGTTATTAGAAAAATGCAAACATTTGGCAGCCATCTTGCAGCCATATCAGGCAGGAGTTTCAATAAAATTGGACTGGTTAATATGCGATTTATAATATGATACCTTTGTAACTTCTTCATAAGTTACCAATGTGTCATATTATAATGACTTTATGAAGTTATTGCATGTATTTCCCTTTGTTTCAGCCTCGTACCGGCTATGAATGAGAATCATGCTATGCCGGTATATACTCCTCAATATACACGTCTGGCCGTAAACAGTTAATTATCAACAATTCAATTCGAGTCAGGAACAGTATCATTATCTCTTTATCATATACATTATTCTGATAATTATCAAAATACACATGTATGTATGTTGATAATTATCAAATGTTTCCATCGCAACACCTGGCCGAGTCTCCCTTTCTACCGAACAATGGTGGCAGCCATCTTGTTTTTATTGTAAGAAATCCTTAGCTTGGCCCAGATATCCTCAGGGCTAGAAATTGGACATGTAAGAATGCGAATTATGTTATGATACATTGGTAACTTATTCATAAGTTACCAATGTATCATATTATGATAGCTTTGGGAAGTTATTGGACGTATTTTTCTTCATTTCTGCCTCGGACCGGCTACGAGTGAGAATCACGCTATGCCGGTATATACTAGTCAACTGCAGTGCAAATACACGTCTTGCCGTAAACAGTAAATCGGCAACAATTCAATTCGAGTCAGGAACAATATCATTATCTCTTTATCATATACATTATTATGATAATTATCAACATACACATGTATGTATGTTGATAATTATCAAATGTTTCCATCGCAACACCTGGCCGAGTCTCCCTTTCTACCGAACAATGGTGGCAGCCATCTTGTTTTTATCGTAAGAAATCCTTAGCTTGGCCCAGATATCCTAGAAATTGGACATGTAAGAATGCGAATTATGTTATGATACATTGGTAACTTATTCATAAGTTACCAATGTATCATATTATGATAGCGTTGGGAAGTTATTGGACGTATTTTTCTTCGTTTCAGCCTCGACCGTCTAGGAGTACCGACTATCTGAATGGCCGATCACAAAAACGGCCGATGACTCATTGGGCCCTCCTGAAATAAACCTTCATATTCCCCTAATTCAGTAATTGAACGTTACATTCTCTACACATCAAGTGTCATACACATTCTTATTAAGTATTCTGTAATCCAATAAATAGGACCCTTTTAAGCGTCGGCCTTTTTGTGAACGGCGATTTTGGAATCGGCGATTTTGACAATCTACATTCAGGCAACGATCCTTACAATCATTAAATCATAACAGTAGCTTTTCAAAATAATAACTAATTCATTCAAATTAATGGGTAGCTGGTAGCGAATCAGCACTATCAGCCATTAGAGATCACCAGGATCACCTACGATCGATCGACGCGCCGCACTATCAGAGCGGCCATTACAGACACACGCCGATCAACTCCAATCGATCGACGCGCCACCCCAATGCGGTGGTGAAATACAAAACTAACAACACAATAGATCGCGTGTTATAAGTTCGCGAGGGCGATACTCTTTCGCGTATTCGCGAAATATACGCACTCGCGAACTTTACCTATTCTACAGTATGTGGGTCACTAGTGCTAGAGTTCAGCATCTCTGATTGACTGCTAAAAAACAACTACTACTTGGGGGAAGGGGTATCATTGAGTAGTGAGTGAGAGATATTGATAGAGCCCTGGATATATGTGGGTCACTAGTGCTACAGAGTTCAGCATCTCTGAACGCCTTGTAAAAAACAACTACTACTTGGGGGAAGGGGTACCATTGAGTAGTGAGTGAGAGATATTGATAGAGCCCTGGATATATGTGGGTCACTAGTGCTACAGAGTTCAGCATCTCTGAATGACTGCTAAA
The DNA here is from genome assembly GCA_963942565.1 of Maea johnstoni. Taxonomy (NCBI): domain Eukaryota; kingdom Metazoa; phylum Annelida; class Polychaeta; order Spionida; family Magelonidae; genus Maea; species Maea johnstoni. The sequence continues at coordinate 29,326,391 of OZ012695.1, forward strand.
AAACATCTACTACTTGGGTGAAGGGGTACCATTGAGAAGTGAGTGAGAGATATTGATAGAGCCCTGGATATATGTGGGTCACTAGTGCTACAGAGTTCAGCATCTCTGAATGCCTTGTAAAAAACAACTACTACTTGGGGGAAAGGGCACCATTGAGTAGTGAGTGAGAGATATCGATAGAGCCCTGGATATATGTGGGTCACTAGTGCTACAGAGTTCAGCATCTCTGAATGCCTTGTAAAAAACAACTACTACTTGGGGGAGGAGGTACCATTGAGTAGTGAGTGAGAGATATTGATAGAGCTCTGGATATATGTGGGTCACTAGTGCTACAGAGTTCAGCATCTCTGAATGCCTTGTAAAAAACAACTACTACTTGGGGGAAGGGGTACCATTGAGTAGTGAGTGAGAGATATTGATAGAGCCCTGGATATATGTGGGTCACTAGTGCTACAGAGTTCAGCATCTCTGAATGACTTGTAAAAAACAACTACTACTTGGGTGAAGGGGTACCATTGAGTAGTGAGTGAGAGATATCGATAGAGCCCTGGATATATGTGGGTCACTAGTGCTACAGAGTTCAGCATCTCTGAACGCCTGCTAAAAAACAACTACTACTTGGGGGAAGGGGTACCATTGAGAAGTGAGTGAGAGATATTGATAGAGCCCTGGATATATGTGGGTCACTAGTGCTACAGAGTTCAGCATCTCTGAATGCCTGCTAAAAAACAACTACTACTTGGGGGAAGGGGTATCATTGAGAAGTGAGTGAGATATATTGATAGAGCCCTGGATATATGTGGGTCACTAGTGCTACAGAGTTCAGCATCTCTGAATGACTTGTAAAAAACAACTACTACTTGGGGGAAGGGGTACCATTGAGTAGTGAGTGAGAGATATTGATAGAGCCCTGGATATATGTGGGTCACTAGTGCTACAGAGTTCAGCATATCTGAATGCCTGCTAAAAAACAACTACTACTTGGGGGAAGGGGTATCATTGAGAAGTGAGTGAGAGATATTGATAGAGCCCTGGATATATGTGGGTCACTAGTGCTACAGAGTTCAGCATCTCTGGATGCCTTGTAAAAAACAACTACTACTTGGGGGAAGGGGTACCATTGAGTAGTGAGCGAGAGATATTGATAGAGCCCTGGATATATGTGGGTCACTAGTGCTACAGAGTTCAGCATCTCTGAATGACTTGTAAAAAACAACTACTACTTGGGTGAAGGGGTACCATTGAGAAGTGAGTGAGAGATATTGATAGAGCCCTGGATATATGTGGGTCACTAGTGCTACAGAGTTCAGCATCTCTGAATGCCTGCTAAAAAACAACTACTACTTGGGGGAAGGGGTATCATTGAGAAGTGAGTGAGAGATATTGATAGAGCCCTGGATATATGTGGGTCACTAGTGCTACAGAGTTCAGCATCTCTGAATGCCTTGTAAAAAACAACTACTACTTGGGGGAAGGGGTACCATTGAGTAGTGAGTGAGAGATATTGATAGAGCCCTGGATATATGTGGGTCACTAGTGCTACAGAGTTCAGCATCTCTGAATGCCTGCTAAAAAACAACTACTACTTGGGGGAAGGGGTATCATTGAGAAGTGAGTGAGAGATATTGATAGAGCCCTGGATATATGTGGGTCACTAGTGCTACAGAGTTCAGCATCTCTGGATGCCTTGTAAAAAACAACTACTACTTGGGGGAAGGGGTACCATTGAGTAGTGAGTGAGAGATATTGATAGAGCCCTGGATATATGTGGGTCACTAGTGCTACAGAGTTCAGCATCTCTGAACGCCTTGTAAAAAACAACTACTACTTGGGGGAAGGGGTACCATTGAGTAGTGAGTGAGAGATATTGATAGAGCCCTGGATATATGTGGGTCACTAGTGCTACAGAGTTCAGCATCTCTGGATGCCTTGTAAAAAACAACTACTACTTGGGGGAAGGGGTACCATTGAGTAGTGAGTGAGAGATATTGATAGAGCCCTGGATATATGTGGGTCACTAGTGCTACAGAGTTCAGCATCTCTGAACGCCTGCTAAAAAACAACTACTACTTGGGGGAAGGGTATCATTGAGTAGTGAGTGAGAGATATTGATAGAGCCCTGGATATATGTGGGTCACTAGTGCTACAGAGTTCAGCATCTCTGAACGCCTGCTAAAAAACAACTACTACTTGGGGGAAGGGTATCATTGAGTAGTGAGTGAGAGATATTGATAGAGCCCTGGATATATGTGGGTCACTAGTGCTACAGAGCTCAGCATCTCTGAATGCCTTGTAAAAAACAACTACTACTTGGGGGAAGGGGTACCATTGAGTAGTGAGTGAGAGATATTGATAGAGCCCTGGATATATGTGGGTCACTAGTGCTAGAGTTCAGCATCTCTGATTGACTGCTAAAAAACAATTACTACTTGGGGGAAGGGGTATCATTGAGTAGTGAGTGAGAGATATTGATAGAGCCCTGGATATATGTGGGTCACTAGTGCTACAGAGTTCAGCATCTCTGAATGCCTTGTAAAAAACAACTACTACTTGGGGGAAGGGGTACCATTGAGTAGTGAGTGAGAGATATTGATAGAGCCCTGGATATATGTGGGTCACTAGTGCTACAGAGTTCAGCATCTCTGAATGACTGCTAAAAAACATCTACTACTTGGGTGAAGGGGTACCATTGAGAAGTGAGTGAGAGATATTGATAGAGCCCTGGATATATGTGGGTCACTAGTGCTACAGAGTTCAGCATCTCTGAATGCCTTGTAAAAAACAACTACTACTTGGGGGAAAGGGTACCATTGAGTAGTGAGTGAGAGATATTGATAGAGCCCTGGATATATGTGGGTCACTAGTGCTACAGAGTTCAGCATCTCTGAATGCCTTGTAAAAAACAACTACTACTTGGGGGAAAGGGCACCATTGAGTAGTGAGTGAGAGATATCGATAGAGCCCTGGATATATGTGGGTCACTAGTGCTACAGAGTTCAGCATCTCTGAATGCCTTGTAAAAAACAACTACTACTTGGGGGAGGAGGTACCATTGAGTAGTGAGTGAGAGATATTGATAGAGCTCTGGATATATGTGGGTCACTAGTGCTACAGAGTTCAGCATCTCTGGATGCCTTGTAAAAAACAACTACTACTTGGGGGAAGGGGTACCATTGAGTAGTGAGTGAGAGATATTGATAGAGCCCTGGATATATGTGGGTCACTAGTGCTACAGAGTTCAGCATCTCTGAATGACTTGTAAAAAACAACTACTACTTGGGTGAAGGGGTACCATTGAGAAGTGAGTGAGAGATATTGATAGAGCCCTGGATATATGTGGGTCACTAGTGCTACAGAGTTCAGCATCTCTGAATGCCTGCTAAAAAACAACTACTACTTGGGGGAAGGGGTATCATTGAGAAGTGAGTGAGAGATATTGATAGAGCCCTGGATATATGTGGGTCACTAGTGCTACAGAGTTCAGCATCTCTGAATGCCTTGTAAAAAACAACTACTACTTGGGGGAAGGGGTACCATTGAGTAGTGAGTGAGAGATATTGATAGAGCCCTGGATATATGTGGGTCACTAGTGCTACAGAGTTCAGCATCTCTGAATGCCTGCTAAAAAACAACTACTACTTGGGGGAAGGGGTATCATTGAGAAGTGAGTGAGAGATATTGATAGAGCCCTGGATATATGTGGGTCACTAGTGCTACAGAGTTCAGCATCTCTGGATGCCTTGTAAAAAACAACTACTACTTGGGGGAAGGGGTACCATTGAGTAGTGAGTGAGAGATATTGATAGAGCCCTGGATATATGTGGGTCACTAGTGCTACAGAGTTCAGCATCTCTGAACGCCTTGTAAAAAACAACTACTACTTGGGGGAAGGGGTACCATTGAGTAGTGAGTGAGAGATATTGATAGAGCCCTGGATATATGTGGGTCACTAGTGCTACAGAGTTCAGCATCTCTGGATGCCTTGTAAAAAACAACTACTACTTGGGGGAAGGGGTACCATTGAGTAGTGAGTGAGAGATATTGATAGAGCCCTGGATATATGTGGGTCACTAGTGCTACAGAGTTCAGCATCTCTGAACGCCTGCTAAAAAACAACTACTACTTGGGGGAAGGGTATCATTGAGTAGTGAGTGAGAGATATTGATAAAGCCCTGGATATATGTGGGTCACTAGTGCTACAGAGTTCAGCATCTCTGAACGCCTGCTAAAAAACAACTACTACTTGGGGGAAGGGTATCATTGAGTAGTGAGTGAGAGATATTGATAGAGCCCTGGATATATGTGGGTCACTAGTGCTACAGAGCTCAGCATCTCTGAATGCCTTGTAAAAAACAACTACTACTTGGGGGAAGGGGTACCATTGAGTAGTGAGTGAGAGATATTGATAGAGCCCTGGATATATGTGGGTCACTAGTGCTAGAGTTCAGCATCTCTGATTGACTGCTAAAAAACAATTACTACTTGGGGGAAGGGGTATCATTGAGTAGTGAGTGAGAGATATTGATAGAGCCCTGGATATATGTGGGTCACTAGTGCTACAGAGTTCAGCATCTCTGAATGCCTTGTAAAAAACAACTACTACTTGGGGGAAGGGGTACCATTGAGTAGTGAGTGAGAGATATTGATAGAGCCCTGGATATATGTGGGTCACTAGTGCTACAGAGTTCAGCATCTCTGAATGACTGCTAAAAAACATCTACTACTTGGGTGAAGGGGTACCATTGAGAAGTGAGTGAGAGATATTGATAGAGCCCTGGATATATGTGGGTCACTAGTGCTACAGAGTTCAGCATCTCTGAATGCCTTGTAAAAAACAACTACTACTTGGGGGAAAGGGTACCATTGAGTAGTGAGTGAGAGATATTGATAGAGCCCTGGATATATGTGGGTCACTAGTGCTACAGAGTTCAGCATCTCTGAATGCCTTGTAAAAAACAACTACTACTTGGGGGAAAGGGCACCATTGAGTAGTGAGTGAGAGATATCGATAGAGCCCTGGATATATGTGGGTCACTAGTGCTACAGAGTTCAGCATCTCTGAATGCCTTGTAAAAAACAACTACTACTTGGGGGAGGAGGTACCATTGAGTAGTGAGTGAGAGATATTGATAGAGCTCTGGATATATGTGGGTCACTAGTGCTACAGAGTTCAGCATCTCTGAATGCCTTGTAAAAAACAACTACTACTTGGGGGAAGGGGTACCATTGAGTAGTGAGTGAGAGATATTGATAGAGCCCTGGATATATGTGGGTCACTAGTGCTACAGAGTTCAGCATCTCTGAATGACTTGTAAAAAACAACTACTACTTGGGGGAAGGGGAACCATTGAGTAGTGAGTGAGAGATATCGATAGAGCTCTGGGTATATGTGGGCAGGGACCGACGTTAACTTTTGAAGGCACTTGCCCATTCGGGCAGAGCGACCCCAAGATTTGCTTGCCCGAAAAAAAATTCAACTTGCCCCCAAAATGTTACTTTGCACTTTGTTCATTATTAACACAGTGACATCCTATTTTGGATACCTCTAGCATTTTTATGAGAATAAACATTATAGAGGCATACAATTTAGAATGGCAATCTGAGTGTGAAGGCATCATTTTGCCAAAATAACGAAGATAATCTCAGTCTAACTTTTGTAAGGGGTATTAATGTGGGAATATTGACTTGCCTGTTCGGGCTTTTAGAGTAGGCCATGAACTTGCCCGAAATTGTAATTTTTACTGTCTAACTTGCCCCGGGCAATAGGGCAAGCCTTAGCGTCGGACCCTGGTGGGTCACTAGTGCTACAGAGTTCAGCATCTCTGAATGACTGCTAATAAACAACTACTACTTGGGGGAGGAGGTACCATTGAGTAGTGAGTGAGAGATATCGATAGAGCCCTGGATATATGTGGGTCACTAGTGCTACAGAGTTCATGATTCTCTGGGTTAGTGTTGCTACAAACGCACATATGTGTGTGTGGCACTGGCAGCTTAGGGTTTTGGAATGAATCATTATTTCTAGACTGGGCGGCTTTCCTGGTAGGTTTAACTGTATCTACGAAAGCTTCCTTCAGTAACATTCATAGGCATTCTTAGTTCTTACTGTGCTATATCTGGACATAGAATGGAAAGAAGAATGTTCTACTCTCCTGCTAACCTAGCTGGTAGCCTTTAACCCATTAATGCTCACAGCGGCCAAAACAGGCCTGATGATTTTGGATGTATTTTTCTAACAAGGCATTTTTGTGGAAAATATTTGAAGGAGAAATGTTAACCAGAGGTCAAACGACAACTCTCCTTCAAATATTTTGAGAACTTTTGCTTTATTCCCAAGTTATTTTCAAAAGTATGAAAGTAGCAGACAATATTTTCTAGAGAAACTCTGAGTGTAAATGGGTTAACCCATTCACACTCAGAGTTAATCTAGGAAGTATTGTCAGCTTTTATCACACTATTGGAAATAACCTAGGAGTAAAGCAAAAGTTTAAAACGTATTTGAAGGAGAGTTGTTGCTAAGCTTCTGATCAACATTTCTCCTTCAAATATTTTCCAGAAAGAGCTTTTGTAAGTAAAATATTTCCCAAATTGTCAGGCCTGTTTTGGCCACTCTGAGTGTTAATGGGTTAATTAGTTTCTCCACTGACCACTCTAGCCTGTGGCAGTCTGCTCTGGCTGAGAGTAGTAGACAGGGAGTGGGCACTGTGCATGCGTCATCAAATTTCGTTGCCTCCGACTATATGAGTCATAGATAACCTGTGTACCGCAGGATTGGCTGCCTGCTGAAAAAAGTCACGTGACCAATTCTTCCCCAGGCAACACCGCGTAACCCGAGGCGCACATCACCTAGGTACTAGCATGCTGTGCCTATGGGGTTGCGGATCAAGGGGATGTATTTCTCTGGCTCTGGGAAGCCGGCTCATCTCCTGTCAGTCAATTGTTATTATTCCATCCGATTCTACAAGTTACAAGTTTTCCTGCTATCAGGCACTAAGTGGTCAAGCCAGGTGGCCAAATCAGCGTACATCTATCTTTATACAATACCAGGAGATAAGAAAATAGTGAGTTAAATCTGGAATAGTGAGAGTATGTGAAGCCACCAGAGAAAGAAGATCCACATCATCATGGAACACTATAGGCGAAAACGGCGCTATATCAATTAGTATTACTATTCATTATTATCATTAGTATTATCATTATAATCATTATTGTTGTTATCTTTATCATTTTCATTATTATTATCATTATTATCATTAGTATTATTATCATTAGTATTATTATTATTATCATCATAATTATTGTTGCAACTCTAGAAGGGAATTTTTCCAGGACTAGGAGGTATTTAGTCTAGTCAGTCAGGTGCTGTGGTTTTTGTGGACAGGTAGTGGAGTGGACATACCTCCTGTGTGGCCGGCCGGCCACCCCCTTGCTTGCTGGTCAGCAGGTCTGGCCGGCCGGCCTGGCTAGCCCAGATAAAGCAGCTTACATAATAGGGGGAGTGAGAGGAGTCTGGACCTGGCCAGACTAGAGTTATGTAACAAGCAGGTCAGACAACCACATGACTGACCACTGCCACTCCACACACACACAAACGCCTGACTCTATTTCCCCGTCTGGAAAAACTGTGACGTAATGTTGTTGGGATTAAGCCTTTCCCAGCCCACCCATGGATTCAATGACCCAGTGCCCCAGTGTCTTAGCCAGGATTTAGAAACTGGGTGCCTAATATTGGCAGTTGCAAAATTTTTGGGCGTCCAAATTTTTAAGGGGGATCACAATAAACTCATATTTCTACCATAAACATGTATAAATTCATCAAAATGAGGCATGATATCATTAAACAATGTCATGGAAATTATAAGGAGATGAAAAAATTCAATTCTAAGCTTGAGATTGAGATTTTTAGAAATTCCACACAAAATTTTTTGGGTGTCCTGAGGGGTTCTTTTTAAGGGTTTGGGTGTCCAAAAAGGCACCCAGACGCCCTGCTGGCTAAGACCATGCTCCTACCACTATCCATACTAAGTGGGTATTATGTCTCTCTCAAACTATAGATGGAAGCACTGTTTTCATGAGTTGCGGTTGAGAACACAGACTAAAGCTCAAGTGTGTCCCCATTGAGGATTTATTCAGAACTAAAACTGGAGTGAAATCAACTCAAGTCAGATCAGTGAAAGAGCCAGATATCACAGACTTGTAGCAAGTCTACCAATGGCTGTGCTTGCTACTGCTATCTCAGAGTTGGGTAATCAAATGGGGTCTGGTTACAGGATTCAGAGAATGGGGGAAGGGGTCTTTTCAGAGAAGCGATGAGTTCTTTACCAGTATCCCAGGGCTCCACTTACGTAACCCCTTCCAATGCTAAGGCTACTTTCGCCAAAGCACAAGGATACAAAGATTTACAAAAACCAACTAAACCCTGCACTATCTTTACTAGCTGCTATTTATTAACTTAGATTGTGAACTATTTTCAATCTACCAAACTACACCAAGGCTTCATCAAGAAAAAAATGTATAGCAAACAAGGAACTGGGGACTAAAACCAAACAACAAATATTGACTGTATGCAGTTGTATTGTTATCTTGCTTCCCTCTGCTCTGTGCTGGTGGCAAGGTTTGCCTGGGAGAGGGAGAAACAGAGGCCATTGAACATAGGTTGCAAAACATATGAGAGTTTTGTGCAACCAGACCCAGACTTCCCACAATTGGTCAAAATTGGTCAGATCCTACAAACTGCTGTAGAGTAGCTCAGGTTTCAAGTGCAAGTTGACATCCTTCTCTGTCTCGGTCATTCTCTGTCTACCCCCCCCCCCCATCTCTGCCTCTGACATACCTCTTGCCCAGCTAAGCTTGCTAATCAAACATCTACATCCGCAGCACAGTTGGCACTGCTTTGGTACCCAGAAAATGAGGGAGCAATTTGTCCCCTTATGTGGTGTATGTCATGTGGGTTAAACGGATCAATTTCTTTAGTTCAAGCTCAAATTGACTTCAGGTAACAGGAGCCAATCATATCAGTGCACCCAGGACCTGTATCACCATGGAAATGGTGACCATTGAGATGAGGTTGATGATGATGCAAATTATCAGTGTGATGATGATGATGATGATGATGATGATGATGATGATGATGATGATGATGATGAAAATGATGATGATGATGATGATGATGATGATGATGACAAAATGATAATAATAACAGATATCTTTCATGTCCATATCAGCCTGCTTGTTTATCAGGCTGGTCGGTTGACAACCTCAATGTAGTTCCATTCTGTTTCGTCAGTCATTAGCACATCAGTGATTGGTTGAAATAGGTCACATGATGCAAAGAGACACCCGCATCAAACCATAAGAAACTTGAACTGGTAATGATGAATTCTCTATGTTTCCTTGCTAAAATATTTACATAACTGTAAAATATGGTAACATGATATTTGAAGACCTTTCACCCTAAGAGAATCAATTTCAATACAAAATTATTGGTAAGTGGTTTTTACACAAGATAATATTACAAGCAAAAATGTGCACTCTATATTAGTGTGTGTTGTAACTATGATAGCTGAAATCAACACTTGAGATATTTTAGAAATCTACAAAAAGGACAATGCAAGAATATTGATAAACAGTATAATTCCTTCTAACCTCAACACATGTGTCAGTGAGTGTTTGTATATATTAAAACACACACACACACACACATATATATATATATATATATATATATATATATATATACATATATATATATATATATATATATATATAAAACGATGCATCAATTCTAGCATATCATGTACAGTTTTAAAAAGACAATAGTAATCAATTAGCAGGTAACTTACACATTCCATAAGCAATTTCCCAGTGCAGACAAGTCACTATGTGCAAATATATCTACCAGTCCAAAGGCCTGGATGAGGCATAACATATATATATATATAACAGAGCTGAGCAAAGAAGACCAGATACCAGTGTCTGTTTTTTCTAGTTGAATAAAATCCACAATAAAATCTTCTCATAGGAACAGCATCATTAATATCTTTATTCAACTAATAGGAATTTGAGTCTAAACAGCAGCATTTTAAAATGCTGACTCTAAGTGAATGTGCACATATGTCTTAATTTATGAAAATTAGTTGATTGTTCAAATATTCAATGTATCCCCATGATTATCAAAATTAATCATGCCGGTACACATGTAAAACAAAAACAGTTTCCCATATCATATTGCACTTGACCAAAGCAAATTTAATTTCTAAATCAAACGAATTGTTAAAATAATTGTTAATGTTTAATTTGATTGTTTTGGAGCTTTCACTTAAGCAAGAACAATTTCTTAATTAAACAATTGATACAATAAATTTGTTAACGTTTAACTCAACTGTTTTTGAGTTTTCGGTGACTATTATTATATATGTATCCTGTCAGTCCGAGTGACCATGTTATTAGTAGCAATTGGTCACACTGTTTGCTAGAGGAAATGTTAGTTAGTATTTTGTAGTTCAAGAGAGTTGAAACAGACACTGGTAGAAACAGTATAATAGCTACCTTCATCTTGCTCTTGGGCATAGGCACGATGGATGATATAGGAAGCGAAACTGGGACCTAAAATTCACAAAAACATCGAGTTATGCAAATGGATAAATGCGGGAAGGGGTGGGGTCAAACGATGATGCAAAGAGAATCAACATTAACAGGTAACATCTAGAACTCTACAGAACTATAATAATAACTGTGTATTCAATCAAGTTTGTAAGAATATTCATTGATTATACATGAAACTGGAAGTAAATATAAAAGAACTGTTGAAGTACCCCACGTCCCCACCACTTCAAAACCAACATTTACCACTTACACACATCTCCTCTCCTGGTGGATCTCTTTGGTGACTCATTTGCATGTCATTTGCATATTCATTCACAAAAATATATAATCAGTGAATGAATCAATCACCTCCATTCTTTATATATCTTTTTCTTCAAGTTGGCGATTATTTTTTACATGACAGTTTCTGTGGCACATTTCCTCAGCAGTATCACCTTAAGTCATCAGCATATGCGACAGCAAATTTGCATATTCACACACATTAGAATATAAAACAGACTGAGGCAGCTACAAGATTTTGCTGTAAAGATGTTCTTATCATTCAAAATCTGTGAATGGAGTTTTGACCTAAGACATCTTTATTTCAAATAATGGGCTCTCTCTCTCTCTCTCTCTCTCTCTCTCTCTCTCTCTCTCTCTCTCTCTCTCTCTCTCTCTCGAGAGAGAGAGAGAGAGAGAGAGAGAGAGAGAGAGAGAGAGAGAGAGAGAGAGAGAGAGAGAGAGAGAGCGCAAGAGAGAGAGAGAGAGTGACAGAAAGATGGTATAACTTTACACCATACTTTCCCCTCACTTTTTTAGCATGGTGTTCGTGGTATTTGAACTCTAGCCAGACCACCTTAGTGCTACAGGAATGACCGGGAAATCCAAACCATGTCAAGCTTGACCCTTAGTTTTACTACATGGGTGGGACTTGGACTTGTAAAATCTCCAAATTTGCTTCAAGCTGGGTCCCACAACAAAAAAATGCATTGATTTCTTTATCCGAGTTTATCTGAAACTAAGCAGGCTTCCAGTACAGCAGATTGGGTATCGCAGGTTTGGGACAAAATAACCAGAACAGGGTGGTCAGATATGCAGGGGTCAACAAAGGTCATCTCAGCATCCGGCTTATCCCGTGACAGTGTTTTCCCTATCCCGAGTATCCCCGTCAAACAGTTATGTATAAACACACGTCATAGTATAGCTAAAACCCACTAAGCCTACTTTGCCATGCACACACATGGGATTAGATTAAACCTATTCATTCCTACAGCAGCCAACAGTACAGTCTTAGCCAGCAGGGTGTCTGGGTGTCTTTTGGACTCCCTGGTTCAAGAAAAATAGCCGATTTTAGGTAAAGAGACACCCTAGATTTTGTGTGTTTTTTATATAAATACTTATTCTAAGTTAAATTTCAAAAAAGGTTAACTAAAAAATAATAACAAAGACATTTCTTGAATAATTAAGCATATATTACTTCATTTGATAATGTATATAATCAGTGTAATGATTTTTACTTTTTCAATCAGAGATTTTGGACACCCTTAATTCTTGAAATCCCAATTTGGACACCCTGTTATGAAAATCTTGGCTAAGTCCCAGACGGTACCAAACTGTTTTCGGGACAACTGTTTTAAGAAACCACTTTAGAAGATTGATTTGATGATATATGTTGATCAGTACCATATCAACAAGATCGGCCCTTCAAATCTTTCGTAGAGTTGTGAATTAAAAACTCCTAAGAGTATCAGTGCATCCAGGCGACAAGCCTTCAAGAAATGTGAGCATGAACTATGTGATGTAACAGTGGGAATTTCTGTCTGGATAATTGTGCTGCGTGTCACGCTCTAAAAGGCATGGACTTCCATGTCTTCCATATCTAAGTCGGGCCTAGGATTTCCATATCCAAGTCGGGCCTAGGATGCACGTTCAAAAGGGCAGATTCTGGCAAATCAATTTTTTTTGTGGCCATACTCCCCATCGCAAGCATTTGGCAACCCAGAATTGAATAAAACTCTAGTAAATAAGCAGAACTTGTGTTTGCTAAATTCATTTATCTATATATGAAACTATCTACTACATTCTTAGCTAGATTTATTTGTCCATTAATAATCTAAGTAGCATCCATGGAAACCTTGTAATTGTAGTTCACCAAAAAAATCTTAAGTTCTTAGTTTATGCTAAAACTAAGCAACACTTGGTCATCCTCCATGATTTAAATATTTGATGGCTTTTTCTACCACATACTTGTGCCTTACCAAATGTGTCCACTTATTAAACTTAAGCACAACTTTTTTAACCTTACTTCAACAGATTCAAATAGCACACAATTAGTCAAGGTCGCCACTGCCTGGTTGGCTAGCAGAGAATTTCTACACTTGAGGAAGACTAGCTGATTCAATGCTGACACCTACACAAAGGCATGGCCTGCTATCTGGTTTAACATTTCATGCTTTTTACACATAAAGGGTTCGAACACGCAACCAGTAAGATTGCTCACTGACAATTCTAGGAAATCACAGCACGTTATACCCATATGCAGGGTTAGACTTTCCAAGGGGCCCCTAGATTTTGCTGTGGGCTCTTAGATTTTTCACACTAGGGGCCAAAAATTGCATGTATAATGACCAGAAATCCTGTTTGTGACCACTAATTTTGTATCATAACACCTTTCGGGCTCCTAGCCTGAAATCTAAGTGTCATACCCTGATATGGGATATCATTTGAGAATCAGCCCTCTGAAGGCAACTATTGATTTCTTACACTAAATTATAAAGACGGCCTAAGTTCTATTGACCATATCTGTTGTGAGCCTTATTTATAAGTATGTGCCCTGGAGTGTCAATGATCAACTCTGAATTGATTTTAGTCCAGGTCTAGTTTGTTTTAATCCCCTAGTGGGGTACTAGAGCTGTGTTGAATATCAACTATAAACCCCAATAACTGCTGACTACATAACATAGATAGTTCAATACAGATGAAGACATCAAACCTACATAGCATCTAATGAAACGGTGATGTTCCAACTGTCTAACTCAGTCTGAGAGCCAAGCTATGAGTTAGCAGATATTTTCATATTGAAGGCAGGCATTTTACCTAACTTAGCCTGAGAACCAAGCTATTAGTAAGCTGGCATTTTTTACTAAAGGCAGGCATTTTTACTATGAGCAGGGACTTTAACATTGAAGCCAGGTGTTTTTACATTGAAGGCAGGCATTTTGCATACCTAACTCAGCCTGAAAACCAAGCTATGAATGAGAAGAAATTTTTACACAGAAGGAACATATTTTATCGAAAACCCAGCTAAATATCATAAGGCATTGTAACACTGAAGGCATAGCAGTGAAGTAGCCTCCTCTCTGCTGACCATGTGTGTTGTAAGGGACTAGCTAGGCAAGGTAGATCCTCCTCCTCCTCCTCTGCTGCGGCTGACACACTTGTTGGCTTTCTAGCCCAGTTAGAGTCTGAGGAGGAGGAGGTTAGCCAGGGTTCATGGAGGGGCACTGGGCCAGGTTTATTTTGAAAGCTTCTCACAGGCAAATCTCCTTCAGAGAAAAAGCTCTCCAGAGCTTTAAGGGATAAACAAGATTCAAATAAAATCACTCTCAAGCCTGCCGCAAGGTTGGTATTAAAATGAGCTTTGTCATGAATATATTTAGGCATACTCTAATAGATATATAGTTATATACACACACACACACATATATATATATATGTGTATATATATATACATATATATATATGTATATATATATATATATATATATATATATATATATATATATATATATATAGGCCTAAAAAAAAAATTGTTTGTTTCCTGTAACCCTACCTACCCTATATTTTTGGCCCTACCCGAAATCTTTTTATGACATTTTGAATCAAAAATGAAAAACATGAACAGCTCAACTGTGAGGCTACCATTTATCACTAAAAAGATTTCTTAAAATAAAAACATTTTCCTACCTACCTACCCTAATTTTTCCTGGGGTGTTACAGGAAACAAACAATTTATTTTATTAGGCCATATATATATATATATACATATACATATATATATATATATATATATATATATATATATATATATATATATATATATATATATATATATATATAATATATATATAGGAACACCTTAACCTTTTCAGAAAACCCATAAGGGATTCTTAATTAGAAGATGTGTTATGCAACAAAGCTTAGAAACACTGACTCGAATAGGTAATTTCTTCTTTCAAACTTTCCTTTTGACCTGTTATCAGCAACTTGAGGGGGGGGGGGGGGGGGGGCAAATATGCCCCTATGTTCTGTCCTCTCAAAACAACCTGACTGTTTTTGGTGGTACCATCATGATGAAAGCGACCTTTTTAGGATGAGAAAGTCAGAAATAAACTTACACAGCTCTCCTTCCATTATTTGCCTATACATTCCTATCAAGAGTGCAGACATGGTTGGATTCCTTCAACTCATAGTCGGATTCTATTAACATAACTCATAGCACTAATGCATTACTCATTAAATGAGAAGATATAACAGGTAGTAATTTGATTGATATCTGAAGAGCAATGGTTCAACCCAACAGGAACATCTTTAAGTCAAACATTTGTCTGAATATTGCATCGCTATCGAGATAGTTCCATATTTCCCAGGCCATTTACTTGGACATGACTTATTTGAATGTGCTAATTCTCTAGATAACTTCATGAGAGAACTCCGACCGTTAATAGGTAAACCAATTCATGCCTGTTGCACCCAAAACATTCTGCTTAAGTAATATATTAGTGACTCACATTTTAATTAAATATCTAACGGAGAAATGCAAATAATACCCAAACCCACAAATATTTTACTATTTCAAACATAACTCCAAACTTTATTTCAAACTTATTTTCAATAAGACTAAGAATGTTAGGGTACCTCCCTCCCCTCCCCCAGGGTCTTAGCCAGTATTTTCTAAATGCCTCTCCAAAACAGCAATTTCAAAAATTTCAGCCCATCTAGAATTGGCTACTATTCCATTTCAAATACTTATACCAACTACCAAACTGCATTTTATAGTCTATTGTGTCAATAAGGGCAGTTTACACTCCAGCTATGTAATAGAAGAGGGTTTGTTACACTAAGAGTTCCATTAGAAAGTATCGTCTGCTACTTTCATACTTTTGGAAATAACTTGGGAATAAAGCAAAAGTTCACAAAATATTTGAAGTAGAGTTGTTGCTTGGCTTCTGATAAACATTTCTCCTCCAAATATTTTCCAAAAAATGCTTTTGTTAGAAAAGTATCATCAAAATTGTCAGGCCTGTTTTGGCCTCTCTAAGTGTGAATGGGTTAAAAACATATCTAGTTTTTACCCCCTAAAAGCCAAAATTGAAAATTCTTCATCGAAATTTGTGCATGTCCAAAAAGGAGGTTTTACTGCCTGTCCAAAAGAGAGGCTGGACGGTTCCTGCTCCCCCCCCCCCCCCTAGTATGAATGGGTTAGCAGCAGGATATGCATCAGGGTATGGGCATCTCACAGTTTCCTGGTTGGCAAGGGTTCAAATGCTAGGAGTATGGCAGGTTCATGACAGGTCACTTGATGGGTCACATGGCCCGCTCTGTGCGTGGTGGATCTAATCCAAATCAATATCATACAGCAGCAGCAGCAGCAGCAGCAGGTCTGGTCACTGTGGTGTCACTCTGACCACTACCACTGACCACTGCTCTAACACCCCTGTCCTTG
The DNA here is from genome assembly GCA_963942565.1 of Maea johnstoni. NCBI lineage: Eukaryota > Metazoa > Annelida > Polychaeta > Spionida > Magelonidae > Maea > Maea johnstoni. The sequence goes on from OZ012695.1 coordinate 29,342,700, forward strand.
TGTGGGTGAGGAGTGGATATGATATGTATGTAATATGTATGAATCTATGCTATATATATGTGTGTGTCTGTGTGATTGTGTGTGTGTGCGATTGTGTGTGCGATTGTGTGTGTGTGTGCTTGTAAATGTGTATGCATCCATAGACCTGTGTGTGTATATGTATGTACTAGGACGGTATGTGTGTATGTATGAATATATGTAAGTATTTCTGTATGCATGTATACATGTTTGTACATGTATATATATATATATATATATATATATATATATACATATATATATATATATATATATATATATATATATATATATATATATATATATATATATATATATATATAATAGGACATGGAGCAAAAGTTGGGGTGTTTATTAAGAAAATGATAATTTTTCCTCAACTTTCTACAACTTACTTCATGTATTAAATCTCCTTTGTCCACCTAGGACTTTACTGGCCTGCATTCCTGACCCAGTGGGTGGTCTGAGTGTGGTAGGTTTCGCCCGCCCCAAGCACCTCAATAATCAAGGGTCTTCCGTATCGATTCTACTATAAGGGTAATAATAATCTTACTGTTCAGTATATAGCATTTTAACCCTTCCAATGCTGTGGCTACTTTTGTCCAAAGGAAAGGGATGCAAACATTTTTTGAAAATCATCTAAACCCTATCATGTTTCTATTCATTGGATAGCTCTCACCGAGTACATTCAGATGAGTACCCAAGTGCCAGGGTTTCAGTCATTTTACAGGTGTTTTGCGATATTTTGTATTGGCCAAATTAGCCATCAGAAGCATAAAGGTTAATGTATTTGTGGTTGAGGTAGAAGTTGTGCTCTGATTAACATTCTTCAACAATTTTTTTCTTAAGATAATTTGTGAGGAAGTTCTTACCAAAATTGGCATGACATTCATGGCGGATACATGCATGAGTTGGCTCACTCATGCTAAGTTCCCATATGAAGTACTGTCCAAATGTTTTGATAAACATGAATAATTAAATAAACAGGCCCATCAAACAGTACTTTTTGTGAATGTTATCCTGGTTTAACCCTTATGCTGCTGAAGGCTAAATTGGCCAATACAAAACTATGCAAAAATCCAGAAAAAACATTGAAACCCTTGGCAAATGGGTACTCATCTGAGAGCGCTCAGCAAGAGCTTTCCAATGAGTACCAACATGACAGGGTTTTGATGGTTTTCAAAAATCTTTGCATCCTTATGCTTTGGGCAAAAGTAGCCACAGCATTGGAAGGGTTAAGAACTGTTTTCACCTGAGTGTTATAGCCAAAATAAACAGGCCTTAAGGGTATGAAAGGGAATAGGAGACCAATTGGTCCCTGATCAAAATAACCGAACTATTTTGGGAATATATATCTGAAAATTGTGAGGGAGAAATACAAGTAAACCAAGTTTACCTGTAACTGTAACTATCCTTCAAATATCTCTCAAATTTATGCTTTATTTAAGAAATTCTTGACAAAAGCATAACATCATTTCCCCTGACACTTTTCAGTGAGCAACCTGGGCATGAGTATTAAGCAGATAATACTAGGTCAAGCTGACCAGTAGTGGACAGTGGTCCTAGGCCTGGTTCTCTTGAGTAGGTCAATATCTATAACAAATAGAATAGCCAGGGACTACAGGAGAGGGTTATCATCACCTGATTATCAAGCAGACACTGCTGACCAGTAGTGGACAGTGGTCCTAGGCCTGGTTCTCTTCTGGAGTAGGTCAATATTTATAATAAATAGAATAGCCAGGGACTACAGGAGAGCGGTATCATCACCTGATTATCAAGCAGACACTGCAATGTCAGACTGACCCAGGTAATACCACAACCAAAACCTCTGAGATGATATCAAACCAAGATGATAGATGATATGAAGGTGATTTCTAACCAAAATAACATATACATAAAATAAATACAATAAATAAATAGATAAATAGATATATAAATATAAATAAATAAATATTTGGATAAAGTATTTGTAGAAGTATTGTGCAGAACCTACACTCTAACTCTACTTAAAGCATTTGGTAACTTATTACTTCTTTTCTAAGTTATTTTTTGAAAGTATTCTATGGCTACAGAGGACAACTTACAAGAACTTACAAGAGCAAGAATAGCTCAATATTGGTTATAACAACGTCAGCAGACTGACCACTAGTGACCAGTGGCTCCCGGTTGCCAAGGAGATATTACCCAGGCAGCCATAGGCAGCCTACTGGAGTTAATCGAAATTTATACATGGATCACCAGGCAGTAGGTAAGAAAATTTGTTTTGGTAAAAAACAAGGTGAAGGATTTTAATTCTTTTCAGAACAGGGCTTGGTGTTAACATACATCCACACACAATCTCTCTCTCTCTCTCTCTCTCTCTCTCTCTCTCTCTCTCTCTCTCTCTCTCTCTCTCTCTCTCTCTCTCTCTCTCTCTCTATATATATATATATATATATATATATATATATATATATATATATATATATATATATATACACACACACACACACAACACAATGTGTTAGCAGCAAAAGGCTGATAAGAATTTTAAACCATTAAAACCAAGCACAAATATTTCCTCTTCAACTCAGCATCCACCTGGTAGCCTCTTCCAGGACCACCTCAGGTCAAACAGTTCCAAGATTTACTCTTTGTCTTCAGGCTTCAGTTTCAAGACGTGGTTTTTGTCTCCAGGATGCTGCTGCCAGGAGTTGTCAGACAGACCTGGCACGATCTGGGTGCTCTGGACCTGAATGACCCTGAGACTGACATCAGGTTAGACTGACCACTCTCTCTAGTCTCCATGTATACTGTGGACCCTAGTGAGTCCAGCCTACGTCAGTCACGTAGGCGTTTTCCATACCAAGATATATATTGCTAGATGTCAGATCAACAGAACTGAGATGTAGGATGTGCTTTGAACCTGAATGACTCAGATTGAGATCAGGTTAGACTGACCACTCACTATGTAAACTGAGGTAGTGTTGACCATGGTGGTTCAGCACGTAGCCATCTCCGGCGCGCTCTCTCTCTCTACCCCTCTCCCTCTTTCACTCTATCCCCTATCCTCCCTCCCTCTTTCTCTCTATCACCTTCCCGCCCTCCCTTTCTCCTTCCCTCCCTCCCTCTCTCTCTCTGCATACGTTGGACCCTAGTGGTTTAGCACGTAGACAATTCTGTACAGGACGTGCTCTGAATGACCCTGAGACTAAGATCAGATTAGACTGACCGCTCTAGTCTCTAGTCCATACATATACATTCTGGACCCTGGTGGTTCAGCACGTAGCTGTTTCCATAATACCATCTTTCTCTCCCTCCGTCTCTCTCTCTCTCTCTCTCTCTCTCTCTCTCTCTCTCTCTCTCTCTCTCTCTCTCTCTCTCCCTGTCTGTTTGTCTGTCTCTGTCTCACTTTCTCTCTATCTCTGGCTCAGTCTGTTTCACTTTCTCACTGATTCTCCCACTCACTCTGTCTCTCCCTCTCCTTCTCTATGAGTCCCCCCCCCCCTCTCTCTCTGTATATCGCAGCCCATGAGCTGATGGATCAGCATTTAGACACTTCCACACTACAACTGCCACGTTACAGGACATCACATCCTGTAACGTCTAGAACCATCGTGACCTGGCAGCAGACCAGATGACAGGGCGGTACATGATGACTTGCACTCATGGCAGGGTCAAAACCTGGATGAATTCTACACGTATTCACAGCAACCTAGCTGTCTAATGCATTGCATCGTTAAAAGAAAGTGGATGAATCCTAGAAATGTCCATAGGAGTCTGGTATTTCAACATCTTTACTCATTTAAGGCAGGGTTAATAGAAAGTGGATAAATTCTAGAAATATTCAGAGAGTCAGGAATTATAACATCATATTAAAACTCACTCATGGCAAGGTCATAAGAAAGTGGACAGATTCAAGAAATGCCTTCCAATTGTCAGTACTTCGATAACTAATCTTAACGATATCACCAGGGTACGACGCTAAGGCTTGCCCTATTGCCCGTAGGCAAGTTCGACAGTAAAAAACACGCTTTCGGGCAAGTTCATGGCCTAATCTAAAAGCCCGAACAGGCATATCAATATTCCCACTTTAATACCCCATACAAAAGTTAGACCAAGATTATCGTCATTATTTCGGCAAAACAATGCCCTTCACAGTGAGATTGTCATTCTGAATTGTATGCCTCTATAGAGTTTATTCTCATAAAAATGCTAAAGAGGCATCCAAAATAGGATGTTACTGTGTTAATAATGAACAAAGTGCAAAATAACATTTTGGGGGGCAAGTTGAATTTTTTTTCGGGCAAGCAAAACTTGGGGTCAATCAGCCCGAATGGGCAAGTGCCTTCAAAAGTTAATGTTGGTCCCTGTATCACACCATCTCACTTGTGATAATGTCAAAAGAAAGTGGATAAACTTGTGACCTACTATTTGATCAGTAAGTATTGCATACAATCAATCCTGGAGATACCACTTTATCTTACTCATGGTACGGTTCAAAGAAAAGAGGATAGATCTAACCCATTAATGCTAAAGAGTTCTTCCAGAAATTGGTATCTGGAACTATGATACTTTAAACAATATCTTTGTAATTGAAATTGATCTTACAAATTATTAACATTTCTCCATCCAATATTAACCTTACTTTGCTTTTGCCTTCACGCTTTCATTATTCAGGGTGCTTTTGGCACCTGCGCTAAAGATGCCCATGGAGACCTACCATTTTTTTTTTGGGGGGGGGGGGGGGGGGGGCGGGACTTTGCAACAATAATGCAATACTTATACAAATGTTGCTACAGCGAAGCAATGTCATGATACAATATAGCGACAATAATGCAACATTTGAGCAAAATGTTGCTACAATCATGCAATATGTGTATACAATGTTGCAAGAACAAATCCTACTTTAATCCCACAGCAACACCGTTATTGGCACCCACTCACAAGACCATTCTAATTTCTTTCAATATTATAACACTAATAACTGTGTTAAGCAACTATGTGCCTGTCTTATCCAGGGAGCTCAGGCAGACAATCAGGCCCTCAAGACACATATTGACTACTGCTCAAGTTCCAATGATCCCTCATTCTTAGTGAAGCGGCATAAACTCAGAGATGGCTTCAAAAGATCACAGAATTGGAACCAGAGAGTTGAAGCCAAATCTGACATCAAAGGAAATACCAGATACATGTAGTCTAAAGAGGAGACAGTTGCCTCAAAACATAACAAACAGTATATCTAAGGAGCTTAATAAGAATACAATATACTACATGGAAGCATCAAATTGAGCTCTGATGTGTCAATCTTTTTAGTCTCTCTGGTAATGGGTAATTCTGACCGGCTCTGCCACTAATACTCGATATACAGCCCCACATTTAGATGAGCTTCTGTGAGCCTCCTGGTGTTCTACATAGCTACTTGACGGCACTCCCAAAACCACAACCGCCATTTTTTTTTATCTCATTCATACAAACAGCCCCACTCCAGTGTTGCTATTTTGGTACTTATGTTGAGCATAGGAATATATGGGATAGGCTTGCTCTCTACCAGGGTCTTAGCCAGGATTTAGAAACTGGGTGCCCAAAATTGCCAATGCTGCAGTTTTTGGGTGTCCAAATGTTTAAGGGGGATCACAATATACTCATATTTCAACCATAGACATGTATGAATTTATCAAAATAAGGCATGATATCCTTATACAATGTCATAGGAATAATAAAGAGATGAATTTTTTTTTATATGCTTGACATATGATTGACATTTTAAGAAATTCCTCAAAATTCTTTGGGGTGTCCTGAGGGGTGTTTTTCAAGGGTTTGAGTGTCCAAAAAGACACCCAGACGCCCTGCTGGCTAAGACCATGCTCTCTACCATGGCCACTTCATTCTTCATTCACTAGGTCATCAGAAACAATACTGTACACATGCAACATGGGCCAAATGGGGAGTTCTTCATTACTAGAATGTTGTCATAAAAGAAAAATAGATGAGATAATAAGTCTTTCAAACACCTCATTAATTGATATCCCATTGGTATTCCACAATAAAGGGGTTCCAAAATACTTATATGTTGTTGCACTAGAAAAGTAGAGGGTGTAAAAAGTTCCTACACAGCTTTTTCAAACACCTCATAAACTGATGTCCCATCTGGGTTACACCATGTTCCTTTGAACAGTATCTCAGTTTTTAGTGTATACAACTTAAAAGATTATGTAAAAAGATCAAAAGCAGGTAAGTCATGTTTCTCCTTCTGAGGCTCATTTGATCTTTCCAAAAGTGGATGACATATGTTTATCCCCTTTTGATCTTTCCTATTATAAAATATCCATTACAAGACAGGAGACAGGTTGGGCGTTGCCACCGACTGCTAGCTGCCTCTCACCACAGGTTCAAAATCAAATCTCAGACAGGGCAAGTGAGAAAGTTGCCAGTGACTTTGGGGCCATGTACTCAGGCTTCATCCACCACTAGTAACTGGCTAGACAGGCTCATTATGACTTAGCCGAAATATGGCAGAAAAAGAGACAATAATCGAAATGTCTAATTCCAGAGGTTGATCCGGTTATAGATGGGTTAACGGATGAGTGGTTCACACAGCATCTGCACAGATCCAGCAAGTCTTTGATCGTTATTCAAGCCATTCCTGCTCGCGGCACTCTCAGCCTTTTGTGAGCCCCGTGACATGTCTCAGGCATAAATCATTCACAAAAGCAATAACTGAAAATATCTGAAGGGAGAATTCTAGAACCAACAGCGGAGGAGGCAATGCCAGGTTTGATTGGTTCTATTGGCCCAGTGGGGCTAATGGGCACCTTAACCCATTAATGCTCACAGCGGCCAAAGGAGGCCTGACAATTTTGATGAAATCTTGCAGGCAAACGCACACGTAGAAAAATATTTGAAGGAGAAATGTTCATCAGAACATTATCAACAACTCTCCTTCAAATATTTTGTAAAATCTTTCTTAATTCCAATGTTATTGGAAAAAGTATCATAGATCCAGACGACAATTGCTAGAGGAACTCCTAAGCATTAATGGGTTAAACATACCATAGTAGGCCTAGCCTACTCACCTTCTAGGCTTCTACAACCCCTTAAATATGGAGTACAATTTACCACTAATTTATCATTGGATTAGTACTAGTTAGATATTAGGGAATAAAGCCCAAATCACTGGAACATGCGGTTCTAAAATGACAAGTCTATAGAACGCTAGAAAACCTAATAGAACCAGCAAACCTAATTATTTTACAACCTTGGCAAAAATGGTTAGATCAACATTATTTACTGATGTATTAATAGAAGTAGTTTATTAGCCACATTAATGAAACCATTACTCCAAAAATGTCTGGCCTAAAGCCCTGGTAATAAATCCAAATAGTTTACATGAGCCACCCCCTACTGGCAACTAACATGCAATGTGACACCATGGACCATTATTTGTTTTCCTGTCCGTTCTGTTTCCTCACCATATCCAGCCCCCTAATCAGCTCTGTAAATACTCAGGAAATCCCCTCTGGTTAAGGGAGAGGTCAGAAACTGACCATTAACATGCAGTGTCAACCTAATATATGTACATCCTATAAAATGCTGGACCTTTTCGGTGATTTTGTACCAGAGTAAATTTGTTTAAATAAATGGAAAAAAGTTGCAAGTATACAAACTACTTATCTCTTTCGAATATGTAGTGAATTGCAAAGTATGATCCATCGGCATTCACATTAATACCAAAAGATCTAGCTGACTTCAAGAGAGCAACTCTGAACATGAATAGGACCCCTCATGCAAGTAGCACCCAAGAAACCAACACCCTAGATTGGCCTAGAATTAATTTTGGTAATATCTTTATGACCAGTACAATTCTTTCTGAAAATATCTGAAAAATAAATGTTTATCAAAATCTAACCAACGAATATCCTTCAAATACTGAAAAAATGTATGCTTACTTCTAACGTTCTTTTCAATTTCAAGTGTTAGAGAGTTTTAGGTCTCGACAAGTCCAGTGAAGTAGATGAATGGGTTAACCCATTAGTGCTCACAGCAGCCAAAAGCGACCTGACAATTTTGATGAAATCTTATAGGTAAAAGCAATGTTGGAAGAATATTTGAAGGAGAAATGATATTCAGAACATTACCAACACATCTCCTTCAGATATTTTGTAAGAACATTCTTTATTCCAATGTTATCATCAAAAGTATCAAAGATACAGACCACAATTCACGGAGTAACTCTTAAGCATTAATGGGTTAAGCAATTTTTGCCTCATCTCAGGTGTCTGCTAGTTTATTTGTTGTGTAACCCACACCCCTTGGCCTTTGCCGCACCACCCCGGTCACACAGAGTACAGCCTGGGTGAGTGCAAAATGGCAAACGATGAGCTCATCCAAAACTTGTTCTCATTTTTTTCCTACATTTATACAGGGCCAGGTGGAGGGATTTGCTAGACGATAGATTTTATTTGCAAAGATATTTATGTAGAGTTGATCTTAGTCAGGATTTCAAAAATGCCTTTTCAAAACGACCATCTCAAAATTTCTGCCTGTCCTGATTTAGTTACTCAGCTTCTAAAAATCCTTAGTCCAACTGTATTTGATAGTCTATTGGGTAAAATGGGGCAATTTACACTTCAGCCATGTCTTATGAGAGGGTATGTTAAGCAAAGATTTGATAATTACCGCCAAAAAAGCCATAATTGAAAATTCTATAGAGCCTGTCTGAAAAGGTGTTTTCAGGAAACTGTCCATCTAGATGGGTCCTGGCTAAGTCCCAGATAGAGAGGTCTGCACATACTGCAATTCTGACAAAAAGGCACTTTCAATGTACTGAGGTACCCAGCTCAAGGAGGGTCTCATCAAGGATAATGGAAAATCAATACATTTCATTGGATCACAAAATAAGCTATCAACCAATATAGCCTAGGTGTTCAAGATGACAGGTTCCTCTGTATTCTTGCAATGTTTAAGAAGAAAATGTTAGATAAGGATACACACTTTTTAAAACTAAAATAAATTTCAAATGAAAATTCATTTATTTAAACAGAATTTGCAGGCTTTGAACTAAGAAAGCACAAACGTGTGAATAATCAAAATATCTGTCATAGAAGAAATGTCCCTTTAAGGAAAAAAGAATACCCTTTTCAAATTTGAAAGCAAACTCAATTTGCTGAAATCCAGTACCTGCCCTTGTTGTTATTCAAAATTATAAAATGACGTATGCCAATATCGCTGACAATGAAATCACGGCGCCCACGTGCCAAGGAGTAGAAAGCAAGCCATGTCGTGGGTCTAGCTGGCCACAGAAGTTAGCTAAGAATGGGTGGGTCATCCGAGGGTCACTCCTTACATGCACAAGATGGGACAAGCAGATCGTCCAGCGGCATTCAAGCCACCCAGCCATTGTTATCGAAATAACACTCTAATGTTCCCCGAGCATTCTTCCACTCAAGCCTGGCATGTGTGCGCTGAAAACCCCCATTACATGTCAGACCCTCTTCTATATAAAAGGGGGCTCTGGAGGGACTGGCCGCCGCCGAATCAAGTCACCTCCACTTGCCGTCACCAGGCCTCCCATGTGGAATGTATTGTTGGCCGTTTAATAGAGGACTTTGATTGGACGACGAGCAGGTATTTCTCATGCGCTTCATCACCTGGCCATGAAATTACTCGCAGAAACGTCCCGGTAACCTTTTCACCATGGTGGAAAAGCGCTAGAAGCCAAGGCTGTCCTCTGCATGTGTCTGGTGTTGGTACTGTTATATCCTGTATCGGGGAGCACAGGGGCACCACAGACCTGGCCAGCACCCACCCAGCCTGTCTTTTGGACAGGTAGTTCCTCAAAAAAAACTCCCTTTCAGACAGGCATGTTTTAGTGAAGATTTTTAAAATGAATTTTTTTGGGGTGATATTAAAATCTCTTTCTTAGACAAGGCTCAAATACAAATTGTCTTTCGATACACACTGCTGTTAGTAGTTTGTATAAGGATTTGAAGTAGCTGATTAGCTATCAGTAAGCTCTCTCTCTCTCTCTCTCTGAGAGAATGACATTACAATATGCCAAAATTAGAAAATTATTCAAAAGAAAATTATTGTTCACAGTCCGATTATTTCTTCATTCAATTTTTTCACTCAAGCTGCTTTCATTAGAAAGGTATAAAACCTCAGCTGACTTCTTTTCTAATAAATTTAGCTTTATAGACTGGTAGGAAACCTCTCATTAGGAAGGTATAAAACCTCTGCTGACATGTTTTTTTTCTAATAAATTTAGCTTAGACTGGTAGGAAACCTCTCATTAGAAAGGTATAAAACATATGCTGACTTATATTTTTTTCTAATCAATTCAGCTTTATAGACTGGTAGGAAACCTCTCATTAGAAAGGTATAAAACCTTTGCTGACTTAGTTTTTTTTCTAAAAAATTCAGCTTAGACTGGTAGGAAACCTCTCATTAGAAAGGTATAAAACCTCTGCTGACTTGTTTTTTTTCTAATAAATTAAGCTAAGATTGTAGTATGCTTTTCTTTTTCTGATTTATGCATATTCCATTCTGAAAGAGCTAGTGTACGTAGCAAACCAGCAAATGGTAGAGCAAAAGAGGGGGGTAGCTGGCCACCCAAGGTGTGTCAACATGGTCTTAGCCAGCAGGGCGTCTGGGTGTCTTTTTGGACACCCAAACCCTCGAAAACCACCCCTCAGGACACCCAAATATTTTTAGAGGAATTTCTTAAAATATCAATCTGAAGCATATAATTGAATTTTTTTCATCTCCATATGATTCCCATGACATAGTATAAGGATATCATGCCTTGTTTTGATAGATTTGTACATGTTTATGGCTGAAATCTGAGTATATTGTGGTCCCCCTTAAAAATTTGGACGCCCAAAAACTTCACAATTGCCAATTTTGGGCACCCAGTTTCTAAATCCTGGCTAAAACCCTGTGTGTCAACTACCCTAGGACCCTAGATAACTCTGCCCGAGCCCTGCTGCCCGCTGACCAAGCGATGATGAGAGCTTCAAGGTGTGATGGGTTTCAAGGTTGTTGGCTATCCTCACATGAACCACCAGTAGTTTTTGAGACTGTGTTATTTCCACCGACCTCTGACCTTTGCTCTGAAGCCAGAAAAAAATGCTGGCGTGCTGGATCCTGTCGAAGGTGAATTCCCCCGGTACCTGGCACAAGATATAAACACTGAAAGGTCAAGCCAACTAAGTGCTTGTGGAATGTGTGTGATCGGATAACCAACCTAGAAATATATATAAATGGGCAGGTGATTGAGCATGTTTGATTGTCAATTGGGAACAGCACAGGGTAAATTCTGGTCAAATATTAAATAGGACCTTTTTGGGCATAGCAGGCATGATTGGATTAATCCTATATAATCTTGCAGGGATCGATTTCCTTACCCCCTTCATACCCGTATCAGCCAAAACTGCTACTAGTCAAGTAGATCTCCAGGTATGAAAGGGTTAAGGGGGGGGGGGGGGGAGGAAGAGACAGACGGTTATGCCTAGATCACTTTTTCAAGTGGGCAATTAAGATAAATTCAAAGAGTGCCTGATGGACAACCTCACATTTCAAAGACTACACAGTGAACTCAATAAAAGATATCAGTTCACTTCCAACTTCGCAACAATTGGAAATAAAATGATGTTTCTTATTTTCACCATAGGATGAATTTCTAATGAAATACAGTTCCCATGCCATATGTGCTGCTTTCATGTCGATGCAGAGGGTACTAAAGAATTCCAAAGGGAAATCCCTTATCAATAAACCAGTCCAAAACAGTGGGTGTCCTGTTGTAAGCTTATCAAGTACTGGGCGTCTCAATAATGCCCTGACACCCTGCTGGCAATGGACCTACCTATACCATGCTCAGCTTAAGAAAGAATTGGATCTCTGCTGATAATTGCGCATTTAAATGTCAGCCAATGCGAGAGAAAACAGCTCATTAATTATTTAGAGAGTCACTGATATAAATAAACCTAGTATTGACAACTGTGAAAACCTACTGATGAAGTGATGATTAATACTATTATATACTAGCATCTGCTGTCACTATAATATCAACAGTTATCACTCATTTTGTATTCCTGGCAGAATGAATTAGACAACTGATGAGGCATCTTCAATACTTTCCATGATTAGATAGTACTATACTCAACAAATTTTCAACGAAGTTTAATTACCAAAGATGTAGAAGAAATTAGGACAGTATATATCTGTATTGGTTTCTAGGACCACAGTCCACCAACAGATAATCATCTTAACTAAGGCCTAAAAAAAATGTTTGTTTCCTGTAACCCTACCCTAACAAGTTTTTATTCAAAAAAATTCCTACCCTACCGATCAGGAGAAATCTCCTGATCGGGAGATTTCTCCCGATCGGGGTACATTATCCCGAGAAATCTCCTGATTGGGATGATTCTCCAACTCAATAATCTTTACCTCCCTTCTGAAGAGTTCAGATCATGTGACATGGTTACCCCGTTCGGGATACTTTTCTCAAACCATGTTTTTTCGGGAGATTTCTCCCGATCGGGGTATCTAACTGGACCTGATTATCATCGGTAAGTAATAGATGGGCTAATGGATGAATGCATCAAGGCTTGGTCCGCGTGCAGACCTTGAAACTTTCATACACATCACATGCAATCAAATGCTGCAAGTTGTATGCAGTTCAGGGTTCGACTTTCCCAGGGGCATATGCCCCTAGATTTTACTGTGGGCCCCTAGATTTTGCTGACTAGGGGCCCGAAATAGCATGTATTTTAACCAGAAATCCTGTTTTTGACCACTTTGTTTCATCAAAAGACCTTTTCGGGCCCCTAGCCTAAAATCTAAGTGTCAGACCCTGCAGTTGCAAGTGAAGTTGTATGTAGGCAAGCCTCTTTGACATGTTTCCTTACTTGTTTTGGCAGGTGCCCCCAATACTATTATCGAGACCAGGGACTTCCAATCCCAAGTCTGGATGTCTCTGTCGTGACTAAGATGAAGCCCATTTCTGACAGGCTAGCGGTATTCAAGCATGACAGCTGAGCTGGGCAGATTTGAAATTCTCAGTAGTATTCTGGCTGAAACCATGGGAATGAGAAAATCAATAGTAGACGCATTGATCGACTACAATGCGCCTATAGAATATTTCCCTTCTGTTGTGCGGCCATTGTCAATTAAGAAACAAGAAGAAAGTGCTGGGGAAAATTGCAGCACAGCACTGCTATCTTCGTCATGACGCCTCCATTACGTAACCGGCGGGTTCATGCAGAGTTCAGCGGGTGAGGCATAGGACACCGGGCTCTCGAGTAAACAGAACAAGCATGGGACCCTGGCAAACCATGTCATGGAACGGGACAAAGGCCGTCAACACGTGCTAGTAAACAACTACTGTCATAAAATCATAAGAGCCGACTGAGAGTCATAAAGCGCTCGCCATCGCGGCGAATCTTGCAGGGGAAATAAAGAAAATGGCTGCATAGCATGAAGGCAGCTCCATGGCCCCGGATTGAGCTGTCACCGCCATGTTGCGCTCACTTCAATTAATGTTTACGCAAAAAGTACGGAAGCAATTCGAAACTTACCTAGATCAGAGTGGTCCATGGCTCATGTCAGATACGACTGTGCTATTTCGATGACACTTGGGTTCCTGTCTTGAACAGAATATTCGTCTAAAATCTGTATTTACTTCAATCCCTCGCTGAGATCGCTGCTTGCGGATGCTGTGTCCTACTTTTACCCCTGACTATGCAACATCGTTACCCAGAATGCCCTTCTGAAATTAATGTTTCACGCTTGCGTTCTTAAATCACGTAATATGACAACACCACAGTGATGCCAAATGCCTTTGCATATATTAATGATATTCGCTTTCTTATATTAGTTCAATTGACAATATAGTAGTTACAGATACTAGCTTAGAGAGCAAGGTTCATGGAGAAATGGGCCATAATGTTCTGCACAGACTAGGGTAAACCGTGTGATGTCAAAGGTCAGGGGTAAACCAGGGTGACGTCAACAAACGATCTGGGATTCTCAAACAGTGTCAAATGGATATGCTGAGCCCTGCATGCAAGTGATACTTCATGTTAGGATAGAAGTGTAAAATGCTCCACAGCTGAGCAGAACTTAATTTATTATACATCTTTTCAAAGTAAAAACATTTTTTTTCTTTTTTATATAAAGTTTAGTGCTTGTGTAGTGAACTACATGTACTAATGTCCATTGTTGCAAACAATTGAAATATAAATGGATTGTGCAGGTGACAGGTGGATGAATTTGATTGACAGCTGAGAACAACAAAAACATGAGTGATTATTTATAGCATCTGCATGCATGGCGTGCATTGCACCAGTGGTGACCTTTACACAACAACTGGTCCACAAAACATGGTGTGAGTATTGCTGTTTTTCATCAGATGCTAGTTGCCTAGCAACCGCTTCAGCAAATGAAATAACCCTGTGGAGATTGAGTGATGAAACCATATTGTCATGTTTAAAACATGATGACAATGTATGGAAATGTGCCTTCTCTAAGGACCAAAGTAAACTTTTCTCTGTCACAAGCACAGGTTATCTTTGCACCTGGGACCTAAAATGCTTTTTGCAGGTAAATTGCATTTCTGCCCATCCTGATTGTGTATTTGGTTGCTCAACCAATGAATCCAATGATCTCATTGCAACAGGTAGCTGCGATAACTCGATCAAGTTATTCAACCAGAAAACTGGTCAAAAAGTTCTGACCCTGGTCGGTCATCACAATTCTGTCGAAGATGTGACTTTCTCACCAGATGGCGCTGTGCTTGCTTCATGTTCGAAGGACAAAACGATATGCATTTGGAAGAACTACCTTCTAAAGGACAATCTTGATTGTTCGTTACTGCTTGGACACAGAGGATGGGTGTTTTCTTGTGCGTTTTCCCAGGACGGAAACCAGTTGGCTTCAGCGTCAGCCGATAGAACTGTGAGGGTATGGAGTGTGCTGGACTGTCGAGTGCTTCATATTCTACGCGGCCACACCAATATAGTATGGAGTTGCTGCTTCATTGAACCAGGTATTCTCACATCCTGTAGCAGTGACAAGACAGTTAGGTGAGAATTCCTTTTTACAATTTTTCATAAGGCCTAAACAAAAAATATTTTTGTTTCTCCTCCATGCTGCATTAGATGTAAATGCAAAGCAAAATAGCAGAATCTAAAGTAGTGGGGTATCTAGATCTATTTAGATCCACTGAACTAGTATTATATGCTGATATTTGATGTTTTCTTTCTTTTTTCAATTTCTTTTGTATGCCATCATTGCCATGCATGGAATATGAAGCAATCACAATATTTTGCCTTATTATAAAAAATAAATTGGACAATAAAAAGATAAAGGTAGGGGCAAGAAATTAGGGTCAGTAGGATGATAGAAAACAAACATCTTTTTTTTTTAGGCCTAATTGATATTCTTTTAATTGTTTATTAAGATTTACATCACTTCCAACAGCTTGAGTCTCACCCCAGTGAGATTGAATCCCAGCAACTGGGAAGAAATTCATTTATTTGTAAATAGTTGATGGATGTTTCAGTTGCAAAGGTACCTTAGATTGCCCTTCACAATGCTTTACATTTTACAACAACCTGACCAATCCACTGATGGGGAGAGCAGGTTATTTTGAAGATGCACAGTACCTGTGTGCTTATAGCAATTTGAAAGTGTACCTTTATATAAGTGTGCAGCATTATGAGGTGCTGTGTGTGGTTACTTTGCATTAGGCAAGTGTGTGAGTGCTTCCCCAATTGCCATGGCAAGTAAAAACAGCAAAACTTAGGTCTTCACTCTAAATTTACAAAATTAGATTGTCCTTGGTCCACACTTGTGGAGAGAAGTTCCATTGGAAAATAACATGCATATTTATTTTTTACATTTTTTTTACTCCTAAAGTTCTACACTCTGCTGGTAAGGTTATTTTGTCATAAGGTTAATGTATTCAGCATCAGAAGCCTTTGGGGCAATATATACTTTGTATATAGGATAAAAAGTAAAATGAAAGCAGGGTAGAGGAAGAAAGTCAAGAGACAGTTACTCCATACAGACGATTTGTTAGGATTTTTCAGGGAAAGTAAATTTTTTGCCGGGCAGGTAAAAAGTATCAACTTGCCAAAGTTGATTTTAACCCATTCATGCCTGTAAACTTCCTAGACAGATGTTATCTGGACCTATGATATAATAAGTAAGTAGCTTTAGAATTAAACTTTTAAAGAAAATATTTGAACGAGAGTTCTTGGTTGTGTCCTAATGGAGATTTCTTATTGAAATAATTTACCAAAGTTTTATTTTGTCAAAGAGTTATCACTAAAACTGTCAGGCTATTTTGGGGCACTTCAGGCATAAATGGGTCAAAATTAATGTCAGTCATTGTGCAAGTAAACCTATTTTGACTTTTAATGGAAGAGTGGGAAGAACTGTTTAAGACGTGATTTGACCTAGGCATAAGAAATCATGAGATTTTTTTCTCTTTTCCAGTTCTTTCTGCTTGAAGGATTCATTGAAACTATATAGAAGTAATAGAATTTCATATCCTTTTATCTTAAGCGACTAAAGACATATTCTCATGACTAAAGACATATTCTCATGACTAAAGACATATTCTCATGACTAAAGACATATTCTCATGACTAAAGACATATTCTCATGACTAAAGACATATTCTCATGACTAAAGACATATTCTCATGACTAAAGACATATGCCCATTTGCATCTCTAGCACAAACACAAAATGTATTTCCTTCAAAGATTGTGTGAGTTTATGCTTAATTCTTAAGTTATCTTCTTGGCACAGTTATCTTTAGGCCTAAAAAAAGTTGTTTGTTTCCTGTAACCCTACCCTAGCAAGTTTTTATTCCAAAAATCCCTACCCTAAATTTTTTAAACTCTCCCAATTTCAAATCAACGTAAAACATGCATAAAACACACATTTTTGACCAAAAAAATAATGCAAAAAAAGAAAATTTTACTGACCTACCTACCCTATTTTTTCCCGGACCGTTACAGGAAACAAACAATTTCTTTTCTAAGGGCCTTAGACTTGAAAAGGTTAACCCTTTAACACTTGTGGCAGCAAAAGCAGCCTTGTAATTCAGGCCAAATCTTTCAGGTGAAAGCATAATTGGAAAATATTTGAAGAAGAAATGTTACTCAGAACAAAATCAACAACTCCTCTTCAAATATTTTGTAAAATCATTTTCAATTCCCGTGTTATTGCCAAAAGTATGATAGATCCAGACAACAATATCACGATGGTCTCTTAACCCTTCCAATGCCAAGGCTAATTGCGTCCAAAGCACAAGGATGCAAAGATTTTAGAAAACCATCTAAACCCTGTCATGTTGGTACTCATTAGATAGCTCTCATTGAGTAAGTACTCTGAGATGATGAGAACCCATATGCCAGGGTTTCAGTCATTTTCAGCTTTTTTGCATCATTTTGTATTGGAAAATTAGCAACCAGCAGCATAAGGGTTAACCCATTCACACTCAAGAGTTCCTCTCGAAATATTGTCTGCTACTTTCTTACTTTTGAAAATAACTTGGGAATGAAGCGAAATTTCACAAAAAATTTGAAGGAGGTTCGTTGTTTGTCTTCTGATCAACATTTTTCATTCAAATGTTTTCAAAAAAATGCTTTTGTAAGGGAAATATTTCCAAAATCGTCAGGCCTCTTTTGGCCGCTCTGAGTGTAAATGGGTTAAGCATGAAGAGGTTAAGTATACGAGTTCATGCCAGAGGCATGTTGACAAGAAGATGGATGAGGAGAAGCGTTGTAATTACCAGTTCCATCAGTAATTATTATGCAGGTATTTCTAGGCGATTTTGGTCAGTAATTCAAGCCACCTAAAGACCATTCTCAGTGACTCTAAGAGCGCAGGTGGCCAGGAAGCCCTGGGAATAGTTGGAAAATAAGATTGATATCTCAGATGATATCTGAGATGCAGATTAATGGTTCTCTTTTAGAATACAATCGGCATAATTTAAATGTGGCTATCAAGGTGATTGCATCATTAATTAACTCATTCATGCCTTGGGCTTTCCTTGACAAGTGTCGTCTGAATTATGTTATACCTTTGAACATATCGTAGGAATCAGGGTCTTAGCCAGGATTTCAAAAATGCCTGTCCAAAATAGCAATTCCAAAATTTCTGCCCGTCCAGATTTAGCTACTAATCTGCTTCAAATCTTTGTACCAGCTACATTTAATAGCCTAGTGTGTCAAAAAGGGCAATTTACACTTCAGCTGTGTCCTAGAAGATGGTTTGTTTATGTTTCGGATCAATATTACCCAAAATTCAAAATAGAAAAATCTTCATAGAAATTTTTGCCTGTCCAAACAGGAGGTTTTTAGGAAAATACCTGTCCAAAAGACAGGCAGAACGGGTCCTGGCTAAGTCCCTGCTAGGAATACAGCATGAATTATTATGAAATATTTGAAGGAAAGTTGGTGTTGTTTCAGATCAATATTTTCTATTGAATATTTTCTTACCAAAGACCATGCTGTGTATCTTTTGCCAATTTATGCTTGATTCCAAACTTATTTCAAAAAGTATCATAATACAGGTGAACTTGGATATGACTGACCACTGTACGACGGATTTTTGCATATGACGGACGATATGCTTGGTCCCAGTCCGATGCATACCAAGTATTCGTCATATGTATACGACGGATTTTGCATAAGACTGATCAATTTTCCTGGTCACATTGAGTCCATCATATCCAAGTTCACCTGTATAGAAACACCACTTTCGATAGTGACCTGCATACATTGATTACTACTTATAGATAAATTACATATAGATATTAGTATTGTGTTTGATAATGTTGGTCATGTGGTATACTCTTGGATGATTGCCATTTGTAATTCATTGGTATTGTTCATCAGTTGTGTTTACTGATTGTCTATTTGGCGCACCGCACCAAGAAAGGATATTCATTCTCCACCTTGAAAAGCAAATTATTTTTATTGCCCATTTGCTTGGCAAACCTTGAAAAGTTTGCTAACATTCTATGGAGCGAACACAGGGCAGATTGCAGTTGAGGAAAAGGTGGGAAGGGTCAGGTAATTTGAACAAACAGCTAATTAATCTCTCGCGAGGCATAATTCTTCGTCACCCCGAACATAGCCACCTGCTCTTGTCAGCGTTTCCGTCAGCAGCGAGTAGTGCGGCGGAGAATTGTTGCTTGAGGGACCTTGTGCGAGAGGGCAAATTTGTCAACAGATCCATTTCTTGTCAGGCTCTGTGAACCTTGACTCATCCTAATGGAAGAGGAATGCTGTCTTAGGTAAAAGTGTGATATCAGGATATCACTCTTTTCGATCCATTTTTGCCAGGCTCTGTGGTAAAAGTGTGATATCAGGATATCACTCTTTTCGATCCATTTTTTGCCAGGCTCTGTGGTAAAAGTGTGATATCAGGATATCACTCTTTTTGATCTATTTTTCCCAGGCTCTGTGGTAAAAGTGTGATATCAGGATATCACTCGTTTCGATCAATTTCTTGTCAGGCTCTCTGAACCCTGACTCATTCTAATGGAAGAGGAATGCTGTCTTAGGTAAAAGTGTGATATCCAGTCAGGATATCACACTCTTTCCTGATATCACACTCTTTTTGATGCATTTCTTGTCAGACTCTAATCACTCTATGAGCCTTGACTCACTCTAATGGGAAAGGAATGCAAGCTCATGTAAAAGTGTGATATCAGGATATCACACTCTTTTTGTTTCCATTTTTTGCCAGGCTCTGTGGTAAAAGTGTGATATCAGGATACCACACTCTTATTGATCCATTTTTTGCCAGGCTCTGTGGTAAAAGTGTGATATCAGGATATCACTCTTTTTGATCCATTTTTTGCCAGGCTCTGTGGTAAAAGTGTGATATCAGGATATCACTCTTATTGATCCATTTTTTGCCAGGCTCTGTGGTAAAAGTGTGATATCAGGATACCACACTCTTATTGATCCATTTTTTGCCAGGCTCTGTGGTAAAAGTGTGATATCAGGATACCACACTCTTATTGATCCATTTTTTGCCAGGCTCTGTGGTAAAAGTGTGATATCAGGATACCACACTCTTATTGATCCATTTTTTGTCAGGCTCTGTGGTAAAAGTGTGATATCAGGATATCACACTCTTTTTGATCCATTTTTTGCCAGGCTCTGTGGTAAAAGTGTGATATCAGGATACCACACTCTTATTGATCCATTTTTTGTCAGGCTCTGTGGTAAAAGTGTGATATCAGGATATCACTCTTTTCGATCCATTTTTTGCCAGGCTCTGTGGTAAAAGTGTGATATCAGGATACCAAACTTTATTTGATCCATTTTTTGCCAGGCTCTGTGGTAAAAGTGTGATATCAGGATATCACTCTTATTGATCCATTTTTTGCCAGGCTCTGTGGTAAAAGTGTGATATCAGGATATCACTCTTATTGATCCATTTTTTGCCAGGCTCTGTGGTAAAAGTGTGATATCAGGATATCACTCTTATTGATCCATTTTTTGTCAGGCTCTGTGGTAAAAGTGTGATATCAGGATATCACTCTTTTCGATCCATTTTTAGCCAGGCTCTGTGGTAAAAGTGTGATATCAGGATACCAAACTTTATTTGATCCATTTTTTGCCAGGCTCTGTGGTAAAAGTGTGATATCAGGATATCACTCTTATTGATCCATTTTTTGCCAGGCTCTGTGGTAAAAGTGTGATATCAGGATATCACTCTTTTCGATCCATTTTTAGCCAGGCTCTGTGGTAAAAGTGTGATATCAGGATACCAAACTTTATTTGATCCATTTTTTGCCAGGCTCTGTGGTAAAAGTGTGATATCAGGATATCACACTCTTGTTGATCCATTTTTCCCCAGGCTGTGGTAAAAGTGTGATATCAGGATACCAAACTTTATTTGATCCATTTTTCCCCAGGCTGTGGTAAAAGTGTGATATCAGGATATCACTCTTTTTGATCCATTTTTTGCCAGGCTCTGTGGTAAAAGTGTGATATCAGGATATCACTCTTTTTGGTCCATTTTTTGCCAGGCTCTGTGGTAAAAGTGTGATATCAGGATATCACTCTTTTTGATCCATTTTTTGCCAGGCTCTGTGGTAAAAGTGTGATATCAGGATATCACTCTTTTTGGTCCATTTTTTGCCAGGCTCTGTGGTAAAAGTGTGATATCAGGATATCACTCTTTTTGATCCATGTTTTGTCAGGCTCTGTGGTAAAAGTGTGATATCAGGATACCAAACTCTTTTTGATCCATTCCTCATGTCAGGCTTTGTGAACCTTGACTTAATTCTTATTGGAAAGGAATGCGGGCTCAGTAAAAAGTGTGATATCAGGATATCACACTCTTTTTGATCCATTCCTCATGTTAGGCTTTGTGAACCCTGACTCAATTCTTATTGGAAAGGTATTGCTGGCCCAGGTAAAAGTGACAGTGTGATTTCATAATATCACACTCTTGATGACAATAGCCCCTATCTCTTTGGATGTGCAGTTTGCAACTAGTACATGAAATTATGCACTACTATCCATAAAGGGAAACTTTTTTCATAAATATAAATTTGTTTATCATTTTTTGGAATTTATCTATTGTTTATAGACATTAATTAACAAACTTTCATGTTATTTATCCAATTTAGCAGGGAAACACTAAGGAATAAGGAATAAAAAGTTTAGGTTTCACTTTAGGTTTCACATTTCCTAAGATGACCTAGGGTAGGTTACCTGAAACCCATTTTTTTAGTCCCTTTCTAAAGGTAGCGGGGAGGTTGAAAGGTCAATGATTGCTGGAAAAATAAAGAGTTTGGACATGACTTTAACCCATTCACACAATATATTGAAAACTATTTGATGGAAAATTTTGTTCCTGCTAGATTTAGAAACCCATATTGAAACATTTTTTTAAAATTAATACTTAATTAATACTTAATTTTAAAAGTTATGTTCTAAGTTGTCAGACCATGTGCTCACCTAAGGTGCAATAAGGCCTAAAAAAAGTTGTTTGTTTCCTGTAACTCTACCCTAACAAGTTTTTATTCAAAAAAAATCCTACACTAAAGTTTTTTCCGCCCTTCCAACTCCCAATCAACTTAAAATATGCATAAAACACACTTTTTTGACCAACCTACCTACCCTTTTTGTTTTCGGAGCATTACAGGAAACAAACATTTTTTTTCTAGGCCTAAGGTTGACACATCCAGTGTGTATTAAATGATACTTGATCGGTACTAAGTAATGAATGGTTTACATTTCACGCAAGACTTTGCTGTTCCTTCAAAAGGTGGTTGAATTTTTAGGAAAGTCTGATATTTTGTCGATGATTTTCCGTATAATAACTAGGATTTTAAATTTTGACAGTAGGTATCGTTTACTTGCTATTGATTTTCTCAATCTATCTAAGAATTATGTGAGATTTGCATTATTGATGATCAAGTATGATCTGAGTCCTCAACTTCAATGTAACTTTATAGTGGATTGAATCTGTTAGGCCCTCTATTGGCAAGTCTAAGAACTACATGTATGAAATGGCACGCTAAATATTTGGTCTAGGAGACTATACGAAAAATCATTCCATTTGATCTCTACACAAATTCAAAAAACCTTGCAGAGAAAAATAAGCTTACCATTGGAGTTGTTTTGATAAAAGTTCATGATTTTATGAAGTTTAATTCAATTGTAGCATTTTAAATCATTTTTTTTTATTTCAAAAGTATACCATGTTTCTGCATTGCAGAACAGGAAAATATTTATACCTTTTTATTTCATTACACTATAATATTGTACTTAGTAACTGGGTAACCAGTAACTGCTGGAGTAAATGTGTAAATGTGAATAAATCCTAAATGTGTAATCGACAATGCCTGTTGTGAATCATTTGAGTGTCATATATGGTGAACTTTACCATATATGGAATGATGCAACAAAGACTAATGTTGCATACTTGTCAGACACCATTAATGCGTATCCAATAAACGAAGTCACTACTTGGCACCACTACAGTTGGCACTATTCAGACTATTTCTACTTAGGTTTGAGTATTTCCAAAATAATGTTGGGTAGTCAGCAACACATGTAATTAAGTAGTGTAGGGAGGTGTGCATACTGATAGGGTTTTAATGCAGTTCCAGTAACTGCTGTTTTACTGGACTTTGATGATAAACCATAAAATCAAATATACAAAGACGATGTTATAAAACTAACTGACAAGTTTAATGGCAAAGTGCAATTGTAGTATTTTGCTGTAATCCAATTTTTTTTTTCAAATCACAGGTACATTAAATAGCCATTAATATAATAAGTGGGTGTGATTGGGTGGGGAAGGTAGATTGCTAGTAGTGGGTAACTGGATATGTTCAGAAATAAAAATATAGCTACCATCTTATTAAAAAACACCTAAATTGATTGATACGCTGATAGGATAACCTTTAATGGGAATATGATTCAAGATTTTGGATCAATTGAGTGAGGGTAAAAACTTGAATTTTAAAATTTTTAGTTGGAAACTCTTTAAAAGATATAAGGAGAATTATTCCCACAATATATATATATATATATATATATATATATATATATATATATATATATATATATATATATATATATATATATATATATATATATATTGTAGAATAATTATAAAATTATAGTGGCCTATATTTCTAGGGTGGCCAATATTTCCGATAATTTACGGTACTCTTGTTTTGAGCATAATGTGGAGGGTTGGTTGTAGGAGTGCCAAAGATTTTGATTTAAAAAATTATAGACAACAGAACAGTTGGTAAGTTGGGCAGGATGTGAAAGATCTCAAGGTTTTGGTGAAAAATTACAATTCTTGGGATGGGTTGAACAATATGATCTCAGTACACTGAAAATTAACCCATATTTGCAAATTGTAGCGCACCTATTTTGCTTATACCTTTGTTATCCAAACATTTTTAAGAAAACATTTGAAGAAGATATTTTGGTCTGAACTAAACCCACACCTCTCCTTGAAATATTTTGAAAATTTATGATTAATTCCTTTTTCCAAAAGTTTCATGTGTCCAGACAACACTTGTCCAGATCTCCAGACACAAATGGGTTAAAGGTTACAATTGGGATGGGAAAACTGTTAGCCAATAGCTATTTGATGCAATAAGGAAATGCTGTCGTGGAAGAACCAGAAGTTCACTGAGCCTCATTGTGGGCTGGGGGCGGGCACTGGGTCAGGATGTCACCATGGCAACAAATAAACCAGGCGGCTGCCTATCTCCAGTATGCCCCGTTTCACCCGCTCATCATTTGGCAATAAAAAGGCCATTTCCCCTCCTGTTATCTACCTCATTATCATATGTTAATCTGAGCGTTTTATTGCCACCCTGTTATCTCTTGACAAGGGTTGGGTTTAGGGTGCTGTGCACCCTTTAGGCAGGGTTGAAACGGTTGGTTTTGGGGTATAATGGGTAGGATAATGGATCTCTCCAAGGGAACAATGGGGGTGGGAAGGGCGCTGACCCCTGTAGGTGTAGCAATACATCGTAAACAGGCCCCTAAATCATGGATGTACCGCGGCCTGGCGATCTGAGGGACGTCACACATCAGACTCGTGGGGCACGTGTAGGAGCTGCCTGTGCTAATCCCTTCATGTCTGAAGTGTCGAAAATCAGCCTGAATTTTTTCAGTTTTTTGATGAAATCTTTTTAACGAGAGCATTTTTCGGAAAATATTTGAAAGAGAAGTGTCAAGCAGAACCTAATCAACAATTCTCCCTCAAATCTTTTTTGTGAATTTGATCTTAATAAAAAGTTATTTTCAAAAATATCAGTAATCCATTCGACACATGTGAAGGTCTCCAGGTATGAATGGGTTAACTACTTTATTACCCATCCGTCCAATATGTATATGTTATCAGGTATGATGTGAGTTTCTTAAGAAGAAAATCAGAAAAAAGTATGAAATCGATCTAAACTAATTACATGATAAAAGTTGCATTGTTTGTTTTCCTAAAAATGGGAACTTTCTGACCTTCCCATTTAACTGAAAATATTAATTTCATTTTTGAGATATTCCCAAACTTGTGGGACCACCTGGGTTCTTTGGGCATAATGCATTAAAATGATATATATTGCCTTCACTGTGTGCCTCTAAATTAATGGAAACAATAGAATGATCTATTAGATGTGTGCAAAGTTTATACTCGGTCCAGTGACTTGAATGCGAGAAATTGAAGTTGATGAATAGTGGTGTGATAGAAGGACTGAGAATTAAAAACGTTTTTTTAACCCATTCATATTTTAGAATTCTTTGGGAATTTTGTCTTCTGGATCTCTGAAACATTTGACAATAACTTTGGAATTAAGAGGGATTTTATACATTATTTGAAAAAAAGTTGTTGGTAGTGTAGTAGTGTACTGATTAACAATTCTTCAAATAGTTTCTCAACTCTGCTTTCACCAAAATTATTTGTAAAAAGTTATCCGGCTGTTTTTCGCAACTATTAACCCTTCCAATGCTGAGGCTACTTTCATCCAAAGCACAAGGATGCAAAGAATTTTGAAAACCAACAAAACCTGTCATGTTGGTATTCATTAAATAGCTCTCGCTGAGTAGGGTTTCAGTCATTTATCAGGGGTTTTGTACCATTTTGTATTGGCACTTTGTACCATTCAGGCAACTGGCAATTCAGACATATAACTAAAAAAGTACTTTATTACCAAGTTATTTCAAAACTATAACCACACTTTCTAAGGGGCGATTTGCAAGGGAAGTAATTTGGTAAACCCATTCACTTGATAATTGACATTGTAATCTGATGCAAACACAGGACAATGTCCGGAGAAATATTTGATGGACAGTTTTTGTTCCTGTTGGGTTTAACAAATCCTCTTCAGATATTTTTCAAATATTACCCTACTTGATGATTTATGCTCATGGCTGTCAGGGCGAGAGTGGGCCCCAGATATGAATGGGTTGCATTGTGTCCACAGGTGTATGTTGAAGTGGAAGGAGGTGATTTGGCTCGTGGAATGACCCTCATGGCGACACTGACCCCTCGTTTGGCTGATCAGAGATAACCAGAAATTAGCCATAGCAGGCATTCTCTAATCCTATCATGAATAGAAATAGGGCGCTGATGAGTTTGCCTTCTGTGCCTATATGAGTCGTCCTGCTTAATGGTGGCTGGAATGGCCACAGTCAGCTGCTGGTCTGCTGGTCAGAGATTAGGCCACAAGTTCACACCACTTGACCACTGGTCAGTTATTACTTTAATATGGGATCATCCAGTGCATCTATTTCAAGGGTATCCAAGTATAAATGTCTGTCCTGTAGCATTGCATGATCAGTCCTGGAGCATATTAGCTTTAGTTGGATAAACGGTTCAAAAATATATGTCATGAGTTTTGTCTGTAATGTTAGTTTTATATCAATAATTGAGACTTAAATTGAGACTCAAATGATCAAAATATAAGTTCACATAATTTTCCACAATTTTTAATATACTGGTGTATTATACAATCTTCAGAAGTGATGTATTTGTGAACATCTACATATGCTTTATTATTGATGATGCAAACATGGAATATAAAGAATTATGGGAAGAATTTAACATTTACTTGGCCATGAGTGGTCCCTGACTATTCAGGTGAAATAAAGTACATGATTCAGGTGTTGTGAGAGCGGCCTTTATAATCCTTCCAATGCTAAATCTACTTTCGCCAAAAGAACAAGAATGCAAAGATTTTTGAAAACCACCTAAACCCTGTCATGTTGGTATTCATCAGATAGCTCTCACTGTGTGCTCTCGGATGAATACCCATGTGCCAGGGTTTCGTTTCATTTTATAGGTTTTTTGCATTAGACAAATCAGCCACCAGCAGCATAAGGTTTAACAGGTGAAAAAAATACATGATTCAGGTGTTGTGAGCGCAGTCTTAATAGACAGATTGTTTCTCTTAACAGGTGGTCTCATGACTGTACATCAGGTGCTCTGCTGCCTATGCATCCAGCGTGTCATTTGGACACCCAGAGCGCTGTTTTTTGACAGTTTGGACACCCAAAAGTTTATGTCAGAATTTGCTGATGATGACTTTTCTTAGAAGATAGAAGATGTAGAAGCTGCAGTGTCACCTTTATAAGACACACAAAGCAGTTACTGGCCTAAAAAAACAGAATCTGCAAGTATATAGGGTTTATTTTATTAGTAGTATGTACTTTGTACCACACTTTGGACACGCAAAAGTCTAGATGAAACCTCTTTTTGGACACCCTGTTTCCAAATATTGGCTAAGACTATGCTGTACATGTAATTGTTTTAAACCCCGTTGAAACACACAGTAGTGCCCAAAATGGCTAAACTAATTTGGTAGTATCAATATAATCAAAGCAATTTATGGAAGATATTTTAAGCAAAAATGAGAAAATTCTAGATTTACAGTGGAAACCATCTAAAGTGACCACCTGTGGGAACAGCCACAACCGGTTAATTTAGAGGGTTCTCTTTACTAAAAAACTACTAAGAAAATGTTTGTTTGGGACTGGCAAAACATGGTCAAGTTAGAGGGGTGGTCACTTCCAGGGTTTCTACTGTACTTTCAAAAGTACATGGATCACAAGTATTAAAGCTGAGGCTTGTGAAGTAAATTTTCAGGCAGGGTCTTAGCCAGGATTTCAAAAATGCCCGTCCAAAGCAGCAATACCAAAATTTGTGCCCGTCCAGATTCAGCTAATAATCTACTTCAAATCCTTATTATATACCAACTACATTTAATAGTCTATTGTGTCAAAAAAGGCACTTTGCACTTCATCTATGTCCTGGAAGATGATTTGCTAGGAAAGCATTCAGTTATTACCCTCCCCCCCCCCCCCCCCAAAAAAAAAAAAAAGTAAAAATTGAAAATGCTTTATGGAAACTTTTGAGGTTTTCAGGATTGTCCAAAGGACAGGCAGGATGGGTCCTGGCTAAGTCCCTGTAGTTCCAGGTGAAAGGGTTTAGGATAAAACAGAGGTAACAAACCCTGTTTGCTCCCCATATTTTCCACACCGCTGCCCTCTTGCCCTGGGGTGTTGGGGTGTTAGTGAGCCAGTGGTCAAGGGTGGTGGTCATTCCCGATGGTCTATGACCTGATTAAGCTGGCACGACTAGATGTATTACATGTGAACACATGTTGATCCTCCTTTCACACTCGCCCTGCCTCCCCGCTCCATCCAGCCCACTCCTACCCTGAAACAATACCGTGCTCTTGATAAATTGCGCCATTAGCGCCGAAGACACGTTCAGAAAGCGATTTAATGAGGAATCCCCCACTCCAAGAAGGACATTGAGACTGTCCGGTGAGGGATTTATAGCACTCTCTCTCTTTATTTGTTGTAGCAAACTCTGTTTGAATGGAACTATTAGAAGGTGATATTTCAGCGAGTCTGACAGTGTAATTGTGGATGATTGTAAGGTATGGTTTTTCATATCCAGGTGAGTTCTGGACGCACAGGTGAGATAACGAGAAATGGGTGTTTGGGATCAAAGGTGTCGTGTAGAAGGTCCCATGAGCAAATGGTTCTCATCATTATCACCTGCACAATCTACCTGAGCAGGAATAAGAGTTAGGGTAGAATTAGGGGTGTGCACCTTTAAATTTTTTTTTGATATGATACAATCTCAATTTATGATAGCTAAATGATATTTCTGATGATACTGCATGCCTCAATGTAACCTAATTTTTTCAAATTAAGCACTGTCACCAGAAGCTATATACTAGCTCTTCCAATGCTGAGGCTACTTTCGTCCAAAGCACAAGGAAGCAAAGATTTTTGAAAATCATCTAAACCCTGTCTTGTTGGTATTCATTGGATAGCTCTTACAGAGTACTCTCAGATGAGTACCCATTTGCCAGGGTTTCGGTCATTTTTCAGGTTTTTTGGCATTATTTTATATTGGCCAAATTAGCCACCAGCAGCATAAGGGCTAGTAACTCTTCAAATTAACCTGCCCTGTAGGAAGGGGCGGGGGGTGGAAGTGTTGTGTATTCATTCTTCAAGGAGGGAGGTTCTTTTTCTGTTCCAATTTAGGGGATATCAATATTCTAACTATACACATTCAGGAAACAAATGGAAATTCAAGGCAGATCAAAATCCCAAAAGATTTAGAATACATACATTGTCCCTAAAGTATCTTACTATTCTTATGAAAAGTTTGGAATATATTTACAGCATAACAGGTGTAGCAGGTAAACAGACAGTTAGGTAGATAGATTTATCAAGTGCATGCTTGAACAGTTTCTTAACAAAGGTAAGATAATAAAACCCTCTATTACTGTTACTATTGGAAATTTTGGGATTGGTCCAACTTTCCTGGAATTTTCATTATTTAAGGAACTTAAAATACAATGCCTGTCTTGATAAGCCTATCTGTTTACAGATAAAGTGGGAAGATAGATGGATGGGTAGAGAGGTTAAAACATGTATCACTTGCATGGTTGAACAGTCCCTTAACAAGGGTACATAAAACTCACAATTACTAGAATTTTCGTCATTGAAAAACCTCCAGTAGATTGATAGATAAAACAGGTAATTTGCATGGCTGAACAGTTCCTTATAAGGGTACATAAAGGCCAAAATTACTATAGTTTTAATGAACTACAGTAAAATGGGAGTACTGAACCTACCTTTGTATAAGGATAGATAGATTGATAATATGTTTCATCTGTATGGTTGAACAGTTTATGACACAGGTAAAAGCAACCCACAATTACTTAGGTTTTCGTCATTTATGGAAATTAAAGAAAAGTACAAATTAGAAGATGGATAAATAGATTGATCAAACAGGTTACTTTTGTATGGCTGAACAGTCTCCAACACAAGGGAACACCACAATTAAATGGTTTTCATCACGGAAGGAACTACTGAGCATGAGAAATACCAAGTGATGAACCTTAAGACTGATACTGGTAAAGTAGCTTGAAAGATGGATCTCTACTATAGGTGAATGAACCCACAATTACTCTGTTTTTATTATTTAGGCCACTCCAATTTAATTACTTGTCTTACAAGCTTTTTTTGGAATAAAAATCCTGTCAGGCTCCCCCCCCCCCCCCCCCCCCAAAAAAAAAAAGTCACCTTTGGTGTCTTACGGACGAAAGTGGTTTTGAAATTTTCTGTCAGACTCCAAAAAAAAAAAAGTGCAAGTTTTAAGAATATTCTTTGTAAGGGTGATTCAATCAACTTACAGGAAGCTATCATTGCAGTAGTAGAGCCTCAGACTTGAGGATGTATACCTCCCACCCTTCAGGTAACAGGGATTAATTGATTGATTGATTTTATTTAGTTGAGAATAGGCTGGTAGAGACATATCGCTACCAGTTCTAGTCGGCAGACTCTAAAAAAAATAAAAAGATTAAAAAGTCACATTTTTCAACTTTTTTTTATTGCAAAATGGCTCATTTCCTACCTCCTGAGCTCGTAAGACAAGCAAATAAATTGGAGTGGCCTTAAGGAACTACAGAGAAATGCAATCAGTGAACCTAGACCTGCAGTGGTAGATTAGATAGGTGAATAGATAAAACATGTAATTTGAATGGTTGAACAGTTTCTAACACAGGTGAATAAAATGTACAATTACTATGCTTTTTATCATTCAGAGAGCTGCTGGAACATTGGGGTAATACAGTACATGTTTGAAAGGTTTTGAATGGTATATTCTATTAACACCTTAATTGGATGACATCAGGGTGCAACATAGCTTCCAAAACATTACTTGCCGAGCGGGGCAAGCTTCCCCTAGAGTTTACTTGCCCCGCCGGCACTTCCACTTGCCTGCCACTCTGTTAAACGAAGGTGAGTTACATTTTGAGGACTCTTGTCTAGACTCTAGGGTCTTGTTCTGCATGCACAATTGCCATGTTTTGCTGAATTCACTTGCAACTTGCAATGGGATAAGTGGTTATTTTGCACGCTGGACATAGTGTTTCATTACATAGAGAAATTATATATACTGATGAAGGAGCTAGTGCACACACTTGTGCATTGCTATTCATAGGGGCTGCCTCCATGGCTGAGCAGTCTCATGCAAACCACATAGATTGGTCACATGCTGTGTTTTACAACTGTATTAGGTCCTTGGGTTCAAATCCCATTTAAGGCATGAGAGAACATCGCCAATGGCTAGGGTTTAGGAGGTGCTTTTCTTACGAGGTGCTTTTCTTGCGGTAATCCTGCTTAACCACTAGCCAGGTACTTTCTGGATTTATGATTTTCTTCTGAAAATAACATGGAATTAATCATAATTTGGAAAACTCTTTCAAGAAGAGTTGTTAGTTAGCTTCTGTTCAATATTTCTTCTTGAAATAGTTTTGAATATTGCTTTTGTTGGAGAGAAATCTTTCTGGGTGCTACAGGCACAATGGGTTAACCCAATTCATGCCTTTGGTTCTCCAGACAGATGGTTTGAAGTAGTGTTTCACTTAAAGGGAGTGCACTTTGGAAAAAGGTAGTTGGGATCACATGGGTATGTTGGGAAGTTTTAAGATTATTAACCCTTATGTTGGTTGTGGCTAATTTGGCCATCACAAAATTATGCAAAAGACCTGAAAATGACTGAAACCCTGGAACATGGGTACTCATCTGAGAGTACTCAGCGAGAGCATTCCAATGAATACCAACAAGACAGGATTTAGATTTAGGTTTTCCAAAATCTTTTCTTCCTAGTGCTTTGGACAAAAGTGGCCTAAGCATTGGAAGGGGTAAAAAAAACTTCACATAAAGCACTTCAGAGCTGTCATTTTGTAATGTTCTAACAATGAATGATCTTCAAAGACATTTTTTTATTTTGTAGATTTTGGAACACGAAGACGGGTAAAGAAATTCACAAGGTGAAGAATCTAGGAGGCGTATCCGATGGAACAGCCCAGCTTCTCTGCTGTCAATACTGCCCCCAGAACTCCATGCTAGCGGTAGCATCATTCCACGGGACTGTCTACCTCGCGAAAATACACATGGAACAGCCCAATGACTGATTTATTCATGATTGTATTTAGAATTCCATCAAGAAGTGCAATGAAAAATCAAATAAAAATAAAAAGTTAAGTAATAACAAAAACTAGAGGTGGAACAGGCTAGAGAATGATTATCAAGATTGTATTCAAACTTCCACCAAAAGGTGCGCAAAAATCAAGAAAAAATATTTAGATAATAACCAAACTTCTTTTTGTAAAAATGGAAATATATATTTTTAATGTACGAATATTTTGTTTTCTCAATGCTCAATACTGGTCTGTTTATTGATATGACCAAATTGCTTTGTTTTTTAGTGCATAGAGCAGGGGCAGATATAGAGAGTGTTCAAGGGTCTCATTAGACTAGAGTTGACATTCCCTTCTGTGTAGCCATGATTTCTAGGCTGTAATATCACTAATATGTATTTTCTGTTATTTTTTTTCTGCTACCTAGAACCAAATATTCCAGGTGGCCATAGTGGTCCATTTAGTTTACACTTATCTCACCGGGATTCAGTTTGAGTATTACACCTAAATCCTCTAGAGATAGGAGGAGCAGGTGGTGCCGTCAGAGGAATTTGGTGCTATTCACAACATATTTGAGGCATTACCAAAGTAGTCAGACTAATTTTGTGCTACTGATAGAATATTTGAGGCACTACCAAAGTAGTTAGACTAATTTGGTGCTATTCACAGAATATCTGAGCCATCAGAGACGTTGTCCGAGTAATTTGGTGCTATCCACAGAATATTTGAGGCATTACCAAAGTAGTCAGACTAATTTTGTGCTACTGATAGAATATTTGAGGCACTACCAAAGTAGTTAGACTAATTTGGTGCTATTCACAGAATATCTGAGCCATCAGAGACGTTGTCCGAGTAATTTGGTGCTATCCACAGAATATTTGAGGCATTACCAAAGTAGTCAGACTAATTTTGTACTACTGATAGAATATTTGAGGCACTACCAAAGTAGTCAGAGTAATGTGGTGATATTCACAGAATATTTGAGGCATCGCAGAAGTTGTCAGAGTAATTTGTTGCTATTCTCGGACTATTTGAGGCATCACTGAAGTTGTCAGAGTAATTTGTTGCTGTGAGGGAAAAGTGAGATAGACATGAGTGCCCAAAGCCAGTGTTTTTATGATGATGTGCTGAGACAGCCAGAGAGGGCCGCAATCACCAGGGCTAGCCTAGATTTCTAGGCTGTCATATGTATTTTCTGTTATTTTTTTTCTGCTACCTAGCACCAAATACTCTAGGTGGCCATAGTGGTCCATTTAGTTTACACTTATCTCACCAGGATTCAGTTTGATTATGAAAAAAACCCTCTAGGGATAGGAGGAGTAGGTGGTGCCATCTATCTACATACCTGGTACTACACCACACTGCTTGGTAAGCACAGGAGGGGATGTCAACTTTTTAGGGACTAGGAACCTAGTCTTAAGTAATTTGTTGCTGTGAGGTAAAAGTGAGATAGATATGAGTGCCACAAGCCAGTGTTTTTATGGTGATGTGATGAGACAGCCAGAGAGGGCCGCAGCCACCAGGGCCAGAGAGACAGGCCTATAAATGTAGATAACGACCCCGCTTGAGTGGATCTCAGCAGATGGGTGGACACGACATCTTTACTTATCCTATTCACATCTGGTATGGACACATGGTTGGATGACGTTTGACAGAGCTCAGAAAATAGAGAAATATTTGGAAATTATTTAGAGTGAAATATTTGGAAATTATTCAAATATGGGTTGTAGTACCTAATACAAATAACAACTTTCATTTTGCAATTTCTTAGAATTTCAGTTTGTTATAAAGATATTTCCATATTGAAATGCTTGGAAATTACTTAAATATACCCGGTATAAATAACAACTTTCATGTTGCAATTTCTCAAAATTTTACTTTGTTATAAAGATATTTCGATATTGAAATATTTGGAAATTATTTAAATATGAGTTGTAATACCCAATATAAATAAAAACTTTCATTTTGCAAATTCTCAAAATTTGACTTTGTTACAAATATATTTCCAAATTGAAATATTCAGAAATTTTCTAAATATACCTGGGTTGTAATACCTTATACAAATAACAACTTTCGTTTTGCGATTTCTCAAAAAAAATATTTTGTGATAAAAATATTTCCATATTGAAATATTTGGGAATTATTTGAATATGGTTTGTAATACCCAATACAAATGACAACTTTTTTATTTTGTGATTTCTCAAAATTCTTATATTGTGATAAAAATATTTCCATATTGAAATATTTGGCAATTATTTAAATATGAGTTGTAATACCCAATACAAATAACAACTTTCATTTTTGCAATTTCTCAAAATATTACTTTGTTATAAAGATACTTCCATAAGTGAAATATTTGGAAATTATTTTTATATGGGTTGTAGTACCCAATACAAATAACAACTTTTTTGACATTTCTCCAAATTTAACTTTTTCATAAAGATATTTCAATGTGTTTCCGACTCTACTCTAAATGTGAAGGGGGGATGCTCTAGGTGATAAAATGGTCTGACAATTTAGGAAACCTTCATAACATTTTTGGCAATTGATTTCTAAAGAAATTGCAGAGAATAAAAGCCATTTAACCCCTTTTATTAGCATATTTTAGTGTACACATATCTGACAGACTGACACATCTCGGAATATCTTGATTATAACATTTTAGCGATATGGTGAGAATTATTATTTAAGATGTTGTTCAAAACCCAACCCACCAGTCTCCTACAGATATTACCGTAAATTCTCGCAAATCTCGGACACTTTTTATTAATTACGATTTTCGTTGGCTGATGGTGGCCGAAATTCACTGAAAATAGTGATCAAATGTCAGACACCGTGTCCGTGGCCGAGATTCGTCGATATTATCAATTGAAACGAAAGCTACATGTACATGTACTATGATGTAGATGGAACTGAAAATCGATCGCTAACTTCGTACACAAGAATATAATTTTCCCCCACAAAACCCTTATTGTCCACCTACCTGACTTGTCATTCCTCTGCTATATATACTAATAAAGTAACTTGCCTCCCTTGTATGTTGAAACATGTTTTTCACTTTGGCCGATATTATCAATTGTCAATTGAATTGAAACGAAAGCTAGATGGAAAATCAATCGCTAACTTCGTGAACAAGAACACAATTTTCCCCCACAAAATCATTATTGTCCACCTACCTGACTTGTCATTCCTCTGCTACATGTATCTAACTTGTAAAGTAACTTGCCTCCCTTGTATGTTGTTTACATGTTTATTCTTGCTGCCGCACGTCAACTACGCATTGAATTATACTTGTTCAAGTTGTTGACAAGGTGTCTTATTTCGTATGTGAATTTATGACTACTTCCAAAGTTACCGTCAAAAGTACCAAATGATCAGATGGCACTTGTCAAGAAGATCTTCAGGCATGAATGGGTTAACCCGAATGCTGGTGGTGGCTAATTTTGCCAATTCAAAACGATGCAAAAAAGCTTTAAAATGGCTGAAACCCTGCATTATGGGTACTCAGCGAGAGCTATCTAATGAATACTAACATGACAAGGTTTAGATGCTCACAAAACATTTGCATCTGTGTGCTTTGGATGAAAGTAGCCTCAGCATTGGAAGGGTTAAGTTGTTTTTCTAGGTGGATGAAGGTTAACCTAACGTAAACAGTTGGGTTGTAACCATCTGCAGTTTTGTTTGCTGATATAAATAACACCACAATATACACTGTACATTTTATCTCCTCACCCATTCACAGGCAGAGTTCCTCTAGGAAGTGCAACCTGCTACTTTCATACTTTAGAAAATAAGTTGGGAATACTGCGAAAATAGTTGATGGAGGTTGTTGTTTGGCTTCTGATTAACATTCCTCCTTCAAATATTTTACAAAACTGCTTTTGTTCTAAAAAAAAATCCAAACGTGTTAGGCCTTATTTGGCCATTATGATTGTGAATGGAGTAAAATCAAAACAATCTATCAAAAAGATTAATGTTATTGATTTGAACCTGTACACGTATCACCTACTGATTGTATTCACCATAACTACTGTATTCTTTCCTTGTATTGCATTTTGTTGCATGTTTATTATCCTAACCTCTTGAGCATAAATCATAATTTCCTCCTGAAATTTCTGATAAACATTTCTCAACCAGTTACTTCTTTCAAGAGTGCTATTCATCATTCGCGGTCATAAAGATAGCACCCAAATAGTCAGATGTCTTTGGGGGGGGGGGGGGGGGGGGGGGGGGGTGTAGGGATGAATGGGTTACCCATAAATCAAAATAATGGATGTCTATGGTTAAACTCAATTATTTTTTTAGAGTTTCTCACAAAAAGTGTCATCTAGATGCCTGATGCTTTTGAAGATGATCGGGAAAAAGCGCAAATTTGCAATTTTCTTTTTCAAAGGAGTTTTATGCTGAGTTCCTAGAGATATTTTCTATTCATTTTTTTTTTATTCAAAATAGGTTTTGATACAACTCATACGAGAGATACCAATGAAATAATTAGGTCCTTTCCCCGCTACTACATGTATACAAGCATTTCCGGGTGAACCCATAAATCCTAAACGTGACAGGGACCAAAAGCAGCCTGACAATTTTGAAGAAATCGTCCAGACAAAAACATAATTAGGAAAATATTTGATGGAGAAATGTTTATCAGGATATTAACAACAACTCTCCTTCAAATATTTTGTAAAATAATTCTCGATTCCAAAATTATTGCCAAAAGTATCAAAATTCCAGACAACAATTTTGTGAGAGCATTTGTGGGTTAAGATGGCAATATCTGCTCTGATGCGCTGCCTCAGAGGGCTCGTTAATCTGCATGTAGCGAGTCCTCCTCAACGCCCCTATGTCTCCAGAGCATTAATAAATCACTGATCTGGAGCAGGGAAATGGGGGTGATTTATTTCACCGACTTTCCACTCTCCTCCTGGCCCCTACATTATAGGACACAGAGGGCACCAGGAACTGGGTCAGCTTTGTTTACTACCTGGAAGGCCATCTGGTGGTGAGCATGAAAACTAATCTCTAGGTTTTATGTATTCAGGTCTAAGTTGGCATATATATATTATATATATATATATATATATATATATATATATATATATATATGTATATATATATATATATATATATATATATATATATATATATATATATATATATATATATATATATATATATATATATATATACAGGTGAACTTGGATATGACGGACCACTGTACGACGGATTTTTGCATATGACGGACAATATGCTTGGTCCCAGTCTGATGCATATCAAGTATTCGTCATATGTATACGACGGATTTTGCATATGACGGACCAATTTTCCTGGTTCCATTGAGTCCGTCATATCCAAGTTCACCTGTATATATATATATATATATATATATATGTATATACACACACACATATCCATAGCACAAGAATGGATTTTTGAAAATCATCTTAACCCTATCATGTGGGTCTTCATTTGAAATCTCTCTGCATACTGTCAGATGAGTACCCATATGCCGGGGTTTCAGTGATTTTTTGCATTGGCCAATTTAGCCACCAGCAGGATTAGGATTAAGATAAAAGTCTTATTTGAGCTAAAAGGAAAGATGGGCTACCTAGGTTTTAGCAGACTTAGATTAAGCACAGCATTCACATTTACTTTCAAAGCCATAGATGGTATTCCTAGGAAGGAATGCCTTTTTAAGGCCCAAGAGTTAATGGCCAATGATCTATCACGGATAGATAACTTTCGAAAAGACCCTTTTACTTGGGCATCTGGGATTGGGTTGCATTTTCCTTTCTAAATGGAATGAATGTACTTTTAGCAAATTTGTCAGTAACTTTTGCTGACAGATGATGATACTACTACTACTACTACTACTACTACTACTACTACTACTACTACTACTACTACTACTACTACTAATAATGATTATATTAATAATGATGATAATAATAGTGAAATAATGATAATGATAATAATGTAATAATGATAACAATAATAACATCAACAACAATAATAATAATGATAATAATAATAACGATGATGACATTCGATATTGTGTCTTTATTATACATCTTCAAAGGCGCAATACAAGATAATCGTCAATGGACATGTTTAGCGCTATATCATTATTTATAAACATCTTCAAAAAATGCCTTGCCCTTTACAGTACTTTAAGAGTTTAGGTGCTTATTAGTGAATCTTAATATGGTCAGAGAGAGGTTAGGCACACATCACGTTAGCAGTTTGGGTATTTCTCTAGAAGTCAGTTGGACCAGGTATAGATGTCTCTGATTAGACCTATTCTCCTTGCTCCATTCCATGCTGATAGTAGACTTCCCATTAGCTATCCACGCAAGAATCATCGAATACGAATACGAACTTTATTACTCTCTAATCTCTCAATCTACGGTAGATAGAGGAAATACAATAACATCATTAGAAAAAATATAACCATTAACAATGTTGTCAGTATTACTAAAATATACATATACGGTACACCCATAAAGATATGTGTGTCAATATTATACATGGGATGTATTTGTTTGCTGTCATAACTAGGTATACAGACAGCTTAAATCAACAATATCAATAATTTCACTTACTTCTGGAAGTGCCTAAGTTAACACATTTTGCAACTTTCATTAACAACTTTCTATCATTTGTATTTAATAATTGAGTCATCTTTAAAGTGCTACATCTAGTTCTATAGTATTTTGGTATAACTAATATCCTAAGTTTTTCAAGACCATTACATTCAAATAGGAAATTCATCACCCATAAGTATTTTCCTGCACTTAGTGCAGATGCGCTCTTGCCTTGGTATTGTTAATTTGGATCATCTGAAACAACTAGTAAGGCCATCTGGTGGCAAATGGATTAACTAAATATAGCAAGTATCGAAAATCTCTTCATACAAGTGCAGTCAATATACTGGGACCACGGTTTTTTTTCAGGTAACACGGCAGAACATTAAGTAGGTAGTGAAGAAACATAATTTATTACCTTTATATCGTTTTGTTAGTTACTTCATTATACCATTGTTTCATCGATGATAGGGTTACCTGGAATGACCTCCTATGTCATGCATATCTAGACAGTGTGTATTAAGTCCTGTGGCTAAGCAACCAAGATATCAGATACAAACATGAATACTGCTTTCATTAATATGAGCCATAATTTCCTTACCCCGTTTTGGCCCAAAAGAGCCAAAATTTCACAGCCAAAATAACCAGATATACGGTATATGAATACCTATCCATCCTTCCTTCATTGACTGCTAGCAGGCCAGGGAACTTATAGGCATTGACCCCTTATTGGTTCCTTATAGGACATTTTAGGCTATCCTGTACATTGATCAACCTGTTCTATGTGCTTTAGATGGGAGGACAGATGCTATCTTGTGGGCCTGCTCCCGGATCCCTTTTTCCACTAGAGGACGGGTCTCTCGTGAATAGGTTGCTCTCCAAGAATTGTACTGTTGATGCATATACTGAACTACATGCTTAATCACTGCATCAGCTTCTTAACTATGTTGTCCCTTTCATTCCAGTCCTTAGCCATCCATCCCTTCCCCTCTGTTTTTACTATTTTATCTGAAGTAGTTTGGCTCAGCCTTTCCTGATGACATACTTTGCGTGTGTATGTTGCCAATGGGAACACTTACAGCTAAATATACATCCCTGCATTCTTTGGGACTGACGCGCTGCTACTTATTTAGTAACAGAAAATAGTGTGGAATAGTTGATATACTTTGTTTAACGATCATTAGATGGGTGCTGAATATGCAATCAGCAATTTATTACCAATTACAATAATTTAGGCAAATGGTAACTTAGGATGAAAATCAAAGTCCAGTTTCAACACTGATTCATTTTGCCTTGATATGGTTCTAGTTTTGTTATATTTATGCTATAGTACACATGTTCCAAATTTCCAGTCAACATCCTAAAGACATTTACAAAAGGTGTTTAAAGGAAGGTGAGTATGAGTGCAAGATATATTATGGAAACTGAAACAGGAAAATGTAAAAAAACACACGAATAAATTGCAGAGACAAGAATGGAATTCGAAAGTTCTACATGCAAAAAAGGTAAGCTTTAAAATGAATTCAAAATAAGTTTCAGGATGGTACTTTGGTTTACATTGTATAGCGCTTTTTAGAATAACAATCACACCTTCACAAACCATTTCAAGGAGAATTGTGAGTTGGATTTCGATCAACATTTCTCCTTCAAATGTTTTGTGAAAGTTGCTTTTTAGAGAGATCACCAAAATAGTCATGGGTTTTGGGTCATACAGGCATGAAAGGGTTAAAATGGAGTTTTAGTTTGTGTATTTAACACCAGGTGGCGATTGCAGTGCCATCTGGTGCTGAACATTAGAACTAACTTGCAGCAGCCAATAAATCCTTGATTAGTTATACATCCAGAATATAGGTGGAAACTGGATCACAGTAATCATTTGTGTTTAATTTGAAAGGATGTTACTAAATGCTATTGTTTGATTATATTGATCAATGAGGGACAGAAAATAGCATATTTATGATGACTTTATATTTTATTTATTTCCAAGCTAGGCAAGAACCATGACTACTAATTGTGTGTACATTTTGGGACTATATAATTGTATGATAATGTACAGTCATGCCTTGATTAGTGATTGATCTATGACTAGCGAAGAGTTATTAGATGACTGGATGATAATAAATTAATCTGAAAATAACTTTGTTTTATTTCTTTTGTACCCATTCCTCTTGTAGTAGCGCAAAATATCAATTTATTTGTGTGATCTATGCCTTAGATTATAAAAATAAGGCTGCTTTCTACTGCTATGTAATCGCAGTAATAGAGAATCTGACCTTGGATGAAGAAAATAATGGATATGTAGCGAGAGACCAATTACTATATGCGCTATAGTGAAGGGCTGAACTCATGCCGGGGTCACTGATCTGGCATCAGCATCATGTGGGAACAAGGACTTATCAGGGCTCTCGTATCATTCACATTACAGAGAAACCTGATCGTCAGCATCAACTGAGCATGCGCAGAGCACAAATTTTGGGCTATTAGTTGACACTGGTTGAGGCGAGCCTGTTCAGGTTGACTGGCTGATTTCATATCCACTTGTTTTTTATTTATCCAAGATTATAGGCCTTCTTCCAGCAAATATTCTGGATATTTCGTAATGGAAACAATACATACTATTAAGGTGATGGGTACCATTGCAAGCCAGTTAAAAGCCCTGTCCCAAAACACACCTCAAAGCA
This sequence comes from Maea johnstoni, assembly GCA_963942565.1. NCBI lineage: Eukaryota > Metazoa > Annelida > Polychaeta > Spionida > Magelonidae > Maea > Maea johnstoni. Next base: position 29,383,978 of record OZ012695.1, read on the forward strand.
GCATAATCCTATAACTAGGTGTATATCCAAGTTCCTGAGTGTTATCAGGTAGAGAATATCATCGCCACCTGTCATTATTCAATCCATATTCTGTTTTATTTCAAAATTTACAACTTTTTTTTCAAATGACATATTCTCATTAATAACGCAGGTGATGGTTACTGCAGGTTCAGAGTTACTTTAGGGATATCATTGACTATGCCCAATAAAAAGTATTTTTTTGATTTTTTACCCCTGAAGATTTTTACAGACCATAACGTTGAATATTTTAGTTAGAAATCTCCACACCAACTTCACTTGGTGACCTCCTGTGCTCATAGCTAGCACCTATTTATAGCATCCTGACCACAACCCATTGTCTTGAGATCGTCGACGTGTATCTTTGTGCGACTCTCTTTTGTTTCGAGTGCTCAGGAGTGATCAGCGAGGTATGTCCATTACTATCAAAGGGGTTCCCATGCCTCCACACACGAGATTTTTCACTAGAAATTTCAATGTTATGGCCTGTAAAAATCTTCAGGGGTAAAAAATCAAAAAAATACTTTTTATTGGGCATAGTCAATGATATCCCTAAAGTAACTCTGAACCTGCAGTAACCATCACCTGCGTTATTAATGAGAATATGTCATTTGAAAAAAAAGTTGTAAATTTTGAAATAAAACAGAATATGGATTGAATAATGACAGGTGGCGATGATATTCTCTACCTGATAACACTCAGGAACCTGGAGATACACCTAGTTATAGGATTATGCTGCTGTTAGGTGTGTTTTGGGACAGGGCTTTTAACTGGCTTGCAATGGTACCCATCACCTTAAGGTTAATAATATACTTTTTGCATTTGCGCTAATCCAAATTTCAAATTAATTCCGTTCTGTAAATAATTCGTGGTTTTACAGAGCCAAAATGGCGGACATTTACAACTTGTCCAACTCGATTGCCGGCTGGAGAAGAAAAAAGTGATATAGTCCAATTAAACGGCGCTGACGCTTATTTATGACGGCATTACATAGAAATAGCCGTCGGTGATTGAAAAGAGGAAAAATTATTTTCCCAGCTGTTTGTGTGTGCCCAAATTATAGCAAAATGCTTCGCCTCAAAATCTCGGCGGAACAGTGCTTACATGATTTATAAGAGGTGAAACTAAACCCTACCGTTCATTAAGAAAACATAAACGGGAAAATAGGTAGGTTTTATGTCTGAAATAGACTTATTCTAATGATAATTTTTTGGGCGGTCAGATTCCTAGGAATCAGACCTGGAAATGGTCGAGGTCCTGGGCGGGTCGAGGTCCTGGGCGCAAGCCCGGTCTACTCTACTATTGGGTTACCAGCTATATTTGGTTAACCCCAGCAGAGACTTGTAGTATAATCCATGTCTCTGATCTCAGAGAGCATATTCACGTTATTTGAACCTCTGTGAGTTCGGTCAATTCTGCTCATATTGGATCACTTGCCACATGATTAATCTCATATGGCATACTTTTCACGTTATTTGAACCTCAGAAAGTTCTGAAACACCTGCTTCGAAAAATCATCATTTCTATATAAACTACTATGGAAGCTTTAAAATATGTTAAAGGATGGGATTTATAGTTGTGCCAAGAACTGTAGAGAGGTAATTTTTAACATTTTCATTTTTCAATATAAAGATGCACTCTTGGTCTTAACGATATGTCATGACTATTTGGACTTTTCCATGTGCATACGTGTATCACTGCTAAAAACGACTTGGGCGTGTGCCACTGGCCTATAAACATTTATGTGGGTCTACTCTACAAATAACCTACATATGGTGCTTGTACTCTTTGAAGCATAACCTTTTTACACTTCTTCGCGTCACGGTAACCTGGCGTATATTTGATGCTGCCATCTATCGGTGAACTCAAGATTCAAACCCTCAAAATGATTCAGATTCACCCATTCACTTCTGGGGTGTGCGTACTATCATACCTGTCATAGGCTGTCAACTCTACTGATTTGAGCAAACTCTCCTGATTTCAGATCCCTAATTTGCTGTCTCCTGATAGAGCACCTGATTTGTAGAAATCTCCTGATTGGGTACTATTTTGCTGACCGCTACTCTCTTTTTAGTGCCCGGGGAGGGCACAGAGGGGGGCCGCACCCGCGTTACGTATTTCGCGGAAGAAGGGTTCTTTTTTAAGACCTCCGCATGTCCGCGAAAGAAGGGTACTTTTTAGTACCCATGTACGAAGTATGGGGGTGAAAATCTCATTAAAATCTACGAAATTTACGCGGCTCCGACGCGAGTCTGCTGCCGCTGTGAATATAACGTTAAGATACGTCTTCCCATTCATCCAATGCCAGTGTTTTGATAAAAGAAGGGGTATTTTTTAAAACTGAAATCAGTGCTTTAGGGGTATTTTCAAATTTTGATAACGAGCGTATGCACCTCCCTAAATACCAAAGTCCCCCCCCCCCCCCCCCCAGGTTTTAGTGTATCTCCCCTGACCCTGTCTCATTGATCCCTCGGTTAATTACACGTAATTATCAGGAGTGTCAATGATCCAGACGTCGATTTCTAGAGCCAAGGAACTCTAAAGCATGACTCGACTGGACGCTATGTTCAACCGTAGTCGCGTAAAAGGCTGGAAAAGTGAAACGCTTGCGAATGTTACAATCTGAACACACCCAGAGATGTTTTTACTAGAAGGGAAAATTTGCCGGAGAAATCGGAGATGCCGTAGATTTAACGACTTGAAAACGCATATAGATATATTCATTATTGTGTTTTCATTGGCAACGGGATAAAGTCGGTATATCGCCAAACTCTTTTCAGTTGTTTTGGCGCTCGTAATCTCTTAATTGGTTTTTAACGACATTCGAGTGATCTGTATACCATAAGAGTGGGGCCATCTTAGTTAGCCCAGACAAAATGGACAGAATCAAAGATGTTATCTACAACCCTTTTTGGTCCGATTTCATTAAAAAGTGTAGATTCCCTTTTCAAAACAGATATCACTACACACAGAGATATCATCCACGAAACTCCGCTGTGGTTTAATCCAAACCTTAAAATCAATTTCAAAAAATCATGGTATGACAAAGGCATAAGAAAAATCAACGATTTGGTAGACACTTATGGTAGACCAATGGAATTACTCCAATTCCAAAATACATTCCAGGTCAAAACCAATTTTTTAGAAAACGGAAAGGTTTGCATTCTGCTGAAAAACTTCCTAAGATTCAAAGATTTTCCAGAAATTAAATCGCCTCTTCCAAGTAACAGCTACCTCAACATTGTCGTTCACATGGACAAGAAGGGTGTGTCCAACTTATACAAAAATTTGCAAGGTAGACATTATGACATTGTTGAGGAAGCATATGAAAAATGGAATACTAAAGCAAACCTTTCTCTGTCACCCAATGGAATGTCCAAATCTTTCAAGAGGCACAGTACCTTAATTGATGATTCATATGCCAAATACATTCAGTTAACCACTTATTTGTAAGTTTCTCAAATGCGAGTAAACACACAAGATAGTATGTAATAGAATGCGATCGCCATAGCTGGCAGACAATGAATAAAACCAAAAATTCTTTAAAACTTAAAAAAGTTATTCTGCCCATATTCAATTCTCATAAATACTGAATTATTATATTTTTTTTAACTTGCAAAGCAAAATAAACTCATCCTTGTCAATCCATCTCACAAGAAACAAGTCAGGTTGCAGGGATATTGACATGTCACCTACGTCCTTACCAGAACGATCTGATGCTCGCAGACAGTCCCGGCAATGTATGCGCGTGTGTGTGTGTTTGTATGCCTGTTCAATAAAGTATAATGAAAGGTAACACAGGGAAAATTATGTAGCTAAAACGTGTATTTATCCGTTGTTCAGACAAGAATGCCACTGCCGGCGCTGCCTCACGCGCGTGTAGTGTGATTGACAAGGCTACACGAGCGAGGCAGTGATTGGCTATATATTTTTAGTAACTTTGCAGAACACAAAAAAAAATATATTTTTTAAATATATTTCCGAACGAGGATCTTGAGACAATGTTTTTTAATTTCTTTTTTTAAAAAATAAAAATAAAAAGATATTTTTTCAGTGGTCTAAATAGGCTTTCGTAAACATTAACGCAGTCATACAGATAAAAAAGCATAGAGGGTAACGAAAAGGCCTAGGCTTGTTTCAAGTCTAGGGAAAAGTGCTAGAGTGTTGCATAAAGAGTGTTGCATAAAATACTGTTTTTTATCATTATTTACAACATTGATCCCCAGAAACATGCCGGAGTGTCCACATGAAAGAAACTAAATATCAGATCTCAAATGATCATGCACCAATTGACAGTGAAAAGTGGAATATAACGTATGATTCTTTGAGGCAGTTTGAAAGTGAATATATATATATATATATATATATATATATATATATATATATATATATATATATATATATATATATATATATATATATGTGTGTGTATATATATATATGTGTATATATATATATATATATATATATATATATATATATATATATATATATATATATATATATATATATATATATGTACCGGGTATATATATATATACGTATATATACTAGTT
>OZ012695.1:29391051-29393551 GCA_963942565.1 Maea johnstoni
TGTATGGAGAGATGATAGTTCTGCGTGAAAAGTATGCTAAGCACACACACTTAATAAGTATTGCATCATCGTAAATTTGTTTTAACGAACACACACAGAGAGAGAGAGAGAGAGAGAGAGAGAGAGAGAGAGAGAGAGAGAGAGAGAGACTTACTTAGCAATGCGTAGTGCTCGAACTCTGCCAAATCTTTAAGCAACTGGTCAACATCTTTATTGCACTGCTCGGTCAGATTTAACATCCTCTTTTCGCCCCCAACATTACGTCCAGGTGTTTCTTGTAACTTCTGCCATGGTGTCTGGTTACTCGTCTCTATCTTTCGCAGCAGTTCTCTGCCCTCTTTGGTATCGAGAAATTCAGCTTTTTTCGCTTCATTCCTTAGTATTTCAACGGCTTGGAATGGGTCATTTATCATCTCCAACTGAGCAGAACATATTGTGATAAGAGATACACACAAGAGAATCGCACAACATGGATAGAGCAACATGGTTAAAGACCGTGCACATCTATTAGCTGTTGATGTCCTTTCTATCGTGTAGAAATAGAAGCACTACTATCTCTGGATGCAGTCATCTGATTGCGCAATACTTTTATCATGACTGATACCAACCCATAACCCATGCTCTTCTCGCATTTTGTCATGCCTTTACCTTTGAAACCTTGATCACGAATAAAACATAAACTGGCATCTTCTCTAAAAGAAAAGCACAGGTAAGGAACAACTTTGCTTTCTACTTGCAATACTTTCCCCATCAGAAGCGTTTATTGAAGAAGAACAATTAACGATTAGCTCTCTTTGTGAGGCGGCAAAAATAAATGGGTTAAAAGTGTTTTATCACATAGCTGTTTAAATCCCCACATAGACACCTTATATTAGGTCACTAACATAACCGATTACTCTTTGTCGCTGCAGAGGCCAATACGGCTCGTCTTTCATTGCCGCAGTCTCATAAGTACGTACTGTAAATCACTTAAGTATAGCGGGAACAATAAGATAGCGATAATAGTGCTCTGCCCATACGCGCTATTGTAAAATCCCCGTCTTTATAAAATTCTTAATTGAACTTGCTGCTGCTGTTCTCGTTCACCGCTATACCTAGATCATTCTATCCAGGGCAGTATCGTAATTGCGCTATTTAATGTTCACGCCATATTTAAGTGATTTACAGTATTCAAAATTAAAGATAAACAATTAATATTAATCCTTACAGACCATGTGTGGGTTATAAAACCGAAACGAAACCAAAAATATCCATAGTGTTTTCAAACGTTGATCCTCTTCACAACAATGGACCATGGAACTTCAAATTTTACAATTGTTGATTCGGCGAGAGGGGTACCATATTGTTTAAGCATTTTTAATTCATTCAAGTTTTATATATACCCACACTCATAGACTTGATAAAACATTTTTTATTTATTGATTTTCGAATGTTTTTCCCCTGTATGTCAGCTATGACCATCGCTTTATCGCTTTTACATAGGTACACAGAACAAACAGACGAAGAAACATAGATATAACAATGCAGACTTGACATAGTTAATGTACAATGATATGGAATCATGGATAAGGGCCCTATGCGATACCGATCTTATCTGTCGTGGCTTTTCTGTATATTTACAGACTTGTTCGCCTGCTATGCACCAAAGCCTTATCATTTCGTCATCTTCCATCTCTGGTATGGCTTTTCCTAACAGGAAGTAGGGCACATTCCCTAGGTCCCTTTCAAAAAGTCTTCTCGCATTAGGACATGATCTATAGATTTTCAATATAGTAACACATGTTCATTACTGTCTTCATCGGTTTTACATATCAAACATTGTGAGGAATCGCACAAACCCATTTTTTGAGTTTCTTATATATGTGAAAAACTTATGATGCATGGTTCTGAAGTGAATGTATTTCAGATGTGTCTTCAATTGTTTTATCATGAAACATAAAGGCTCTTGATATTTCTATTGGGCAAAGTTATATTCTCATCTGTCTGTTTTTTCAAACCTTAGGTTTTCTCTTTCTTTATTAATTTTCCTGTATAAATATGATTCACCCTTAATGTCGATGTTTAAGAGAATTTTTAATGAACTATTTCTGGAACGGGGTTCTAAAGATTCAGCTTCATCCTGCCATGGGAATAAGTCACTGATTTTGTGTTTAAAGTTACGGTAGTCCAAGAAGTTCATCCAAATAACTCGTTTATGTCTTCAATGGGAAGGATATTGTCGAAAACATATAAACGATCACTGACCCTTATGATACCTCTTTCTAACCAGTCCCTTTGAATTATCATATTGAATGTGTCACTCAACCAAATAGGGTAGTTAAGTAGTACCTCTCTCAACCTGAAGCAGTTGTTATTCCAGAGAATTCTAAGACTGTGGATCACATCTTGCCAGAACAGATTGTCTGTAGTCCCGGGAGGGGGGCACTTGGGTATTAAGGGGGGCGCATACGTTCGTTATCAAAATTAAAAAAATACCCCTGCCCCTAAAGCACTGATTTCT
>OZ012695.1:29398551-29403551 GCA_963942565.1 Maea johnstoni
GATCTTTATCAACCTCCTACTATTTCGACTGTGCAGATCAACTGCTTGGACACCGACCATTATAGCACAGGCGAGAAGCATACAGTGTAGGAGCTTAACTATCATACGTGTTAGTTGATGTTTCTCATTGAAAAAAAGTTCCTCGTTCTTTAATGTTTAGAACAATGATCAACTGTATATGATATATATATATGTATATATATATATATATATATATATATATATATATATATATATATATATATATATATATATATATATATATATATATATATATATATATATACATATATATATACATATATATATATATATATATATATATATATATATATATATATATATATATATATATATATATATATATATATATATATATATATATATATATATATATATATATATACATATATATATACATGTATATATATATATATATATATATATATATATATATATATATATATATATATATATATATATATATATATATATATATATATATATATATATATATATATACTTATCAAACTCCCATTTCTATTCCTTTTCCAGACTATTCACATCCTAATAAAGGCATGCTCCAATACGCGACGAGTTACACGTGCAGGCTTTAAAAGTCATAAATGATACGATAGAAAATTAGGAGCACAATGAAACGATGTCATTTTACTTTCATGTGTTGTCTATTTATATTTTAATCATTCATTTATTCATCCATAATATTCACTTATCTATTTATATATCATTCAGAAAATGCTCTTGTGCATCATTCAAACTTAAATGGAACATGCACAGTACTAAATTGAAGAGGTCTTATGCACAAATGCACTTCGTCAATATATCTAGTGAGGTCTATTGACTACATAGTTTACCTGTAGAGCAGAAGGAGAATAATTGGGCTGATGACAAAGAACTGCATATCATTTGCAAGGTACCAACTAAATCCCATGCACTGAAGAAAAAAAAGTATTATCGATATACTATATAACAGACACACTTTCTTTACATTCCTAGGGCATTTGCACTTAAACTTAACAATGATCTATCCCCATACCAAGTGTCACTTAATCTGCAATAATCTTGTAATGGCATTTTAATTACTTTTATCCTTCAACAATGTGACTCTATGTTTTCGTAACAAATATGACGCATCGGTACTTCACCGGTATAAAAGATTGATTAATATCAAATATTTCAAGTAGCAAATAATGGGATCCCCCTCGGTAAAATTAAAAAACCACAAATAAAGTCAAAACATCTCTGTCATCTTTTTTGGCACACACATTTTTCTGATTTGTCTCTATCACATTTTGACATACTTCTTCTTTACTGTAACCAAATGATATCTTACAACACATCTAGAAAACCCAAAAATATAAAATAAAAAACTAATAACTTAGCTATCAAAGCATATGAAAAGGTTATTCAGATCTTGCAGTGAATAATTTTGTTCTGTGAATGCATGTCAGACATGTTCTTAAAATATTAGAAAGACAGGTAGAACATGGACCTACCTGGTCAGGTATTGTCATGAATACCAGGTTATTAACATATAGCAGGTTGGCCCACCAATTCTTCTGGCATATTTTGTCCTTTTGCACAGCAGGTACGAAAGGGCTATTGTAGGTTCGAATGAGGAAGTTTGCATATATAAGTATGCACACCATATAAACTGGTGTCAATCTGAAACCCATTAGAATAAAACAATAGAATATACTTTGTATCATCATGCTTTTCTATGGATAAGCATATATCAAAGAACACTTGTTTTGAAATGGCGTGTGTAAAATGTGTATATAAAGTGTCTACGTTTCAGATTATTCAATCTTATGTCCTAGTTTCTTATTGGATTACTTTGTTTATATAGGGTCATTTTGAGACTATTACAGACACTGAAGCCTACACCCTTTTCCTAAAAATTACATCAACTGTGAAAGTCGTTGATAATAACTATTACAGAAGCTCCCATAGGCTTGTACACAAGCAGAGAATGTTTTTGGTTCTTTTCTCCATATCAAACCTCTCCAAAATATGGCCACTTCAAACATGCACCTGGGGTATCAAATGTTAACAGATTTCCTTGGAATCTGACAAAGTCATAGCTAACAGTATTTGGAAGAGAATGGTATTACATGAACCATTTTGCTTCTTTCATAAACTGATATTGCGTATAATGTTTACTACATTGTGACTTTAATCACCTTTTGATGTATTGAATCTCTTACAATCAGGAGCATACTGATATATTATGGTGATTCGACATGAGTGATTGTCTTGAACAAAAAACAGCTTTTTACAGGGGGTTATTTTGAAAAAAGAAACTGAGGGTGTAATATTCGATTTTACCTCAAGCAAGTAGAACGCGGATAGTGTCTTAGCATAGCATAGGTTCATGGCGGTTACTCCAATACCATCCTTTTTGAATGTAATCGCATGTAACCATTAAGTTGAAAATATATCAAACATCCATTCAATACCTGTGAAATGTGTGATACTTAGAACAAGACGAGAAGATATCATATTTCGTATGAATATTTTGATAAAGGATTGTGAATAGAAACGTATAAGGCATACACTGATACACACTTCTATCAAATCATAAACTTACGACTGAAACATATATTCCCTTACCTCCAAAACCTATGGAAATAGTATAAGAACCAATTGATTCGTCCGTTTCCCTTCTTGAGATGTTTAAGGGTCATGTATGCTACCAGAAATCCACTGAGAAAGAAAAACGTGTCCACGGAGAGAGTGCCATTGATAATTGCCAGGAATGTGAACCTTTTGGTAAAGCTTTCGAAATCCCCCATATTGTCTAAAACACAACAGAGAACATGAATTATTATTATACCTCACGTGAAGATTCTTGATTCTGGTTGATTAATCGTCATAATTTCCTTACTCCTTAGTGACAGGCTGTTGTCCTTAACAGCTTATGAAATAATTGAATAATTCACGGCAACAGCCATGAAATAGTTGAATAATTACCGCTAGCCAGAAGAACAATGACCGCTAGCCCGAACACCTACGGAGTTTGCCGAGTGACCTACCGGTGAAACTAGTTCAACAAGGCAGACGACGAGTATTTATCCAAAATCTCTGGTGTTTGTAATTTTTCCCCCTTTTGTGTTTTGTATTTGTTCGGTATGATAAAACAGATATGACATCCCTCAGGGGTTTCCACCAGGAATAACTTCCCCGAGAGAGGATTGTCGCCCTCGAGCGATTTTCCTTTTATTCATATTCAAAATTATCGTGATCTGTAGTGCAGAATTAAGCAACACAAACGGCACACGTTCGTGGAAAATAACCTTTCAACCCAAAAACATTGGATGAAGATTTTGTTATGATTAAATATTGGGGTTATTGTTTATCCATACCATCTAGAATAGACTTATGGATTTGTTGGTTGCCTGACAACTGGCTGCATCATTTCAATTGCGTTTTGGTCTAATATCTAGGTCCCTTAGGCAATAATTAAAAGGAAGTAACAGCTCCAATTAAAGGAAAGGGATATAAGGGTAATTAACATTGTTCTGTTGGCACTACACATCTTGATCTCTGGACGGTTGACTGTTCGTTTGCTCAGTTATTACATTTGGTGTAATTTCTTAAATTACATTTATGGTTGATATTACATTTGGTGTATTTTTTTTATTACATTTACGGTTGATATTACATTTTGTGTCATTTTTTTAATTGCATTTATGGTTGATATTACATTTGGTGTAAATTTCTTATTACATTTGAAATATCTAACAGTACTGGAAACAGCAATCAACATCATTTCCTCTAGTATTGTGTACATATCTTTGCAGGCAATACAAAAGATATATGTCAGGGACATCACTGGTAGGTGTTTGACTTTAGAGGAAAGCGCCAGCTCTGTTTCCACATCTTGACCACATCTCAAAGTCGTCAGCCACATCTAGAACTATGACCATACCACCCACCTGATCACCCTCAGCCCCTCTTGGTTCAAAGTCATAGGGATTTGCATACCTAAACATCTCGAATCTGCTTCAGAGCAGTGAAATATCTACCTTCTAGCCATAGCCACTATGCCTATATTATTTACTAGGCTGGCATATGAGCGATGTTTAGCAAAGGTTTAGGAATTTTCAAATAAACCCTTGATTTGCTGTTCCCAAATCTCCCCTCTAACTGTGATTCTTTGACCATAGTCGAAACTCATCAATGCTAAATCAATCTAAAAGAACTTACCTATCATACCCGACACGCTGGCATACGCATGCGTGTGACCAAGGATCACCCAAAACATACTCAGTACCCTCATACCATTCAGAAAGTCGAGGCTGTCTTTGGGTGATTTAAGGTTCCAGATCTTCAACGAGTTGGAGTATGCAGAAAAGGAGTGGAACATTCCAAATAAAACTGAAAGAGAAGACCAAGGTCAGTTAGAAAGGAAACATATAATTAATATCAGAACGGTGTATACTAAACCAAATATTTTCTCATAACTAAATAGCATTAACATCATAACTAAATGCATCACTAATACTATTCTTAGCACTCAGACCTGCATTAGATAATATTGTTCCTAGAAAGCATATCAAACTTAGCTTACTTCAAGAGTTAGGTCAAGTTAATCTAAATGGTGCAAATACTGCATTTTATCAGGTTAATACCCCTTTTTCATTTGGCCAAGATGTTAAGCGTGAGTTTGGATGTTATTAAATAGTATGAATGATTTAGTAATAACGAAGGTGCCTCTAAGACGACAGCACAGATAGGAGTCTTTCAGCTTCTGTGGTAGTAAGTTCCAGAGTGTCGTAGTACAGCGAGAGAAGGCCATAGGATAAACAGACTATGGAATACAGGCAACTCTGCGTAATCCGGATTTTTCGTCTAAACCGGACACATTAGGAGGTCCCGGTCCCTTCCTATACATATAATTCCTATATGCATAATCCGGATTTTGCCTAATCCGGACAGCAATTCAGGGTCCACATCAGTACGGATTAAGCAGAGTT
>OZ012695.1:29414037-29426537 GCA_963942565.1 Maea johnstoni
TAGATGGGACACGTGCGCCATTGTTGGGCATGTTGTTGGAGCAGCACACGATAGTCTCAATACGTTACTTTAAAGTGCACCTAAAAGGTCCGATTTCAATGCCTTCGTAAGCATATTTCAAAGCATGCTAATTGCAGAGGCTTGGTATCAACTTGTGAGAAAATGCCTGTATTTTTCGGCACATGCAGTGGCGTCGTGTTTCGTGGATGTTTAGTATGACTTTTAAAGGTCATAGTATGGCCGACACTTTATCTTGAACTGTAAACCAAGTTAAACAGATCAAGGTTCTTTACAGGTGTTCTAGTACAGGCCTCAGAGTTGGAGAAAGGTAAATTCAAATGCTCACAACGGCTAAAACAGCCTGGCAATTTTGATGAAATATTGCAGGCAAAAACATATTCAGGAAAATATTTGATGGAGAAATGTTTATCAGGATATTAGTACCAACTCTCCTTCAAATATTTTGTAAAATTAATCTTAATTGAAAAAGTGTAGTCATAAGTATCTGAGATCCAGACGACATTTTCTTGAGAAAGTATTAATGGGTTAAAATCACTCAGAGTTGATATGAAAACGCCACTCCTTCACATTTACAAACTAGTCTCATATTGGCCTGACAAAAAGGTTGTAGAAATTACCACACAGCATTTCTAAAACTAAACGTGATTATTTCAATTTTTTGGTGTCAAGTTCCAACATAAACATATATATATATATATATATATATATAATTGATCATTATCAGTAAACCTCTACCACATAGTTTTTTTAAGAAATTGACTCTGATTAGTTGCCTTTGTAAGGACAATTTCAAGCATACAAATATCTAGCCATAGCTCATCAGTAGTAAACGAAAGCACATAGCATTTCTAATTGTGATCAATTGTGTTAATTCTTAAAATAGATATGACGTCCAATTTCCCATGAAAAGGCCTTATGGACCTGTGTATATATATATATATATATATATATATATATATATATATATATATATATATATATATATATATATATATATATATATATATATATATATATATATATGCATTTGCAGCAGTATGTTTTAGTATAAACATGACCCTCATATATACGCAGGCTTGTTGTGTCATCATACACGTACATGTACTCGTGCGTATTGTATTCTACAAGTAGGTCTTCTATTATCTTATTCTGGATACAGGTTTATGCACGAAATGTTAGGTATGTATGTATGTATCTTTATTGACCACATCTTGCAGACATGAAAGTGATACAAATAATTATAGCAACAAGAACAAAAAATCAAACAAATTAACAAAAGTAAAGAAACATAACATAACTGAACAGCAAAGAACAAGTTAAACTACAGCTTAAATTATACTAGATTATTACTTGCAAAGGGTCAAACTACACACTATGCTATACCAAGAAGAAATAGCAGCGTAGTAGAATAAGCATTCAATTGCTAAGACTATAACTACTGACATGCTCATCATAGTACAACACAGATAGCTTAACTTATACTAAATTATTACTCGTACTAGTTCAAACTACACACTATGCCATACCAATAAGAAATAGTAGCGAATAAGAATTAGTCTTACAGTGCTAAAACTATAATTACAGACATTCTCATCATAGTACAGCACAGTGAGCAGTTTCGACAGTTTAACTAACATCAAAAAACAGGAAATTGCACAGAATGAACTTAAACTTTATACTAATAACATACTGCTGGGTTTTAACTCTTAGTAAATACAATTGCACAAATAAGAACATTTCTGGCAGTACAGGGTTTCCATTTTTTAAAACAAGCACTAGCCAATATCAATATCGACGATACTATTTAACATGTCCTAGTGATATAATGAGTAGCAGCAATTTAGTAACGATATCACCTGAATGTTCACATAACTATCATTCTATGAAGTACTGTATTAGAGCAATACAATACAATTGTACCTTTAGAGAACCTTTTCCGGTATTATCAATATAACCTTATCATGATCACGTTAGCAGGCATCTGTGAGGTATGTATCCTTTATATCCTATTTAGTCCTTTTTTCGTTTAAACCACACTTTCTCCATAGCCATTGTGGGAGCCTCAACCAGCAGCGACAGCACGTATGCACAAGAGTAAGCCACGACCACATTGATGATAAAGGTGCATGCCTGCAATTGTAAGGTATATTTGTTGATTGACGATACACATGCACGCAAATTATAAGGAATATATGTTAATTGACGATAAATATGCATGCTTGAAGTTATAAGGTACATATGTTAATTGCCAATGAATGTATATATATATATATATATATATATATATATATATATATATATATATATATATATATATATATATATATATATATATATATATATATAAATATATATATATATATATATATATATATATATATATATATATATATATATATATATATATGTATATATATATATATATATATATATATATATATATATATATGTATATATATATATATATATATATATATATATATATATATATATATATATATACATATATATTTATATATATATTCATATATATATATATATATATATATATATATATATATATATATATATATATATATATATATATATATATATATATATATATATATATATATATATGTATATGTATATATATATATATATACATATATATATATATATATATATATATATATATATATATATATATATATATATATATATATATATATATATATATATATATATCTATATTATAAGAGAGGAGGCCCAATCCTTTGAAACGCATGATCTCCGTTGCCGCGCCTGTTTGCCTAATTCTGAGTTGGCAGTTTGGTGGACGAGTGTATCTAGATGGTTCTTAGTGTAAATAGATTTCAAAATGATTTACAAAAAGGTGCTTTTGATGCTGATTTCTCAATCTCGAGCGCGGCCGGGTTTGGTATGACCACCCGGCGTAATTGGTACTACCGATATCAAACTTCTGCTTCCACAGTGGGGTTACACTGCACGAACTTTGTTCGTTGTACGGTGGCAGAAGTGCGCTGACTGTAGTAGCGTTAAGCCTACCCGGGTGATTAAATCAAGAGCATGTACAGAACGGGTTGAGGCGCCATGGAGACCCCTGGACATTGCCTGCATGGGTGCTTAGGGACAAATCCCATGGGGCAAAACACAAACAAGGGCAGAGTGCTTCGACGGAGATTCGTCGAACAAACCCAGACAGTGCAGCATACTACGGTGGCGCATGAGTAACATGCATATTTGAGCTTAAGAAAAATCTGGACTTTATCTATAGTTCAAAAAATGTTTTTCAGACAACCAGTATATAGGCTACGCGGGCTCAAATAGTAACCATTTGAAAATGATCATTATGAAAAGAACTTGAAAATTGTGACGAAATTTAATGTCTTTATAAACTTAGAACTACCTCAAGCCGTTACCACACTTTTCGGAAAATGAAAGGTCCGTTTGAAAAAAGTTCTTAAATACAGCCACTAAAATGTTATAAACCCTTTTTATATAGCAACTTCGATAAACATTTATATAAAAATAGATGGATCAAATACAAGTATCTATTCATATATACATATATATATATATATATATATATATATATATATATATATATATATATATATATATATATATATATATATGTATATATATATATATATATATATATATATATATATATATACATATATATATATATATATATATATATATATATATATATATATATATATATATATATATATATGTATACAGAGAGAGAGAGAGAGAGAGAAATGATATATTACGCCATACTCTAACTTTGAAAATAGTTTTGAGTAGAAATGATTAAGATTATATGTATCAGTGAAATCATAAATGTCCCATCTTTTATTACAGCCGGTTTAATAACCCATGATCTTATTTATGAAATGGTATATCTATATGCCAAGTTTCTTGAATTATTGATACATAGGTTAGGGTTAGGTGGCATTCAATGTGTGGTCTTACGGATATCCGAGTGTGACATATGGTTTTTAACGTAAACAAATTTCAAAAAGTTAAACAAAAATGTGCTCTTGATGATGATTTTTAGAACTGCATATCTCCCCGGGAGGTCCGTTGAGGAGAACATGTGCACCTGATCAGGTTGAAACCAAGTTAATAGGCAAGCCACCCCAAAATAGCTGCGAACAATGAGGCCCTAACCACAACACCCACTGGTGTGCCTGCGGTTTTATTTGCGAGGGGGTCGAGCCCGACGCAACGAGAACATAAGGCTTAAGTGGAACAAACAGGACAGGGTTTGAATGACGTCTAGGGCATACAGACGGCAGTTTAACTTTGACTGTTCTCTTCGCCATTGATAAGGAAGAGGAGAATCTTAGGAGAATGAGATAAAAACAGGATATTCGGGGATAGATGGATAACTTGGATTTCATTGAAGATGGTGAAATGATAAGGTGATATTGCCTCAATATATGGTGGGTTTACATGTAATTTAAAACAGTATTTTGTATTAACCATTGCACTTTCTCAGTTTAAAGAAAATGAAAGGTCAGTTTGATATAAACATTTTAAATTGCAGCTGTTAAAAAGTTAAAAATAACTTTTTATGTAGGTATTTCAATAGAAAATAGCAAACTCGATAGATCGGAAACAAGTATCAATGTGAAATAGATGATACTTTGTAACCATCTCTCAGCCCTTCTGCTGTAAAGACGATGTGTGCCAGTCCGGGAGGTGGCACCTGAGACTCAAAATAGCAAGCGCTCAGTGCATGTACTGTAGGACTAAGGAACGTGTGTTCAGGTGTGACGAGGGAGAGACAGAGAGACAGACAGCGATACAGAGAACGAGAGAGAGGGGAGGGAGAGACAGAGAGCGAGACAGAGAACGAGACAGAAGGGAGGGAGAGAGAGATACAAAGAGAGAGCGGGGGAGGGAGAGAGATACAGAGAGAGATACAATGAGAGCGAGAGAGAGAGATACAATGAGAGAGATACAAGCGAGAGTGAGGGGCAGGGAGATCGATACAGAGAGAGAGATACAACGAGAGAGAGATACGAGCGAGAGAGGGGGGAGAGAGATACAATGAGAGAGACATACAGCGAGAGAGATACGGGGGGCAGGGAGAGATACAGAGAAAGAGAGAGAGAGAGAGAGGGGGGGGGGGAGAGGGACATTCGGACAGACAGACAGATAGATGTACAAATGACATATGTTACGCCATACTTTCACTTTGAAAATAGTTTTGAGTGGAAATGATTATAATTAGATATATCAGTGATATCATGAACATACACAGCACTATATTCTTATTACAGCCGGTATGATAAACCTTGATCTTATTTGTCGATGGTATATCTGTTTCTTCTTGAATTATTGATACATAGGTTAGGTGACCCTAAATGTGTGGTGTCAGAGATATCTGGGTGCTCTGATATGTATGTCGTTATAAGATATTTCACGGGTACTTTTCTAGTATATATATATATATATATATATATATATATATATATATATATATATATATATATATATATATATATATATATATATATATATATATATGAGATACGTGTACAATACCCAAAATATCCATTCCTTACCATATAGATATCGGTGTAATGAATGAAGATCTCTCTGTTGAAGTAGTAGGCGAATATTGTCATTGGGTGGACCAGGTAGGCACAGTAACTGATCCTAGTCAACGGAATCCACACCTTCCAGGACAGAATAGAATTCACATAACCTGCATTAAAACGAAAAAAAAAATATGCTTGAACATTGTGTATTTCTTTCTTGACAGACTTGCAGATAATACAAATGTGTACAACGTTGAATACTTAGATTCAGAGGCAATAAACGAATGGCAGATCAGAAATGACACATGTGAGAACCTTATCTCCATTTATATAACATATTTTCAAACTATACACACAAACGTAGAAGCCATGTTTGTTGAGAGTATTGTTTCAAACATAATTGGTAATTTTAATTAGTTATGAACTGGCAGGAAAGCCCAAACCGTGTGCTTTTTTTACGGAAAATCACAAACATTAGAATACCTAAATGCTTTCTAATTGTTAGTTTTTTCCTGAGGTGTGGAAAATGATTGAAGGGCATTTAGATGATTTGATCAATTAGTCAGGGAGCCAAACTGAGAAAAGGGCCTTAAATTTCCAGTTGGTGGCACCCGAGAGGAATATATGAAATAAGAATGTTTGTAATTGCAGCAAAGAAACATTGAATCAAAGTACATTTACTGAGAAAAAAGCCTAAATCATATACCGTCTCTTTTTCAGTCCGGCAGACAGGTGTTTTCAATACTGGAGGGATGTACTAAATGTTGGAAAGGGTCCATTGCTTTTACCCTCTCGGGTGCCACGGAATTAAACAAATTGGGGTTTGGCTCCCTGACTAATTTACATTGCAGAATACATTTAGTGCAGTATTGCACTCAAAAGAAGGTTTCATCAAACTGATGATGCAAGGCAGCGAACTGCTAGAGTATGTCAAATGCACACAAATTAGGAGCACGAAACACTTTTATTTCTTATGGTTTTTATAACTCACTAAGTTACAGCAGATATCACTGCGGTGGCCAAGTGCACAACTTCTGAACCACGAACCATTAGAAATATAGCAAAGAACATTTATGGAGATACTTTGAAACCCCTTGGTTAGAGTTGTAGAATTTTATAATAATGTGTACACGAAACATACAAGTAACCACCAGTATCAATATGTTTTCTAAATGACTGCCTACCTCCATAGCCATGAGAACAGGCAAATGTCAACCAAGCAAGCCCCACCGACCATGCAAAACGATGGGTTGCCATATAGAGGGCGTTGACATCGGGCGACCACACGGTATGCATACTACGCCTGTACATATCATACGGACCATAGAGCACCAGCATGTTGATGGCACCAGCCACAATCCAACCTAGACACACAACAACCTTAAAAACAAGCCATAGATTTGTTACGATTGAAACACTACATAATTCTTACATTTTTAAAAATGATTAAAGTTAAAAATTGGTAGTAGTAGTAGTAGTAGTAGTAGTAGTAGTAGTAGTAGTAGTATTAGTATTAGTAGTAGTAGTAGTAGTAGTAGTAGTAGTAACACTAGTAGTAGTAGTAGTAGTAGTAGTAGTAGTAGTAGTAGTAGCAGCAGCAGCAGCAGCAGCAGCAGCAGCAGCAGCAGCAGTAGTAGTAGTAATAACAATAGTAGTAGCTATAGTTACTGAAACAATACTATTCAAATCGAAGCTTATGAAATGATCCTAAGATGGACTTGCACACTAAATGTTTGATTATCTTTAAATATTAAAGGTCAATAATGATTTAATGATCTATTCCATTTGTTTTCAACTCAAACATGCATATATGATTGAAACAACAAGAAAGTAAGTGGACCCCTAATTAGGATACTCAACAATGTGTGAAGCACTTCTCACGGAAGAAGAAGACGGATACTGACCTTATTGAGTTTCAACTTGCGCTTGGTGCAGTGAATGAGGTAGCCAGTTAAGATACCGACAAGGTAGGGCGCTATGCGTGTGTAGGGTCTAGTGTAGACGAAATCATTCTGTGGTTTGTCTAGGTCTTTGATAGTTCTTTAAGGAAATGAAAATAGAAAATAGCGATAATAGCGCTCTGCCTATATGCGCTTTTATAAAATCCCGATTTTTATTAAATTCTCAATTGAACTTGTTGCTGCTGTACCTGTTCACCGCTATACTTAGATCACGCTATCCATGGCAGTACCGTAATTGCGCTATATAATGTTCACGCCATATTTAAGTGATTTACAGTATTGCAATACTACAGTGGACGTAAGGGATATCGGTGTGTATAATTTGAAATCTTAGTGCAAGTTTTTTTTTATTACCCCATGTCCCTTAGGGGCCACCGTACAATACAATTAAACCTCCAAAATAATACTTGGCGAAGTACTTAAGGACTCATAGATAAATGCACTTGTAGTGAGCATTACATAGAATGGCACATCCAAATATCTCATAGAGTGGGCTCGAGACCTTACCTTGAAGGAATGGGTATTAATGATTTTTTGTTATGCTAAAGCTGAAACGATTCATGTCCTTCCTTAAATATCTTACTCTCTCCTACTACTGCATTTGTGAAAATAAGTGCTTTTTAGAAAACTGTTTGCTAGGAGGAAAGACTCCTGAGGCGTTTAGCTGAGATCAAACCATGCACGTCATTGACACAATAAAAGTCAACAGTATTCTTCGGCAATATTAGACCCAAAAGTGTAAACAGAGAGCAGAGCTTAACATTAGGCTATGGAAAGTGAGGTGCTGATTTTAAATGAAGTTTTGACAGCTCTCAGAAGTGACCATACTTCACATCTTCGAAACAATCTTATAAATTCAATATTGTTCTTCCAGCAATAAAATGTACCACATAAATGTAGAACATCCTTGTGCACATACTCATTTTCCATTTAAAAAATTGGTCTAGTTATATTGTAAAAGACTATCCGAAATAAAGAAAAATGATATTATACTGAAACATATTGATCATAACTTGAACTTGCAGTATACTAGTATATAATTTATGAGCAAGAAATAAAATAAAATGAAAAATTAGGAGGTGCCTTAGGTCCCGAGATCCCTTAATTGGATGAAAGTTGATATGATTTACTCGATATTCAATTTTCTAAATAACGTAGTGGCTTCAAACTTTAGGAGATAATTTTGCCTGTAGGATAATTTAGCAATGCTTACTTGACAAATGCATTTGGCGTGAGACCGTAATGCCTGGCAATAACTCCATAGGCTACCATACATCCGACGATCAGGAAATTTGTGACCGCTATTCCAACTTTCCTGTACCTAAAATATGAACAATACAAAACAAAACTAATCGTTGTACGTAATTCATAGTTAATATACCATATATAATCACATTTGGACCGGTTTTGCTTATTGAACCAGAAATTTACCATAAATAGTAAGAATGTAAACAGACAGAGCCATTAGTTTAACCCTTAAAATGGCATATATAACCTTCATTTAGTTTTGTTCTAGATGCTATAAATAGTTGCCCTTTTATTTCTGTTAGTGAGAGCCAAAATATTAAAACGTAATTGTCATGCCATAGATTGAAAACGTATATGATATCCCTAATGATATATAATACACACACACACACACACATTGTAATGGTTGATTTTGGAGTTTCACTCATTAGTCACATATACATATCAGCTCTCGAGCAGAAGAAGGACTTATCGTAAATGGCTTCATATGCATATCTTAGGTGAACAAGTATAGATAGTGAGACTTACTTATTTCAACATGTCTTACCTGTACAGCAGGATTAGGATAATTGGGCTGATAACAAAGAACTGCATATCATTGGCCAGGTACCAGCTCCATCCCATGCACTGAAGCAACAACAGTTGAAATCATAATACAGATACACCTTTTTTTCGTTTCCAAATAAGATGTTTTGCACCTAAATCAAACTTGATGTCATAGACTGTACTGATCATGATCATCTGTCACCAGACTTGATAAAAATACATATGTAAATATATCAGAATCTCATGTATCTGTAATATTAATCTTTTCTAACAACTTGACTGCATTTGGGTAAGAGGTATTACCTTAGGAAAATTGGCACTTAGTTTGACACTTAAAAAATCCGATAATAAACGTTAATTTAAATCTATATTTTGTATATCGCAAAAGGTGTAAAGGGGCACCTGTACACCGGTCCTACACGATACAGGGATAATATTACAGAGTAGCAAAAGTAAGTCCAAAATAGTTTCCCCGGCATGAATGACGTGCTTGCTGGTAACATTGTCAAGCCCCTGAGCTTTTCCCGTATCAATGTCTGACAGTGGATATACTAGTAGTAGAGAAGCGAATACATATACATATCAGGCACATACTGTACATGAACATGTTAGTGACAAGTAGAACATGGACTTACTTGATCTCCCAATGTCATGAATACTAGATTATTAACATACAGCAAGTTGGCCCACCAATTTTTCGGGCATATTTTGTCTTTTTCCACGCTAGGCACAAAAGGGCTATTGAAGGTTCGATTATAGAAGTTTGCGAATATCAGTATGCACACCATATACACCGGAGTCAACCTGAAACCAATACACGTTAAATATATTAGAATCATCATGTTTCACAAATACTTAAAACTTGATACTTCTGTAGAATAGCTATGTTCTAGTGATAGTTGCATGTGTATAAAAAGTGTGAATGTGTTAGTTGCGTTTGATCTTTTAACCATATGACCTAGTTTCTATTATTTGAACACTGTGATTTCTGCCATGCAGTAACTGTTACCTAATAATTTTGATCAAACTCAATCAAAAGTAAAGAGATTTCTTTTCAAATCAGCTTTTACTGGAAGGACAAACTATTTCGTTACAAAAGCAAACGTATCTTTCTAAAATGGTCTTCCTATCTCGACTTTGCACAGGTTATGGGGTTTGACGACCGCCTAAAACACGTGGAAAGATTAATAGGGACTTGGTTAAGTTGGTGTTTTTTCCGAGATACTCATATTTTCTTATTGATTATTGACCTGTTACCTATATAAACTTATCTTTTATGTATATATGGGTGTACAAGTTGGATAGACAAAAATCTTAATAGAAATGAATATTGAAATGCATAGATACATATTATATCAATTACTAGTATATTTTCAACAAAGATTTGAAAAACGGTAAAGGAAAGGTATGCGATGAAGCACATTTACACGAGATTCGTCATAAAACCATGGATTCCCATACCTCCAAAACCTATGGAAATAATATAGGAACCAATTGATTCGTCCGTTTCCCTTCTTGAGATGTTTAAGGGTCATGTATGCTACCAGTAATCCACTTAGAAAGAAAAACGTGTCCACGGAGAGAGTACCATTTATAATTGCCAGGAATGTGAACCTTTTGGTGTAACTTTCGAAATCCCCCATATTGTCTGAAAAAACAAAACAACAGAGAACCAGTAGTTATGTGGCATTACTGAGTAGTCAATTAAACATTCCGCCCTGTTTAGTTGGATCGTTTTATCACGTTTACATGTTTGTATGGATTTACATTATTGCTGGAAGAAATACCTACAGTACACTAAATATTGGTAGAATTGTTTCAATTAAAAAAACACGATACGAATTGTTTGGGATGAGGATAACTTACATTTAACAATAGTAAAAATTAAAACCGAATGATGAAATAATTGCTTTGCGAATTAACTCTTTCAGGTTTCGTGTATTTGAAATGAAGACCTAAAGTAAGGCATTCCTTATCAAAGTGGAATGCAATGGGATTAAGGTATTCAACACTTGCAATGAATATAACATTCATGAATTTAACCATGTCATTTTGACCACATTTCAATTCAAAAATGATGCTGGGCTATTCTATCAATTCTATTCTGTCAATTGCAAACCAAAACTATCCAAGTCATCAATGTCCATCTCTTAAAGGGGAACTAAAGCCTCACATACATAATAGCTTATATGAAGGTAATAAACTTCCAGAATAGGATGCTGTCCTCTTTTTTCTCTCAGTGATCCCATGAGGGAAGAATTTTGCGTATTGCCATCAGCCTGCCCAACCCCTGGCAGCTCCCGCTAGCAGCCATGTTCTCCAATTGCTATCAGCTGTGACTCAAGGGGTGGCATTTCCACTTCCTGTCCACCCTCTCTGAGCAGTGCATCATAGACTGCAGACTAACCTGTCTTTTTGTACAGCCAATTGCTGCACATGATTTTAACATTTTCCTGTTTGATACACGTTTTAATGCAAATTTCGAAGAGAGTTCTTGTGAAGAGCACTGCATGCAGTCTATTCTTGAATGGTATTACTTTCATATAAACTGATATGTATGTGAGGCTTTAGTTCCCCTTGAACATCAACGTTAAGTGAAAGACATTATTTGCGAAAAGGGACGATTTATCGTGGGATGGATGGTGACCTATTATTATAGACAAACCTGCATATATATATATATATATATATATATATATATATATATATATATATATATATATATATATATATATATATATATATATATATATATATATATATATATATATATATATATATATATATATATATATATGCGTGTGTGCATAGTATAGTTGGCCCCGTCTATTCCTCGTATAGAAAACTCAAGGGGTTTCCTTCCTTTCATCATGTTAGAAATATTTCAAGTCACCAAAAGTATGTTGATTATTGGAATTTGCGTGCTTACCTATAATACCAGCCATGCTAGCATACGCATGCGTGTGGCCAAGTATCACCCAGCACATACTCAGTACTCTCATGCCATTCAGAAAGTCAAGGCTGTCTTTGGGTGACCTTGTGTTCCAGATCTTCAGCGAGTTGGAGTATGCAGAAAAGGAGTGGAACATTCCAAATAAAACTGAAAGAAAGGACCAAAGTCAATAGTAAAACGTATTGGAAAGGGTTTACACTATACCGAACA
>OZ012695.1:29431537-29451537 GCA_963942565.1 Maea johnstoni
TCAAATATTGGGAGTTTCCACTCCATTTCTGCATAATACTGCTCATAGTGTAACTGCACTGATAGTCCATATTTAATTTCTGCAATCACCTTACCTTTCTGTCTATTTTGCAAATTTTCTTTTTAGTCCAAGAAATCGCTGTATCAAATATAGAGTTCTTTCAGGAAGTACCAACTATTTTTTTCTGAATCTAAATTAGTATCTGGCGAAAACCACCGCCTAGCACAAAGTCACTGGCAACTTTATTTCTCTCCAGAAGGATTCGAATCCAGGCAATGGTGAGAGCCAGCTAGCAGTCAGTGGCAACGCCTTAAACCACAAGGTCATCAGGACATGCCAACTCACACATTAAATGAAATATACTTGGAAACAACATCTTACTCAAAAAAGAATGTGTAGGGAAAATTATCTTCTATTAACAATGAGATTGCAAATCTGCAATTGGCCACTAAGCACGATTATTTACCACTGGTTAGTTCGATATAACTGACATTTCAGATATCATATTTGGTATAGAAGTATGTTATCTGATATAACTGTGGTGAAATATAAATATGTGCCCTCTGTTAACCTGCATGTATACCTTCTACAAACTGAACGCTCGTGTAACGTACATGTCTTACACACAGCAGTGATAAATTGTAAAAGGTACTTATATATATATATATATATATATATATATATATATATATATATATATATATATATATATATATATATATATATATATATATATATATATGTATATATATATATATATATATACATATATATATATATATATATATATATATATATATATATATATATATATATATATATATATATATATATATATATATATATATATATAATATTATATATATATATATATATATATATATATATATATATATATATATATATATATATATATATATATATATATATATATATATATATATATATATATATATATATATATATATATTGGTACATATATGCAGGGTCAATGCATATATATTTGTTTGGAGTCGTTGTCCTTTTAAGAGTTTCATCATTGAAGTTTTCAGAAAGCTATCACGTGTTTCGCTGTTACAAAGTGCAGTAGGCCTGTAGGGTCATCTCAAGGAATGTGTACAGGTCAATATCAAGTTTACATATATTGATAGACTATAGTTCAAAATCAAGGACAACGGAACCACACATTGGCATTGAGTTGTGTTTTGTGTGTATATCGGGGTACATCAAATACTTATCATGTTGATAAATAATGGTGCAGAAAGGAGGACGGCGAAACAGTTCAAATTAATAGACAGGTCGCTGACAGGAATTATGTTTAAAATCATAGTAAACACTTTTCCCATTCCCTGAATGCCCATATTACCATTTAAATTGGGATATATAGTAGCAAATATGCAGAATATTGTGTTAACTTCTGATTAACCTACATACAGTAAAGATACATACATACATATATATATATATATATATATATATATATATATATATATATATATATATATATATATATATATATATATATATATAATTTATATATATATATATATACACTTCTTTCTGCCATCAGAGGTAATGTGTAATTGTTGTATGAAGAGTTTATTTAGAAAAAAAGCATACATACTATTCACGTTTACTAAACGTTGTTTATCTTTGCAACTGATATGCACACACACGCACGCGCACCCACACACCTATACATGCGTACATACTTTCGACCGTACGTACCTACTAAATATTCACTCATACATTCACACATACATACGCACACATACACATATTCATATATATACTTACTTAGTAATGCATAGTACTCAAACTCCCCCAAATCATTCAGCAACTGGTCTACATCTTTGTTGCACTGCGCTGTCAGATTTAACATCCTCTTTTCGCCCCCAACATTACGTCCAGGTGTTTCTTGTAACTTCTGCCATGGCGTCTGGTAACTCGTCTCTATCTTACGTAACAGTTCTCGGCCCTCCTTGGTAGCAAGAAATTCAGCTTTTTTCGCCTCATTCTTTAGTATTTCAATGGCTTGGAATGGGTCATTTATCATCTCTAACTGACCAGAACATATTACGATCTGTGATACACACAAGATAATTGCACAACATTTTGCATAGAACAACATGGTTAAATACCGCGTGTACCCAGCAGTTGTCGACGTGCTTGCTATCCTGTAGAAAGAGAGGCACTACTTTCACTGTATGCAATCCGCTTCCCTGCCTATATACGTTTCACCGTCATCTGATTGCGCAATACTTTTTTATCATGACTGTTATATTAACCCATTCCTACACCAGAGTTCTTGAAATTTGTCAACCGTTACTATACCTCCTACATTTAGAACCCACCTTGATAATTGAGCAAAGAATGCCATTGTTTGATTTTAATAGAGTCAGAGGTTCGGTATTGTTAGCATTTTACTTACAAAACTGTCTGTCGTGTGTTTTGGTTAAAAAGAGATCAGGAAACGTTTAACTCTTTTAAGAGTTAAACGATAGGATGGAGAGGTTAAACATTTAAAGTTATTTATCACACACCTACGAACATCCCCATATCGACACCTTAGATCACTGACAAAACCGATCACTCTTTGTACCTGCAAAAGTCATGTAGGTAAGACTCGAATATCTTTGTGGCTGCTTTGTGATTGAAAGCATTCTTAGAACCGCACATGTATTTAGAAATGAGACACAATAAACAGGCAGGCAACTCCCCTTTCGATAAGGTGCGAGTGTATTTTTGTAAACAGTCATTATATATGTTTATTATACCTCACGTGAAGATTCTTGATTCTGATTGGTCAAGGGCTATGGATTAATCGTCATGATTTCCTCACTACTTAGTAACAGGCTGTTGTCCTGCACAGCTAGGGAATTAACATGTTAATCACGGCAACATGCAGCAGGTGATTAACATGTTAATCACCTCTACCGGGCAATGAGCTCGATGCGCATGCGTGCATATCAAACGTCAGCCATCGCCGACGTGAAATCAACAAGGCTGACCGCCTCAAATTTAAAATCGTGCCTAACAGGCACCATGCAACGGATTTTTATCAAATAAAGATAGAATTATACAAACAAATAAGGTATGGTACGAACGTGACTGGTTTTGGGGGGTGTTTCAAGTTATACATATGAGCGCCCAGTTTTCTTGGCGCAGATGCTATTTTATAAATGCTCGGATCTCTAGGTTAGAGTCTTAAAACTGTGATGAGGCCAATCTACAGCATATACTAAACAACGGCCGGTACCACAGTTAGAGTTGCTCGAACTAATAAAGACAGTAAAAGTACAAACAAACAAATAAGGTTCAGTGTCTTGCTAATTGTATTGTATAGTTATTGACTGTAAAGGTGATTTATAATACATAAGCACATAGATTGATTAAGAGGTGGTATCAATAAATGCAGTTTAAACGTTTTCTGATACAAATTTTATTTGAAAAAGGAAGCGAAACATCGAGTAGACTCATTTGTTCATGTTTTCAGAAATTTTTCTGAGTCAAACTGAAAATTTTCTCCTGTTGTACGTTTTGGGGCTTCTCTTTCACTCTGATGCGTCAATGCAACAATCCCTGTTATTGTAATTTGTAAATTTTTAACATTTTTTTAAAAATATTTATCCAAGATCTCTGGTGTTTGTCAATTTTCCCCCTTTTGTGTTTTGTATGTTGTTCGGTATAATAAAACAAATATGACATCCCTGTGTGGTGTACAACAGGAATAACTCCCGGGGGCTCGAGAGGAGTGTCGCCCTCGGGCGACACTCCTCTCTCGGGGGAGTTATTCCTTTTGTACACCACACAGGGATGTCATATTTGTATAATATATATATATATATATATATATATATATATATATATATATATATATATATATATATGTATATATATATATATATATATATATGCGTGTGTGTGTATTAATGGGACACTTTCCTGCAAAGAGTTCTTTTATATTTAAAATTTCATTTTATGCCAAAAGACAGTACATAAGTATTCTGAGCAGAGCTGACAAGATGATATATACATTTTCTTCAATACTCAAATTATTGATCTCATGATTATCACTCATGAAAATGATGATGACTATAAGTAATGCGATGGGACTGGTAAGACCACATGAGATAATATCTGATAAATTAGGGTTCAAAAGAGAGGACATCTTGACTTCATAACTTTTTAGGGAAAGTGACACAGTGACGAATACTATGACTAAGTGTTCCAAGTATGAATTATTTGACAAGATAATATTTTTTCATCGTTGGTTCTATTCGTTATGACTTGTATTCCCATATAGAGGAGCACGCATTTATATCGTTATATTGACTAGGTCACTATGGTATGCAAGCTAACATTTACAATGGATGTTTTTCATCATCTCCAGTTTAATTAGCGATATGATCATATTGAATTAGCCATGTATATATATTCACACAAACACACATACATGTATGTATATATGTATGTATGTATGTGTGTATTTAAGTATGAATGTGTACGTGTGTATATATATGTACATATGTATTTCTTTAAGTATATATATGTATGTATGTATTTCTTTAAGTATATGTATGTATGCATGTATGTATGAATGTATGTATGTATGTATATATGTATGTATGTTTGTATTTGAGTATGAATATGTATGTGTGTTTGTATATGTACGTATGTATGTATTTCTTTAAGTATATGCATGTATGTATTTCTTTAAGTATATGTATGTATGTATGTATGTACGTATGTATATGTGTTGCTCCCTATGAAAGGTTTTTTAAACATCGCCAAATGCTGTTTCTTATTTGCTTCTTAGACAGAAATAAAACATTCTTTGTATCTCACAGAATATCACATCAAGAAATTCAACTAATATATCACAATTTATATCATAAAAAATGGTACTAGTTGTGGGAGTTTTTTTAAACTCCTCATATACATACACCCATGATCGCATACAACTCTCTTCATTATTTGCGATCTCTGCTTTGTATTCTTCCAAACACTTGACGGTACAATACCCTTTTCACAGCAACAGTCACTCGTTGCTTTGTTGCAAAGTTACTTCAAAAGTATCATGGGCTCAGATGTCAATTTTCAAGATCTCTGCGCTCGAATTGAATAATTGATGTCTCTTTTATAAGTTATATCTGGAAATGTTGGTGCCTCATTAAATTTCAAGCATAACATAAAGGCGTTGGTAGTGACTGTTCGTTGCCTTTCATGAGTTCCGACCGGGTGGTTAATTAAGAATCCGGCACGTGACTATATTCGCTAGTGTCTTTGGATCAGTCGAGTGGCGGCTTCTTCTAGCATTAATAACTGGCCAGTCATGATTAGGTTTTGAAATGGTAAAAAATAGGATAAACGATGCCATTAAATCGGATTTCCTAGAGACATGCTTATTAATGAACTGAACAACAAAGTTCTTATGATCACAAAATAACGCACTATCAAACATATCCTATCTACATAACCGATTCTACAGATGTACATGTATATTACTATAGTAATTTTAAATTTTGTTGGCGCATTCAGTCAACTGACTGTGCCGCCTGTTTTATTATTTATATAATAACATGGATATCAGGTCAAATATACCTAGACAAGTTGTATAAGGAATCATTTTTGTGTGTAGAGAATAATTAACATACATGCTTAGACAACTTGTAACAAGATGATATATAGTTTTTGAGATCATCTTTGCATTTCCATATATATTGGAAACCAAGATCCCCTAAAGGATTTTAGCCTACCTTTTTTTGTTGCAATAAATTTTTCGACCAGGAATTGGTGTTTGAGTTTATGTATAATGGTGCTCAGTAAAATTCTCTGGCCTTTCACTTTGCCTTTAAAAATTTCCACTTTCGTTGTAAGGATGATTCTATTAAAAATAGGATCAAAAGTAGAGTATTACTATAGTAATTGGATTCCGTAATAGGACGATACAATTGCATCTAAAGATAAAACAAACGACTGTTTCTTTTTCAGTACATGTGTGGCCTTTAGTCATGCGGACGTAAATAGGAGTGAATGACATCTAGATAGCACTGGTTTAACCCTTATGCTGTTGGTGGCTAATTTGGCCAATACAAATGACTCAAAAAACCTAAAATATGGTGGAAACCCTGGCACATGGGTACTCATAGGAACGGTGAGAGCTTAATCCAATGAATACTAGTACCAACATGGCAAGGTTTAAACGGTTTTCCTATAATTTTCCTAAGTCTTTGTGTTTTTCAGTTATGATGTGTTTTCTGTTGTTAAGATCACCTTTATGTACCTGTTTTTCCTGCTTAGTGATCGGCAGTATATATACTTATTTGTATTCCGTATGATTTTGTACAATGATTTGTGCAGTCAATAAACAAACAAATATACAAATACAAATCCAGTGATCTACATTCTTGCCTGTCATAGGTGACTCGTGGTTTGTCTTCGCCCTTTACCAGCCCAACCTGTCAGGTTATACAATAACTACAGTGCCGACATTTAATTCCTGCAATAAATGCGTGGGCAGCCCGGGCATAATACCCGACCACACCCCTGGTCGCCACTTAGTTTCCTGGGCATGGATGCATGGATGACTTCAAAACTGAACTTAGCTTTGATTCGCAAGCTACATGGGCCATTGATTTGCTTGGCTTATTTTTTTTGACATGATACCAAATGGTGTGTGTACAACCGGGCACCGGCAGACGTCCGGTCGACTGGTGCAGGAATTAAATGTCTGTACTGTACTGCTCAGCTTGGAACTGTGTCTATACTCATGCAGGCAGCACTGAACATGACTATCATCTATTGCTTAACTCTTTTAATGCTCAGGCTACTTTCTTCCGAACCACAAGGACGCAACGTTTTTTTAAAAAATCATCTAAACCCTGTCTTGTTGGTTTCATTGGATAGCTCTCGCTGAGCACTCTCATGTGAGTACCCATCAGCCAGGGTTTCAATCACTTTTCAGCTTTTTTGCATTAGTTTGTATTGGCCAAATTAGCCACCAGTGACATAAGGGTTAACAGTAACGTGTTCATTTGATCAGGCTTTCATGAGGTAGATATCCTTCTTGTCCTTCTTAGTCCTTCTTTCGTTTAAACCACACTTTCTCCATGGCCATCGTGGGAGCCTCAACCAGCATCGATAGCACGTATCCACAGGAGTAAGCCACCACCACATTGGAGATAAAGGTGCATGCCTGGAATGGTAAAGCCCATGTGTCAAACATAGTGAATAACCTGTGCCAAATACTGTAAATCACTTAAATATGGCGTGAACATTATGTAGCGCAATTATGGTACTGCCCTGGATAGCGTGATCTAAGTATAGCGGTGAACGGGAGCAGCAGATAGTTCAATTAAGAATTTGATAAAGACGGGGATTTCACAATAGCGCATATGGGCGGAGCGCTATTATCGCTATCTTATTGATCCAGCTACACATAAGTGATTTACAGTTTAATAGAGAGAACCTGGATATCACACACAAGCATGCCATGGTGTTTTGTGAACGTTTTTGAAAATATCTCACTCCATTGAAAATACCATCTTTCCATATTATATGAAACTCTTAAACCGTGTGAGTCTAAATTTTAATTTTGCTCACATATCCCAAAGGCAAAGCTGTAATGGCAATGACCAAAATTGTGTACCAGATTGTTTACATGTATGGTGGTTTTTAACTATTATAAAACAAGACAATGGTTTTGACATACCGCAATGATTCCAGAATCGGGGCTAAAATTGCGGATAATATGTTTCGAACATTGTTTGGGGCGTCCCTTAAGATTGGGAAGCCAGACACTTTGTGAAGTAAATTTGATCATCTTGCGCGCATACATTCGTGCATGCCTCTCTAGGTTAATAGCATTTCTACACATGCATATATACATGTACGTCTTTGGCATTAAAAGAATTAATGTTGGCGCAGAGATAGACGTGTTCAGGATCCAAAATATCCATCCCTTACCATGTATATATCGGCGTAGTGTATGAAGATCTCTCTGTTGAAGTAGTAGGCGAATATTGTCATTGGGTGTACCAGGTAGGCACAGTAGCTTATCCGACTCAACGGAATCCATACCTTCCAGGACAGAATAGAGTTCACATAACCTGCATTAAAATAAACAATAAAGGTATGATGAAATCTTAGATTATTGCAACCGAATGAAGTAATTCCATTCGTTCTTTCAATACAATCAATAAAACAAATGCTGTTACAATAATTGTCTCCTAATCCACTCCTGTTTCCTACAAATATGCTTTGTATATGTAATTATTATTTGTTATTATACGTTTGGTTTCCATACCAGAACTAAATAAAAAATATCCAAATATATATATATGTATATATATATATATATATATATATATATATATATATATATATATATATATATATATATATATATATATATATATATATATATATATATATATATATATATATATATAATTTATTCTTCTTGACTTGCAGATGATACAAAACATTTACATGGATATGATACAACTGCCCTGCCATTGGGAATAGATGGGTATAATGAACTTGAACATGACATTTGTGCTCTCCTATGATATGACGCATCTGCTCGGCTTTTGTTATCAGGATATTTGAAATGAGCCTTTAGAAATGGAGGAGTGAGAAAATATACTTATTCATACCATGGGTTAGGTATGTATTTATCATGAAACAATGTTATATGTATCATCAGGGGGATATGAGTATTTATCAAGACTTCTGGCCTATGAATAAGACATATATCGCCCTGATAATTGAACAGTGCACAAAGCAGAACACTAATGAAATACCCGCCATGGCTTTATGATCTTTATAACTCACTTAGTGATAGGTGGCAAAGCATCACATTGACATCCAACAAAGCATCACATTGACTTCTAACAAAGAATCACATTAACATAAAACAAAATATCACATTGCCACCCAACAAAGCATCACATTGACTTCTAGCAAAGCATCACATTTGACATTCAACACGGTATCAAATTTGAATCCAACAAAGCATCACATTGACATCTAAAATGCATCATATTGACATCCAACAGAAACGGTGAGGTCAATGATAGTTTAAAGAATAGTTTAGAGAGATTTCTAAACTGTTGGGTGAGTGCTGTTACCTTTTAAATGTTAAATTGCGATTAACGTTGCCTTTTCTGCAATATTCAGACTAATTTGTGACAAGCCAGTTGTAAATGGTGGAGAAACCAGATTGCTGGATTTCAATATGTTCAGGATTTCAATATGGGCAACGGTGAACCCGAGCAGTGATGAGAGACAGCGAGCAGTCAGTGGCAACTCCTTAGACCACCCAGCCATGAGGGCAGGCCCCTCAGTGTATATTAATTTTTAATGTGATATACAGTTGTACTTGGATATGACGGACTCAATGGGACCAAAATTGGTCCGTCATATGCAAAATCCGTCGTATACATATTACGAATCCTTGATAGGCATCAGACTGGGACCAGGCATATCGTCCGTCATATGCAAACATCTGTCATACAGTGGTCCGTCATATCAAGTTCACCTGTATAGGAAGATATATTACGTATTATGTTTTCCTAATGAACTCCTACCTCCATAGCCATGAGAACAGGCAAATGTCAACCAAGCAAGCCCCACTGACCATGCAAAACGATGGGTTGCCATATAGAGGGCGTTGACATCGGGCGACCACACTGTACGCATACCACGCCTGAACATATCATACGGACCAAAGAGAACCAGCATGAGAATGGCACCAGCGACAATCCACCCCAGACACACAACGACCTGAAAAACAAGCCATACATGTAGATGCGTTATAATGGAAATACTATAATGATTTGAATATTTCACAACAATCCACATAATGGTGACGGACTGGAATCTACCTTACATAGTAGAAGTAGTTTTTTTAAATTTTGTTTTTCGTCACATTTATGCCAATTATTGCTAATTCGTAACTAGCCAGTTGTAAGTAGTGGAGGAAACCGGTGTACCTGACCCCAAGTCACTGGCAACTTTCTCACATGCCCAGGCTGGGATTCTGACCCAGGCAGAGGTGAGAGACAGCGTGCAATCAGTGGCAGCGCCTTACACCACACGGCCGTTAGAGCAGGCCCAGTAGTAATAGTAGTAGTAGTAGTAGTAGTAGTAGCTCGCGTAGTGAGCCGGCCAAAGGCCGGCTCAGCGTAGCGAGCATTTACGGTATAGGATGTCAACAATGCCACGGTCAATGGAAGTACATACCGAGGCCTGTTCCATGGCCGATTCGTCGGTCCATGATAGGTGAACACGGCCGCTCTGAAGGCCGCAAATCTCGTGGGCCGCTTCCGGTCTCGCCGAGTTACGCGTTCAGTGGAGAACGCGCCCTCTATTGGCGTCACTGGATGGCGCTTCAGAGCACTGAGCAGCTGATCGCGACTGCCCACGTGATGGTCATCACGTTCACAATAAAACTCAAGTTCTCTGTCACTACTCGCCTTTCCGTGGGTCAATTTTAAAGTGGTTTAGATCATTAGAAGAGACATAATTCATTATACCGGCCCATTAATTTTGAAAGAGTCGTTCAATCTGCTATAAAATTTAACAATCAAGATTACAGTAATAACTCGCTTTTCAGTGTGTCAATCTTAAGAACCGCCACACTTCATTCTACCGCCCCATCAATTCTCTCTTAAATCTGTTGGAAAATAAAGATTTTGTGATGGGTTGAAAATTGTTAAATTACAAACAATCATGATTAGAGTAGCGGAAAAAGCTGGCCTTTGTGTTCAAGCTAAAACATATTTACTTGCTATTCCGTGGGTCAATTTTAAAGTGGTTTAGATTTTTAGAATCGCAGCAATACATTCTACCTCCCCATAAATTCTCTTCTATCGTCTGTCTGACTTGAGTTGGGCTAACCGCTTTTTCCTCTTTTTTCCCACAAAAAGTTTGTTTTCGCCATCCAAACTTGGCAAACCTCTTAGTAGCACTACCGCATGTTTTGACTTAACTCCACAAAATGTTGGTTTTGTTCATTAGGTCCCATTGTAAAATCTGCCCATTTCCAACAACTGCCAACAGTACAAACACGCGAGATCATCATTGTTGGCAAAGGGCAAATTTTACAATGGGACCTAACGAGCAAAATCAACATTTTGCGGAGTTGAGACAAAAAGTATGTTCATACATATACGCGGTAGTGCTACTAAGAGGTTTGCCAAGTTTGGATGGCGAAAACAAACTTTTTGATGGTAGTTTCGAAGCAAATGATGGTAGTACTCTTGAGCTCTTAATTCCTGTGACTCTGTTTCTTGAAACTCTATTGTGTCAACTTAGAGGACAAATTATCAAGTTTTCTAAAAACCTTAAAAAAAAAGAAACAGAGTCTGAAAGGAAACTCATTAAAGATATAGAAATACTCAACAGAATTATTGATTCTGGAATTAATAATAACATTTTGCAAGATTCTCTTAGAGCGCGTACTCTAGAATTGGAGAATTTGAGATATAAGAAAGTTAAGGGTTGTATCGTCAGATCACGAGCAAAGCTGGTGGATAACTGGGAGAAGCCTTCCAAATTCTTTTTAAACCTAGAAAAACGAAACTTTCTAAATAAAAACATCCCATCCTTAAAAGATGAATCGAATAACACAATATCCGACTCTAAAAAGATATTGTCTATGCAAAAAGACTTTTACAAATCATTATTTTCCTCAAAACCTACAATTCAGGTAAAAGGTTCTAAATATCATAACTATCTCCACAATATTCCACAAAACACAGATCACACCAAATTCATAAAGGACGCTGATATTGAAATAGAAGAACTAGAAAATGCAATCAGATCAAGCAAGCAAAATAAAGCACCCGGTCCCGATGGATTTTCAAATGAGTTTTTTAAAATTTTCATAGATAGCCTTAAATACTGGATATTCAGGTACTATAACAAAGCAATAGAACAAAATCATTTTTCAGAGATAGCCCTTGAAGGAATAATTACTTGTATTCCTAAGCAAGGAAAACTTAGAAACGACTTAAAAAATTGGCGACCACTCACTTTATTAAATTCCATATACAAATTTTACTCATCAATAATAGCTAAACGATTAAAAACTACACTGCCTTCTCTTATTAATGAAGACCAAACCGGTTTTATTTCAGGCCGATTTATCGGAGAAAATACTCGAATGATTTATGATTCTATTGACTATTGTAATACTTTTCAACAGGAAGGTATTCTTATTATATTAGATTTTTCAAAAGCATTCGACACGATTGAATGGCCTTTTATAGAGTATTGCCTAAATCTTTTTGATTTTGGTGATAATTTTATCAATTACATTAAACTTTGTCAGAGAAACTCTAAATCTAGAGTAGAACAGAATGGTCATCTATCCTCTTTTATTACTTTGGAAAGAGGCTGTCGTCAAGGGGACCCGGTTTCACCATACATCTTTGTACTATGTGCTGAGATCCTTTCACATGTACTGAGAGAGAGCAGGGAGGTAGAGGGACTTATTGTGTAAAATAAGGAATTCAAGGTTTCTCAGTACGCAGACGACACCACTCTTTTATCAAAACCTGAGTACAACACTGTCGTCGAGGTACTGAGAATTTTGAAATGGTTTAAAAACATTTCTGGTCTTGATATTAACAAAGACAAGACAAACATTGTTAAGCTTGGAGCAACAAGAGGCAGGAGTATACCATGGCAGGGCAAATCCGGCTTTAAATGGGCAACCAACTTTGAAATTTTGGGCATCCACTATGATATCAATCATATGAAGGAAATTACAGAGATAAACATTTTCAAGAAGATGTGTGAAATTAAAAAATTGATCAGAATTTGGCAAAGTAGAAACCTAACCCCTTATGGGAAGGTAACAATCATAAAATCTCTTCTTTTATCAAAAATAACCCATATACTCCTGTCTCTTCCAAGCCCTAATTTTTTCTGTATTAAAGAAATAAACAATGTCTTCTCTAATTTCTTATGGAGTGGTAAACCTCCAAAATGGAGAAAAGAGATATTAGAAGGCGAAATCTGTTTTGGTGGGTTAAAACTACACAACATATCTCTTTTTGACAAAACTTTAAAACTTGGTTGGATCAAGAGATTCCTACAGTCAAACAGTAAATGGACTATCATCCCATTAGAGTTTGATCTCGAAAAATGCTTA
The DNA here is from genome assembly GCA_963942565.1 of Maea johnstoni. Lineage (NCBI taxonomy): Eukaryota > Metazoa > Annelida > Polychaeta > Spionida > Magelonidae > Maea > Maea johnstoni. The sequence continues at coordinate 29,444,703 of OZ012695.1, forward strand.
ACTTTTGGTGCGGATTATCTAGAAAGGGTGATGGAACTAACTTCCAACAGATTCTGGCTTGATGTCTTAGATAGCCTTAAATTACTATGGTCTAAAAACCTAATTGAAAACAAATTGTGTATATTGAACTCCCCCCTTTGGTACAATCCTACTTTTAGATTTCCCTTAAGACAGGAATGGTTAACAAAAGGTATCACTATGGTATCGGATCTATTAACAAACAAGTCGGTTCTTCCTAGAGAAGATTTTGAAAACATGTACTCGGTTCAAATTAATTTTCTAGATTTCCACCACATAAAGAGTACAATTACTGACTACCTTTTTCGGAAGGCAACAAAAGATCTCGTTGAGCCAATACCAAAGAACAGTGCATTAAATATACTTCTGAATATGGACAATAAAGGTTGTGCTAAAATGTATAAGCTACTAAAAGGGGCTAATACACATGTTCTAGATAATATCATTACTGTTTGGAATAAACATTCTGAATACAATCTATGTACAAATGATTTAAGTACTTCTTTTAACCTTCATCATGCCAATTATGGGGACACTTACCTCAAATATATCCAATTCCGTACTTTGCACAAAAGATTTTACACCAACAAAAAACTTTTCAATATGGGCATAAAGGCATCGCCCTTATGTACCTTCTGTGAGGATGAAAATGATAGTGTTGAACACATGCTTATCAAATGCAGATTTGTCCGTGACCTCTGGAGTGAAGTTCGGAATTGGATTGTTGAGCTGGGAGTCCCCAATTATTATTTGACTGAGGAAAAAATAATATTAGGTGAACTTGAAAAATCAGTATGTATTAACACTATTATCCTACTTACAAAAAAGGTAATTTATAATGCGATGAAAGAGAACAAGAAACCACACGTACTATATAGTAAAAAATGAAACAAAAAACTTTTATTTTCAAGAGAAATACAGACTGTACATAAAGGGAAAGAGACAATTTTTTGAGAGAAGATATGCTTTATTATATACTATATATGAAGAAATATAAGACATAATATCACCATATTGTAATATTATACACAATACCATATTTTGTAACACTGTTATTTGACATGTTTGTGGACTGAATAAAAATGATTTAAACCTAAAAAAGTTTGGAAGGCAAAAAAAAGAGGAAAAGCCGTTAGCCAAACTCACGTTAAATCTGTTGCAAAAGAAGGATTTTGCGATGGGTTGAAATCGTTTGATTGCTTCATCCCTAGATCTAGGTATAATAGGGCTGTTGGCTGGTCTTTAGAACTAAAGTGTGGACTCCAAGTGATTAATGCATGGCAACATGAAAATTCGCCGGCCATGTCTTTGCTCTTTTCGAAAGCGCGAATTATAATACGGTGTCCCCACTTCCATCCACACTTCTGTCTGTTCGTCTCTTTGTCTCGCTCGCTCGATAACCTCGCGAGAGATGAGCATAACTTTTTTCTTTAAGAGCACATTTTGCCGCCAGATATTTTCATGTTTTAAATATTGCTTAATCAATCAATAAATATGGATTGTTTCCTTTAAATTGTATTTGAATAACGTTGGGATGGCCGCATATCTGGCAACAAACAGCGTTCTCTATCGGCGGAATGTGGCACTAGAATGACGTCATGGTACGAAGGAATTCCGCCACATGCAATGACGTCATGTGAAAAGCGATCACGACGCCATCTACAGTGATATGTCAACACTAGCGCCATTGTTTATGCATTGAGTGACACAGCGGATATGAATTAGGCCTACTCGTCTTTCTATGGCTCAATTTCAATGCGGTTTGAATCGTTAGAACCGCATTTTTTTTAAAATTCTTGTTGATATCTGTTGCGAAATGACAATTTTGCAACAGGTTGAAATCGTATATTTTTTGCCATCGATATTTCCGGTCAATCGCTACTCGTACTGTGTGGTTGTTGCACAAATATAAAGCTCATATCAAGGGGTTTTACAAGTAAAGAATCACGTCACGGATAATAAATTCGTAACTTTGTGACTGCATTTGAAGGGGAATGCAGAAATATCATCGAGCTGCGCGAGCATTTAAAGCTTAGCTTTCATCATATTAGTAGTAGTAATATCGTTATTATCATTATTTTTTTTATTATTATTATTATCATCATTATTATTATTATTATCATTTTTATTATCATTATCATTATTATTATTATTATTATTATCATTGTTATTATTATTATTATTATTATTATTATTATTATCTTTTATTATTATTATAATAGCCATTTGTAGAAGATGGCGTAGGCTTGAACACCTGGCGAAAGCCACCGCCTAGTAGCAGATCTGCTACAGCTATAGTAACTGAAATAGAACTTTACATAGCGAAGGCTATCCGGAATGTTTTAAGATAAACTCTCATTATGAATATATATATATATATATATATATATATATATATATATATATATATATATATATATATATATATATATATACATATATATATATATATATATACATATATATATATATACATACATATATATATATATATATATATATATATATATATATATATATATATATATATATATATATATATATATATCCCACGTTGAAAGCTTTATAATACACTGACCTTATTGAGTTTCAACTTGCGCTTGGTGCAGTGGATGAGGTAGCCAGTTAAGATGCCGACAAGGTAGGGCGCTATGCGTGTGTAGGGTCGAGTGTAGACGAAATCATTCTGTGGTCTATCTAGGTCCTTGGTAGTTCTTTAAGAAGGTAAAACAAAGCAAATCATCACTATTATCAGACTGCAACTCTACGCTGGGCGGTATGGGACATGGATTAATAAATTTCAAAATTGCATTGCCATGTTTTATTCTATTTTCCCTTAACAATTATGAATCGCCACTGTCGTAGAATACATGCACACCTGGTGGGTAGATACAGCCATTAAGGACTGGTGGACTCTATGTAAAAGGGAAATAAATTTCCTGGATTAATCAATGAAACCATTACAAAACTAAAGGCCAAACCATCACAAATAAACGTATTTGTACTTTAGCATACAAATGAATAAAATTCAAAAATTATAATACTGATCTAATCAATACATTACATACAGCTATTTCAAGTTTGTAGCTCACACCCTAGGGACGCAACAATGTTTGTCTGTTCATTAAGTAATAGGATCAAATTCCGTTACTTACTTTACAAATGCATTTGGTGTGAGACCGTAATGCTTGGCAATAACTCCATAGGCTACCATACATCCGACGATCAGGAAACTTGTGAACGCTATTCCAACTTTCCGGTACCTGCAAAATACAAAACAAACATAGATACCATCGCATGTATGTAAATCAACCCTTATGCTGCTAGTGGCAAAATTTGTCAATACAAAATGATGCAAAAACTTGAAAAATGACCAAAACCCTGGCAAATGGGTACTCATATAAGAGTTCTCAGCGAGAGCTATCCAATGAATACCAACATGACATGGTTTGGATGGTTTTAAAAGATCTATGTGTTCTTGTGCTTTGGACAGAAATAGCCTCAGCATTGGAAGGGTTAATATATCTTGTTGAAACACATTGGACCGGTTTTGCTTTAATGAAATCATTAATTTACTAGCAATAGAAATACTGCTATTAAAACGTAACTTAGGATTATAATGAGATTGGTATTAGAAATGACTGTTATTGCACCGATTTAGCTCTAGTTCTTTTCTAGATTTGTAATGCCATGTGTTCTATATTAGGATTAGTCGATGTCGTGGATTACAAACTTTTGATCAAAATTTGAACCCAAGATGCTGAAATGGAATCGAAAAGTCAAAGCCGATGGCCACCCCTCCCCCTTAACGTGTTGATATTCATTCAGTATTAATTTCAAAGGCACAAATTGTATGAATACTCCATGTCCCAATATCCGCAATATTTTATCAAATGGATTACAAACTATCGAGACGTACAGTACGGACATTTAATTCCTGCACTAAATGCGTGGGAAGCCCGGGCATAATACACAACCGCATGCCCGATTGCAACCCAGTTTCCAGGGCATTGATGCATGGATTACCTCAAAACTGAACGAAGCTTTGGTTTGCAAGTTACGTGTGTCATTGATGTCCCTGGCTGATATTTTTGACATGCCATCCATGGTCGTTTGAACAACCAGGCACTGGCAGACGTCCGGTCGACTGGTGCAGGAATTAACTGTCTGTACTGTACGGGCTGTTTTCTGCCCGCCCAATAACATAATAGAAATCACACCAGCAGTACGTAATATTAGGTGCATTAAGTTAGTGATAGCTAGTAAAATCACACTAAGAATCCAAACATTCATCGGATTCGTTAATATAAGTGCCCAGACACAAACCTCGAAAGATGAGAGGTTAAATTTTGATGTTTTCTCGGTGATTGATTATGACGTTTACACAATGGTCACATACATGCGCTTTAAGTCGTCTAGCAGATACTAAAAAGGAAGTTTCATACATACATACATACATACATACATACATACACACACATATCTATATCTATCTATCTATATATATATATATATATATATATATATATATATATATATATATATATATATATATATGTATATACATATATATATATATATATATACATATATATATATATATATATATATATATATATATATATATATATATATATATATATATATATAGTATATATATATATATATATATATATATATATATATATATACATTGAGGGTAAAATCATTTGAAGATGTCTCACCTGTACAGCAGGATTAGGATAATTGGGCTGAGTACAAAGAACTGCATATCATTGGCCAGGTACCAGCTCCATCCCATGCACTGAAGCAAAATTGGTAGAAATAAGATCAAATACACATTTTTCAATTTCCCCTGTAGTGCATTATGCACTTCTTATACACTTCATGTATACAGATGACACGAAATCTAGTATTTATGAATATATTAAACATACTGATAGTTATGTTGCTATGATAATCAATTTTCTTAACAGTATGACTGCGCGAAGGCACACTGAGTGTGACACCTAACTGATTTAGATATTAAGCGTTAGTTGATATTGACATATTGAAAACCTCTACAAGATAAATATATCAAACTGATAGAACACTACGCTTTGTCACATGAATTGCACGGACACACCATTATAAAGTAAAGCTGACAACATACATATTTAGAACATATTCTCACAAACCCCTTTGGAACATACAGCCTATGTGTTTATATGCTTTTCTCCTTCTACTCAAATATGTTATGACCCATGCAGATAACAAACGTAATACGCCAATAATATCAGGTGTAAAATAAATTTTCAAGAATATTCCACAGCTTATTTAGATATAAAGTACATTTAGGAATAAACCTTGAGTAAATGCATGTAAATGTCTAAAAATGAGTATAGTAGGGGAGTGAACATCTACACATGTCAGGAAAGACACGTGTACATGGTAATGGTGTAATTGCAAGTTTTTAAAAAATAATTATATTGTTCCATAAACATAAGTAAATACAAGGTACATTTTGTGGTATAGTAAATATAACATTTTCTTTATAAATATATACCTTTCATATCACATTGCAGATAGCATATCAAATCTATTATAAATATAAATAATTGTGTAGCATTATTTTGAAATTACAAATATAATTAATATAGATACAAATTGCAAGTAGAACATTTACCTGGTCTCCCATTGACATGAATACTAGGTTATTAACATATAGCAGGTTGGCCCACCAATTCTTCGGGCATATTTTGTCTTTTTGCACTGCCGGCACAAAAGGGCTATTGAAGGTTCGATTGAAGAAATTTGCGAATATCAGTATGCACACCATATATACTGGGGTCAGTCTGAAATCAATTCACATGGAATAGTTGATTATAATTGAAATCGTCATGTATTGAAAATCGTCTTTCTTAGAACATCTAAGTTAAATTGACATGTATATATATATATATATATATATATATTAATATATATATATATATATATATATATATATATATATATATATATATATATATATATATATATTAATATATATATATATACATATATATATACATATATATATATATATATATATATATATATATATATATATATATATATATATATATATATATATATATATATGTATATATATATATATATATATATATATATATATATATATATATATACATTACACACATATATATATATATATATATATATATATATATATATATATATATTTATATGTATATATATATATAAATATATATACACACACATATATATATATATATAAATATATATATATATATATATATATCGTCTTTCCTAGAACATCTAAGTTAAATTGACATGTATATATATATATATATACTAGAAAAGTACCCGTCCTGCGGACGGAAACCATGAAATATCTTATAAGGACAGACATATCAGAGCACCCAGATATCTCTGACACCACACATTTAGGGTCACCTAACCTATGTATCAATAATTCAAGAAGAAACAGATATACCATCGACAAATAAGATCAAGGTTTATCATACCAGCTGTAATAAAGAATAAAGTGCTGTGTATGTTCATGATATCACTGATATATCTAATTATAATCATTTCCACTCAAAACTATTATCAAAGTGAAAGTATGGCGTAACATACTAAGTATGTCATTTGTACATCTATCTGTCTGTCTGTCCGAATGTATCTCTCTCTCTCTCTCTGTATCTCTCCCTCCCCTCCCCCATATCTCTCTCGCTGTATCTCTCTCTCTCATTGTATCTCTCTGCACCCCTCTCTCGCTCGTAGCTCTCTCGTTGTATCTCTCTCTCTCTTTATC
>OZ012695.1:29456537-29461037 GCA_963942565.1 Maea johnstoni
TGATACCTGTAATGCGTTTGATAGTCCCTATAATGAATAGGAGCGTCCCTTTAATGAATTGACTGATCCCTATAATGCGTTCGATAGTCCCTATAATAAATAGGATGGTTCCCTACAATACATTGAATGGCCACTTTTATGAATTGCATGGTCTCTTAAATGAATAGGGTGGTTCCCTGTAATGCATTGAATGGTTCCCTATAATGAATCGGATGGTCACTATTATGAATAGGATGGTTCCCTGTAATTCATTGAATGGTTCCCTATAATGAATCGGATGGTCACTATAATGAATCGGATGGTTCCCAGTAATTCATTGGATGGTCGCCTTTAGTGCATCGGATGGTCACTATAATGAATAGGATGGTTTCCTGTAATACATTGGATGGTTGCCTATAGTGCATCGGATGGTCACTATAATGAATAGGATGGTTCCCTGTAATACATTGGATGGTTGCCTATAATGCATCGGATGGTCACTATAATGAATAGGATGGTTCCCTGTAATACATTGGATGGTTGCCTATAATGCATCGTGTGGTCACTATAATGAATAGGATGGTTCCCTGTAATTCATTGGATGGTTCCCTATAATGCATCTGATGGTCACTATAATGAATAGGATGGTTCCCTGTAATTCATTGGATGGTTGCCTATTATGCATCGTGTGGTCACTTTAAATAATAGGATTGTTACCTGTAATTCATTGGATGGTTGCCTCTAATGCATCGGATGGTCACTATAATGGATAGGATGGTTCCCTGTTATAAATGGGATGATGGTCCCGATAACGATTCGATAGCCCTTAATGAATTGACTGACTACTTACCTAGTACACCAGCCTGGAGGGAATAGATGTGCGAATGGCCAAGTATCACCCAGCACATACTCAATACCCTCATGCCATTCAGAAAGTCGAGGCTGTCTTTGGGCGATTTAAGGTTCCAGATCTTCAACGAGTTGGAGTATGCAGAAAAGGAGTGGAACATTCCAAATAAAACTGAAAAATGTGATCAAAGTTGATTGGAACTAAAATCGAAACGGATAAAAGTCAAATCAACTTGGCATCGGCTTAATTGCGATATTGAATTAAAACAAATCTATTTCCTTATTTTCCATTTCACTAGTTTCTTCTTGCAACAGTCATCATTTTATTTCGCATCAGTCATGTAAGGAATTTGCCAGTGGCTTGGGATCAGTGTTTAGACTCCGAAATACTACGGTTTCCTCAAAGATCAAATACATCACATTTTACCCGTATAGAAAAAAAGTTATGATACTCAAAACATCATTTCAATCCATATTCTATGCAAGTAACGAAAACACAAATTCATAAAAGATAAATGAAATCTAACTTAATGCCTACAACGCTTACCTTCTACAACTTTAGACGTTTTGCTTTTGCTCTCGCCATCAGCATCTGCCACAATAGCCCTGTCAACTAATTCCAACTGGGAGTGATGCTTCGCGGGAATACCATTTTCTGTTGCACACGGCGTCATATCCTGATGTGATGTGTCCGTTCCACCAGGCACGTCAGCTTTAAGAGGCAAACTGCCCTGTACAGGAATAGGCTGTAAACCATTGGAGATCACCCCATTATCAGGAGAAATTGGTACTGATCCCAACTGCTGAAGTTTGCTCATTTCGATAGCAGCATGGCTTTGTGTGTCCTCTTTGTGAACATATGCAGGGTTGGCAGCACCATCGAGGTATTTCATTGAGACGACAGCTACTGTGTCGGTTGAAGATTCATCAGTCTTCACTTTTTTCACGTATCTTCTTATGATGTCACACAGCGTTGCCACAATGACGAGGGCAGCCAAAATGCCTACAACCGACCTGAAAGACAATGTGTAAAATGGTACATACAAAATACATACACTATGTATGTATGTATGTATGTATGTATGTATGTATGTATATATTTTGAAATAAGATGATGTTGAGAGGCAATAAAAAACATCTGCTTTGCAAAGAAGTATAAAAAATGTATGTATGTATGAATGCATATATATATATATATATATATATATATATATATATATATATATATATATATATATATATATATATATATATATATATATATATATATATATATATGTGTGTGTGTGTGTGTGTGTATATGTATATGTATGTGTGTATGTGTGTATGTGTGTGTGTGTCATTGATTTGTTCATTTCTTTGATATCTTTATTACTCACATGGTCAGATAATCGCCTGTGTCCAGAGGTGGATAGGACCGACAGCTTGCGGAGTAGCTCTTTAAACCAGCATCGCTAAACACTGAATATAAAAGAAAAAACGATTTTGGCTGAAAATACAATTACCATCAACTAAAAAGATTCAACTATTAACACGTGTACAGTTACCACTAGATAAAACGTGAAACCTGGATATTCCTGTTGTATGAAATGTATAAACGCAACAAGAAATACTTTGCCTGCATTTGAGACAGATAAGGACACAGATAAGAATGAGCAAATGTATGTATGGCAATTTTAGGACCTATCTTCAGGAAGATCCCGACTAGCAAAATTCTTTAGAAACTTGAGTCATCTAGTTATGATATCCGTATCTTTATATGATTTATATAGTTCTATTATCTATTATTAAGGTATCTTGATGACAGAACTTAATTGCATACTTAAGGTTATGAGCTGATCAGCATCGCTCGCACCACAACTACTGGGGACGCAAATGCCAACGCTGATGGTCCAGATTGGCCAAACCTGATCCAAAACAAAAACGTGATAATATAATGAAATGCAATATATATATATATATATATATATATATATATATATATATATATATATATATATATATATATATATATATATATATATATATATATATATATATATATATATATATATATATATATATATATATATATATATGTATATATATATATATATATATATATATATATATATATATATATATATATATATATATATATATATATATATATATATATATATATATATATATATATATATATAGAGAGAGAGAGAGAGAGAGAGAGAGAGAGAGAGAGAGAGAGAGAGAGAGAGAGAGAGAGAGAGACTTGTTCAACTTAAACGAACGTGATAAAGTATATAATCACAAAAGATAAAGGTTGAAAAAAGAATAAAGAAGCAACAATGTGTTATACATTAGTATTCTAGAACCGGGTATATCATAATCATAGGGACAACGACAAAATTATGAGACATGCTTTGCTAAAATAACGAACAGAGTATTACATGAAGACTCAAGAAAACACGTACCAGATCCATTTTCAATTCTATTAATCTCCCCAAACATAGTCTCACAGTCTTTATGGAAAACAGGGCATCTAATTACAAAATGCATATCATCTTCAACTTCAAGCGAGTCACTTAGCAAACATATTGTTGAAATAAACGTTGTGTTTTTCAATCTTATGTCATCACCACACAGATTACTAGCATGGTACATCAGTCTTAACTTCGCTCAAGTAACAAGAAAATTTGTCTGATAAATAATTTACACCGTATAATTTTTTTCGTCACGAGAGCTTTGAACCCATTTATGCTAAGAGTTAAAAGTATTGTATGGACACGTGATAACTTTAAATATCATTCAGGTATAGACAATTAAATCACACAATATTTGAAAGGGCATTTTCTCTTGAGTTCCGATAAAGAAATCCGTTCTTCAATTATTTTCGCTAAAGATGCTCCGAGGGAATATTACCAAATAGCCACGTTTTAAGGTTGTAAGAGGAAGGAATCTAATTATATTTAGTTTAAAAAGTATAGCGTACCACAGGGACATAGCCGCGACAATATTGTCCTCGAAACATTTCTGTGCCATTCTTGTTTGCGGTGATGCCCAAACATTGGTCGTAGGAACCAATCCAAAAGCTTTTGCCTTTCATTGTGCCGCTGGGCGCTTTCCCGATCGCATCGTTCACTGGAAGAAAAGGTGCAATCATATATACGTATATATGTATACATACATATATATATATATATATATATATATATATATATATATATATATATATATATATATATATATATATATATATATATATATATATATATATATATATATATATATATATATATGTGTGTGTGAATAAAACATAGGCCCAAATAGTCTCCTAGGGTATTGTCTACTGAAACCCAAGTTCCCACCAATGCCAATCTTCATACAAGAAGTATATTGCTGTTTAAACACATCCTAACTCTAAAGAGTACTGCACTTGTAGCGGCTATTTTAGTCTATCAATAGCTTATCTGAGGCTGTTTTGGTACACAGTCATCTCATGAGTCCTTTACAGTTAGTAGTTGTCGATGTACAATTACGTTATGTGAAATCATGCATAGTGTTTACACAACAAATGGTATTCGAACAAAAACTTCATTCATAGAGCTGGCCAACGTTTTCTCCAGTTATGGTTTGCCCTAACCATTAACAAACGATCCCAATTAAGCTGAACTGTGGCAGTAAAAGTGACGACAA
>OZ012695.1:29461237-29481237 GCA_963942565.1 Maea johnstoni
TGGAGTTGTTTAGTTGTTGGCGGACTCTTCTTCTTCCTGGGTACTTGTCAACCCCAATTTACCTGGGGGTCTCTCACAAGGTTTGCTCTGACTCTGTTTGCTTACATGTACCTGTTTTATGGCTGGAGCAGGGGCTTAGCCGCCTATGCGTCCAGCGTGTCATTTGGACACGCAGAACACTGTTTTTTGACAGTTTGGACACCCAAAAGTTTATGTCAGAATTTGCTGAAGATGACTTTTCTTAGAAGATAGAAGATGTAGAAGCTGTAGTGTCACTTTAATAAGACACACAAAGCAGTATCTGGCCTAAAAAAGCAAAATCTGTAAAGGTATAGGGTCTGTCTTATTAGTAGTATGTATTTTGTACCACACTTTGGACACGCAAAAGTCTATGAAACCTCTATTTGGACACCCTATTTCCAAATATCGGCTAAGACCCTGGGCTGGAGGTCGCTTGAGAGGTTTTAAGGGCTAGAAAGCAATTTTTGAATTGCTGTTTTGGGCAGGTATTTTTAAAATCCTGGCTAAGACCCTGTAAAAATGTGAAATAGCTAATATTTTACCATGTTTATCCATTGATGCTCCCATTCACATTAAGTCAGATAATCATGGCATCATCTTTCAAGTAAAAGCATACTTGAGAAAGCAAATTTAACTTCTAATTTTCCAAGTTTTTGCTAAATGTATTAAAGATCCTGCCGACCATTTATGTAAAACTCATAAGCATTAATGGGTTAAACCTTGATGGTTGTAAATTTATTCATCTCTGACTCTCTACACTGCTGGCATTATAGTCATACCTCTTTTCACGCTTTCTGAGCATCCACCAGAAATGTGACCCATTTTGTGAGGCTATTCAAGCATACAAGGTCGGTGGTAAAATGAGTCATGATGTTTCTGTTATATACTCGATACCGTCCGCCACCAACAGTCGTGTAACTATCGCTAAACACTGATGTGACAAGCCTCCATTAGTCAGTAGCAACTGCAAGTGAATTTGACACGAAGCAGCCGCACTTCCAATGCAAAAAAATCATATTGCTGTTTTGCCTGGAAGCAATTATCCTATTGGATACAGGGAATTACTATACCGTAATGGTATGTTGTCATTATCATAAAGGTCATTTGAGGTTGGAGGGACTAATTGGTGCAGATGGAAGTTACCTGTACCTGGGACACAGACATGAGTGGCCACATGTGTTAAAACTAGGACCAGGTGTGTGCATACTTGTTACATCATAAATACCTATAGGTGATAGGATGAATACCTATTAGGATTAGGATACGCACACACACATGTATGTATATTATCTCTGTGTGGATTGCTCCTCTACTAGTTGAAGCTACTAGTGAGAGAATGTGCTTCATAGAGATATATTGTCAAAAGTTGCAGTCTTATCCTTGTCAAGCTAGAATACATACTACATGCAGAATAAAAACAACAACATGCTTCTGCCCAACCCCTTTGTCTTTCAAGTATGTTTTTTCAAAGGCTCCGATGCATGTCCCTGCTTTGCCCCCCCCCCCCCCTATTAGAAAATAAAAACTCCATTCAGAGTCTTAAATGTTCTCTCTCATTATTAGGAACTTCAAGTCCTCAACTGGTATTTCCTAATCCTATATTTCCACTGTGGCACCACAATCAATATGAAATGATTGTGTAACACTCAAATCCTTGTGTACATACCACCTCATCATGAATGACTCCCATTCTACCACACATCCTAGTTAGAATGGACTAATCCATTATCCAATATTAGCACAGGAAATTAGATGAGCAGCTATTCAACGATGGGGGCTAGAAAATCACTCTTCAAACAAGAAGGTGGAATGTGGCATGAGAAATAAGTTTGTAGATATAAGCAGGAATTTATTAAATGATTACCATCACTTTTCCTGTCATATTTTGGCTTAATCTTGTCTCTACAGTCAGCTGTTAGTGGTGATGTAAGTTGTAGTAACCTGTGAAAAACTACCACCTCACCCCAAGTCACTGGAAAGTTTCAAACATGCCGATGCTGGATTCAAACAGTGGTAGTATTTACTTAATGAGATCTAAGCAGGATATTATTCTGTTTGGCAACCTCAATTTTATCTAAACAATTTTTTTGTCTCATGCATGTAATATATATATATGGCTTGTTTATAGCATTGACTCTGTGAAACAAAAATCAAAAAGAAGTTGGCTAATTAGATTGCCATGCCCATGGGAAAATGTCCTTGTTCTTGTTATCTTAAGCCTTGTTTTGAATGGTGAAACTGAGAAAAATAATGTAGTTCACCTTGTCCCTGACATTTAGCATTCCTGTTGCATGACATGAAAAACCTATTTTCGAACAAACACACAGCTTAAACAGTATTGTTATGCATTTAAGGAGGCATGCCACAACTGGTAAGCTGATTCTCAGACTGAGTTTTGTGAGAAATAAGAATAATGTGACTGAAAATAGCAATCAAACAATAACTCATCAACCAAGCTCCCACTGACCATATTTGACTATTTAGAACTTGCAGTCCTGAACAGTTGAGAATCATGGTCTGTGTTATGTGTCACAAGGGTTTTGATGTATAAAATACCTCAGTGTCATATGGTCCCTGGTTTCTGGCAGCAGTATCTTAGCTACAATTTAGAACCTGGGTGCCCAAAATATGCCAATTGGGCGTCCTATGTTTCAATAAAGACCAAGATTTATTCAGATTACAATCATAAATATGTTTTTACTTAAATTGAAAATATGCTCGAAATGACTAGCGCAGATTGGCTGCCAACCTGTGCAAACTAGTCTTTTACACTGCAATGTTGAAAGGTGTTGATATAATTATTAATTAGTTATCCTTAAGGGGACCAGTTAAAAACAGTTATTAATGAATGGCCAAGTATGAGCATCAGTCTGGACCACCATTCTACCCTGCTAATACACTCTAGGTACTGCACACAAACAAACACATACATTTCTTTAGCTAGCTTCAACTGGCCGGAAAACAATTTGAGGCCAAATGAATTATGTTTGCCGATCGACTAATCGTTAAACCAGCTTTGTAATTTTCTGGCTGTGGCTAATTACGTATGTATGTTGGCTCGCTGTGGGCCTGCTAATAATCAATGGATAGGCTGCCTGCCTTGTGGCGATGGAGGGAATGCCTCTAAACACAGCAGCCGGCCCGCAATACACCTACCCTCTCAGCAGGGTCTGAGCCAGGATCTTAAAAAATGTCTGCCCAAAACAGCAATTGCAATCTTTCTGACCTATCAGAAAGGTACAGCCCAGGGTCTGAGCCAGGATCTTAAAAATGCCTGCCCAAAACAGCAATCGCAATTTTTCTGACCTATCAGAAAGGTACAGCCCAGGGTCTTAGTAAGGATTTTAAAAATGCCTGTCCAAAACAGCAATCATAAAGATTGTGCCCTTCTATAATTTGCTAGTCATCTACTATAAATCCTTTTACCAACAGCATATGATAGCCCATAGTGTCAAATAAGGTAATTCACAAGTCAGCCATATCTAAGAAGATAGATGGTTAGTCCGGAAAATATATTGATATTCCCCCAAAATGTTAGGATTAAGATTTTTTCATTGAAATTTTTGCCTATTCTGAAAGGGAGATTTTAAAGATACTGCCTGTTTTGGTCTTGGGAATTGAAATAAATTCAAAGATATTCAATTCTTCATTTAACAGTTTATCTTCCTATAAAACACATCAGAGTCATGCCCAATCCATAAGTTTTGCTCTTCATAGCTTGAAAAAAAATGTAAATGTAATTTATTCCTTGCTGTGGTTCAGTTCCCGAGTGGTTAAAGCTAATGGGAGGTTGTGTTGGGTATCAATCATTATATAGCACTCCATTGGGAATTGGTATAGGAGGATGGAAGTGAATACCTCTTATAATACACTCAATGCTATCAGTTTCTCATCTAAACAACATTTGCCAGCACTATTAATGGAGTTATTATGTAAATTCTCTTAGAAGCATTTGAACCGGAATGGGCTCGATGGCTTATGATGAAAAGACTCAAAGGGGGTTGAGATTGAAATTATATTCAATTATTGGAAAGATTGATTTTCTTGTTTGTTACTTAGGGGGTGCCGGGAGCCCTGGCCTGGGGCTCCCTCAAATTTCTTCAGGGAGGCCAAAGACGTACTGGTTTGCATACACAACACAGTTTAACTGTTAGGTAGCTTTTGAAATTGGGCTCCCTGGAAAAAAAAACGTTATTTCGAGCCCTATCTTATATTGATTTCCTGGCAAGTTTTTATCATACACTTTCTGTCAAAAATTATTTTCATATTAGATATGATGCATGGGGGTCTTTCTTTGGGCATCGCATTTTTCATTAGGGCGATCTCACTACTCAGATAGCAACCATTACCATTTATTTACTTATTGAAATAAGACGAAATCTAGTAATAGCCTTATATATTTTCATGGGATTGATATTGAGGTGAAAAAAATCAATTTTATGCTTGTAATTGACATTTTTAAGAAATACAAAAATACTTTGGTGTCCAGATCACATCAAGCCGCCCGCTGGCTAAGACTATGAATTGAATGTTTTAGTGTAGTGCCAATCATCCGACTCATTGACATTTAGCGGTCAAAAGCCACATAAATATAGTCGCTGCGACACTTTCATATGCTACATAAAGTTCTCCATGGTGGTTCAATGTATTGAGCTCACCCCAGAGGACTCCCTGCTGCACGAAAGCTGTCTCGCTGAGTTGTTCCTGTTCATTTCTGTAATGGCTGTGTAAGTAGACCCCCATGTGCCAGCCATGTTAAATAGAGGTCAGGCATTATTCCCACTATATCTCCTCTGCTTGACATATAGATAGTTGCCTCTGTGATCTGTGATCAATGTGGGGGTGGGGGTGTGTGTGTGTGAGAGAGAGAGAGAGAGAGAGAGAGAGAGAGAGAGAGAGAGAGAGAGAGAGAGAGAGAGAGAGAGAGAGAGAGAGAGAGAGAGAGAGAGAGAGAGAGAGAGAAAGCAGGGATTGACCTCAACATTTTCAGGTAGAAGCAGACTTGGTTCCTAGGATTTAGAATTTAGGAGTAAATAAATCCCTGTTCAAACAGTGTACACCGTCCAGGCCAAGGTCTGGGGGCATGCTCCCCCAGAAATGTGCTCTGTGATGCATTTGGGTCATTCTAAGGTGAAATTAGGTTAAAAAAATAATTTAGTTATGTGCTCTAGTAATTAGTTGATATGTGCTTCTGTAATTTTACATCTGGGTTCAAAATCACAAGGTCTGGGCAGAGGCAGATGCCCCTAAGCCACCATGGCCAATCCCGTCCTTACTTTGGTGAATGGGTTAAACATCTTTACAGTACATTAACATACATATGTGTGTTTCATAGTGCTGTATGGTATTTGTCAAGTGCCAGCTGAGACTGTGCCATGTTCTTACGGGAGGAGGTCATTGGTTTATCCTACAGTCGACAAGAAAATTATAGCATCTGGTTCTCAGTGCCTATGTGGAGGGGAACTAAGCCAAGGTCTGCCTAGTCTGTCTTTTGGATTGACAGTTTCCCGAAAAACATTTTTTCAGAGAGGCAAGAACTTCCAAGAAGATTCAAGAGTTATCTGTTTACTTTTTTGGACTGATAACCATATCTTTTTCCTAACTAACCATCATCTAAGACAAGGTTGAAGTGTTTAAATTGCCTAGTTTGACACCATAGCAGGGTTTGACCATAGCGTAGTATGCACAAGATGATTGATGTAACATTTACAATTTCCAGTGTAGCAACTAGCAATTGAATGGTTGTTCACTAGACTCAAACAACCTTAATAATTATGGGTAACCTAAGATTGAGAGGTGGTCAAAATTGCAATTAAGTTATGTACTAAGTTCACTACTAAGTGGAGCATTTGATATTAAAAGCAAAATTATTTGTAGAAAATGTCTTTTGATATCATACATTAATTCACAAATATCTATGAAATAAATGCTTAAATAAATATTAGAGAATGTATATTTACTAGGGCCACCACAACATGTAGCTTGAAGTGTTGCTGGTTTAGGGAGTAGTCAGTAACTACTAACCAGTGTCTTAGCCAGGATTTAGAAACTGGGTGCCTAAAATTGGCAGTTGTGAAATTTTTGGGTGTCCAAATTTTTAAGGTGTATTACAATATAAAGGTGTTCGGTTTATAGTCTTGTATACTCATATTTCAACCATAAACATGTATGAATTCATCAAAATAATAGTCCAGGCAAACTAGCGTTTTTCAAAAAACTAATTGCAACAGAATTTATTTTGCCACAATGCATTTTCATAAGGTCCCCAGATCAACATACTAAAAGTCCTAAGGAATCCTCGCACGGGAAATATGCTAATTTGCATTAATCCAATATGGCCGCCAACAAATTAGAAATGGCTATATCTCTGTAACCGAATCATGGTTTTGAGTAACAAAAACACCTATTCTAGGGTTTCAAGGATTCATTTAAGATACCTTTAAAAACATTTATCGTATAAGCTAATTTGCATAAATCCAATATGGCCGCCAACAGATGACAAATGGCTATATCTGTGTAACCGAATCATGGTTTTAAGTCATGAAAAAACCTATACTGGGGTTTTCAGGGACAAGGATTCATTTGAAATACTTTTCATTACAATTATCCTATAAACTCATTTGCATAAATCCAACATGGCTGCCAATAAATGAGAAATGGCTATTTCTTAACAACCAATACTCATTTTTGAGTCATGCAAATTTGTATCCTTAGGTGCTAAAGCCCTTTAAATAGGTGCTAAAGCCCTTTAAAATATCTTTCAACATAAATATTTCTATATTAAAAATTTGCATGTCCTCGTCATGAGAAAATACTAATTTGCATAAATACGATTGGCTGCTAACAAATGAGAAATGGCTGTATCAGTAACTAAATCTCGGTTTTAAATAATGAAAAAACCTATATTAAGGTTTTCAGGTACTACAAGGATTCATTTGAAATACCTTTCAAAACGACTATCTTATAAGCTCATTTGCATAAATCCAATATGGCCACTTATGAATGAGAAATGGCTATATCTCAGCAATCAAATCTCATTTTTTTAATCATGAAAAAAATTGTATCTTCAGGTCTTTAGGTGCTAAAGCTCATTTAGAATGTCTTTCAACACAATTATTTCTTTGGACATTTGCATAATCTCAGCATGGGAAAATACTAGTTTGCATAAATCCAACATGACGCTTGACTCGTCACAGGGTATATGTGATGTGAGTATATTGTTGACCAGCGATCTGAAAAATATATATTGAAACCCTTACCAATTGCAAACTGCCAGGAGAAGGTGGCAAACACGATAAGGCATAATGGTGATTAAAAGGGGGGGGGGGGGGGGGGTTCTTTAAGGGTAAACACATACTGTTGACCAATGATATGGATATGTATATTGAAACCCTTACCCATTTCTAGCTACCAGGAAAAGGTGGCAAAAGCAAGGCATGCTAATGATCAACGGTGGGTTGATTTCTGTAAGGGTAAACACATACTGTTGACCAGTGATCTGATACCCCTATCCATTTCTAGCTGCCAGGAGAAGATGGCAACCACAAGGCATACCAGTGATTTAAGGGAGGGGGGGGGGGGGGGGCGGTTGTGGTTTCTATAAACTAGGTAAATATGTACTGTTGACCAGGGATCTGAACATGGATGTTGAAACCCTTACCCATTTCTAGCTGCCAGAAGAAGATGGCAAACACAAGTCATACTAGTGATTTAAGGGTAAGGGGGTTCTATACATGGACTGCATGACCTTAACATTTTCAGGCAGGTACAGATTTGGCTCCCAGGATTTAAATTTAGGAGCAATACATTCCTGTGAATGCAGCGTGCTGCTATACTAACAGTGTGCCAAAAGTACAGTGTCCAGGCTAGGGGGGTCTTGGATATAAACTATTAAGTAAAATAAGGGACGATAAAAATCGAAAAAAAGTTCAATTCTCAAAGTGCTCCTATTGGAAATTGATGTCTATTTGCAGAGTTGGCTCCTTAACATTCAACATCTGGTTGCAAAATCACATGCTCCAGGTGAAATAACCCTATACGATCATTAAGGTCAATCCATGACTGTACGGGTAAACACTCGATAAGCCTTAACCCATACACACCTGTAGTGCCCAAAAAAGCCTGCCTATTTCAATGATATCCCTCTAACAACAAATTCTTTCAAAAGCTGATTGAAGGAGAGATGTTAGTGTAAACTCAAAACAAATCCCTTAAATATAATGTGAAATCAAGTTAACTTAAAAAATAATCAGACAATCAGACAATGTTTATCCAGAGGGACACTTGGCATGAAAGGGTTAAAGAGAGTTAGTGGGCAGGGTCCTGTCATCTGGGGTATGACTGAGAAATGAAAGCATGATCCTGTCATCTGGGCAATGACTGAGAAATGAGGATGCGGTCCTGTCATCTGGTGAATGACTGAGAAATGAAGGCAATCTGAAATCAGTGGAATGCCTGAGAATTGAAGACATGGTCCTTTCATCTGTAGAATGACTGAGAAATTGAGGCAAGGTCTTAGCTGTCATCTGGGGAATAACTGAGAAATAAGGGGAGTAGACAATAAGCTATCATTAAATGTACCCTGTGTCAATGGTACATGTTTACCCTTACAGGACTCCCTCTTAAATCACTAGCAGGCCTTGTGTTTGCCACCTTCTCCTGGCAGCTAGAAATGGGTAGGGGTTTTAAAGTTTTAATATACATGTCCAGATCACTGGTCAACAGTATGTGTTATCCTTACAGAACACCCCCCCCCCCCCCCCCCCCCCCCCCCCCCACCCCTCCCTTTAATCGCTAGCTTGCCTTGTGTTTACCACCTTCTCCTGGCAGGTAGGGAATTGGTTGGGGTTTAAATGTACATGTCCAGATCACTGGTGGACAGTATGTGTTAAGCCTTACAGAACCCCCCCCACCCCCCCCCCCCCACCCCCCCCCCCCCCCCCTATCCCTTCAATCATCAGGAAGGCCATGTGTTCGCCACCTTCTCCTGGTAGCAAGAAATGGATAGGGGGTTTTGTATAAATGCCCAGATCACCGGTCAACAGTATGTGTTTACCCTTACAGAACCCCCGACCCTTTCATCACTACCTTGCCTATTGTTACTACCTTCTCCAGGCAGGTAGAAATTGGCAGAGGTTTCAATAAACATTGTCTGATCACTGGTGATCAATACACTCACATGACATACACCTGTGACCAGAATTTCAATAACAAAAATTAGAGTTAAGCATTATGAATATTGGCAAATTATATGTAGAACCATGTTGGATTTATGCAAATGTACACATTTTCCCATGCTAATATTATGCATATGTCCAAAGAAATAATTGTGTTGAAAGACATTTTAAGAATTTTGAGTTTTAGCACTTGTAAGACCTCAGGATACAAATTTTCGTGACTAAAAGATTAGCTTTGATTGCTGAGATATAGCCATTTCTCATTTATTTTATAGGCAGCCATATTGGCTTTATTCAAATGAGCTTATAACTCTATTGAAACAAACGCATTTCTAATGAATTCTTGTATTTGAAAACACCGTAGTATAGATTTTTTCATGACTTAAAACCATGATTTGGTTACAAATATATAGTCATTTCTCATCTGTTGGTGGCCATATTGGATTTATGCAAATTAGCATTTTAACATGCTGAGATTATACAATTCTGAAAAGTGTGTTGAAAGACATCTTAAATGAGCTTTAGCACCTAAAGACCTTAGCATACAACTTTTTATGACTTAATAATGAGATTTGATTTCTGAGATATAACCATTTCTCAATCGGTGACAGCCATATTGGATTTATGCAAATGAGCTTATACGATAAAGGTTTTGAAAGGTATCTTAAATGAATCCTTGTACCTGAAAACCCTAGTATAGGTGTTTTTATTACTCAAAACCATGATTCGGTTACAGAGATATAGCCATTTCTCATTGTTGGCGGCCATATTGGATTTATGCAAATGAGCTTATACGATAACTGTTTTGAAAGGTATCTTAAATGAATCCTTGTATCTGAAAACCCTAGAATAGGTGTTTTTATTTCTCAAAACCATGATTCGGTTACAGAGATATAGCCATTTCTAATTTGTTGGCGGCCATATTGGATTTATGCAAATTAGCATATTTCCCGTGCGAGGATTCCTTAGGACTTTTAGTATGTTGATCTGGGGACCTTAGAGAAATGCATTGTGGCGAAAAAAATTCTGTTGCAATTAGTTTTTTGAAATGCCCATTTTTGGGCTAGATTGCCTGGACTATAAGGCATGATATCATTAAGCAATTACATGAGAATTATAAGGAGATGAAAAATTCAATTATAAGCTTGAGATTGAGATTTTTAGAAAATTCCACACAAAAAAAATTGGGTGTCCACATGGGTTCTTTTTAAGGGTTTGGATGTCCAAAAAGGCACCCAGACGCTCTGCTGGCTAAGACCACGCTGCTAACATTGGTCTCCCAACCATCTACTCTTGGCAATAAATCAATGAATTCAGCAAGGTTGACAAGGACAATATGTCCATTTACTTTCATTATATAGTGTCCTGTCTCATTAGTGCTTAACCTCAACCTTAAACATCATGGATCACTGGAGAAATGAGACACAGCACCAATTAGAGGTCATGTCCCCTAGGGCCATGACACTGATCGTCCAACATTGGGATATCTGATACTAGCCCTCTGATCATATCCTGCAGTCAATCCCGAACCTCATTGATACATTTACACATCGATCCGGGCGTGTCAAATGAGAAAATTATATCAAAGTATCCATTATCAGCAGGAGGGGCTATTATTACTGATTCCGCAACGACCATCTCCTGTAGATAAAGAAAACATATATACATCTTATTAGATGATGGTATCAATAAGGCCTAAAAAAAGAAATTGTTTGTTTCCTGTAACGGTCCGAAAAAAAATAGGGTAGGTAGGTCCGTAATTTTTTTTTTTTTGCCTGATTTTTTTGGTCAAAAATTTGTGTTTCATGCATGTTTTACGCTGATTGGGAGTTGGGAGGGCGAAAAAAACTTTAGAGTAGGGATTTTTTTGAATAAAAACTTGTTAGGGTAGGGTTACAGGAAACAAACAACTTTTTTTTTAGGCCTAACGAACAATATGCAGGACATTATACATTTATTTCCTGAAGGTGCAATTACAGTTCAATAATTCACCTGCCCACAATCATATATAGAAGTGGGGAAAAAAACACCAAATGATTTCAAGAACTTATGTCAGTCAACTGTAAGTACCTAGATACATTGTTATGTGTTGGTTGTACATAGTCGGTCCAAAAAATTAATGTACCAATATATTATTAAGGTATCCTATTGTTAAGGAAATATCAATTTTGTATCATATTGTGAAAACATTAGAGGTGTCAGTCCCTATAGACAGCCATCCACAGTTAGCGTGACAATTATAATATGGTTTTCTGAGCTTAAAAGGTTAAGGTATCAGGGTTTGACTTTCCCAGGGGCCCAGGGGCATATGCCCCTAGATTTTGCTTTGGGCCCCTAGATTGTTCAGACATGGGGCCCAAAAAGTATATATATATATATAGTAATACAGAAATTGTGTTTTTGACCACTAAATTTATCAAAAGACCTTTTCGGGCCCCTAGCCTGAAATCTAAGTGTCAGACCCTGGGTATTATACTAAATGCCTTGCTCTGACATGCAACAGACACATCAATAAAGTGAACAGATATCAAGTTTTCCCAGCCAGATAGAGAGCAAGCCTTGCATTGTTGCACTGCCATTAGGCCGTGGATATTATTGGGCATGGTCAGGAGGTTATATGCATTGTCAGGGCTAGACATTTAGACTTAGATACAGAGTAACCTATAGAAATGGATTTTTTCTTGAGAAGAAAAAGATTTTCATGAGCTTAATCATCACTATTCTTTAATTAATAACACATGAGGTACAATTAGCTCATAATTTGTAAGAATACATTAGTCTTGTTCCAATGATCACCAAGAATTGATGTAAAAAATCAATTAAACTTAGTCATAAATGTCTGTAGAAGAGTTGGCTTAGTAAGGATAGTTGTTTTATTTTTAATTTTAAGACTGCATATAATCCAACACCAGATTTTTTGAAAAGCCTCAATATGAATTTTAGAAGAATGGCATCATCTGAATGGCATAGTGTTCCCCTTAAAAGTATATTTAAAGAATTGTAGTTGTGTAGCATGATCTTATGAACATCTCCATCTCAAACATTTTCCTAAGGTTATGGTTTGGTCTGAGAGGTACCAGGGAAAAAGCTGAGGCCTTTTTGGGGTGAGCAACTGAAAAGATATAAGGCTACACAGTGGTAGGAAGGTAGGCTTATTGTATGTCTGTGAGAACGTTGTAAGTCTCTGACCTGGGATGACATCCATAGATCACACTCAACAGGGCCCTCTGTGCTATATGGGTCCTACAAGGAGAGAGAGAGTAAGGCTTCTAAACTACAGCCTTAACCCATTCATAAGTCCCCCTGCAAAGGCCTGTGTGTGTATGCTCTGTTTCTTATGAAAATAGCATGGGAACTAAGAAAATAAATTGCCATATTATTAGGAAATACCTGGAGTTGTTTGTTCGGTTGAAATGGGTTCTGATTGACAGGTATTTTATAATTTTTCTAATGATAATATATGTTCATCATGTTAAACAGTATAACCCAAATACTTGTAACGTTAAAAATTAATTTCCCAAAGATAAAAGATGTCTATATTGTCAAAAAGATATCACTAAAATACTCAGAAATTCCTTGGCCTCTCCAATGGATCAATGGATTCTTAGTATAGTAAGAGATCAGTCCTATTTGAAGGAGATGCTTTCAGAAGATCTGGGGAATAGCTGGCATCCATATATCACCAATAACAGGGGCCTTTATGTTGTACTAAGTTACAGAGTGAAAGACGAGCCCCAGGCAGGGGTCTGTGTCTATTTCTGCATTTCGCGGCGGCTGACACAGACAGTGCTGGTATGACTGAAGTGCCAGTATAATCTCACGCACGAGTGACTCTCAGCTGTTTACGCAGGCAAGCTTCATTGAACCCAACAGGGCTGGAGAATTCTGGGCAATAGGTGGGTCAAAAAAATCTATACATGTGGTTTTATTGCATGGGCCTCAGAAAAACTGTTTCAATATCCATGTGTGTATGTCATGGTCTTAGCCAGCAGCAGGGTATCTGGGTGTCTTTTGGACACACAGACCCCCAAAAACCACCCCTCAGGTTGTCCAAATTTTTGAAAATGTTAATTTCAAACAAATAGTAATAAATACATGCTTATGGTTGTAACCTTAGTGTATTGTTGTTCCCCTTGATAAATAGGACGCCCCCAAATTTTACAATTGCCAATTTTGGGCAGTAGTCTCTAAATCGCCGAGAGATATCAGTGGTAGTCACTTCTTGCCACTGATATCTCTTGACCAATCAGAAGCAGGGCTGGCAGTCACTTCCTGCCACTCATATCTCTCGACCAATCAAAATCGGGCTTAAATTTGTGCCCTGTCCTGTAATGTCAGCCTCTATGCCAAGACTCAGGCTAGTTTTTTATTCACTTTTATAAGCCATATCTGAGGAGTGCTGAGGAGGACAGACTTGCGGGTGGTCTTATTTGAAAGGTGACACGTATAGGCACATTTTGAACCTAAATCATCATGATGGTGCATTTGCCCTTTAAACCCTGACCCTGAAATACTACTTTAATAATGATGATTAAAATATGTAAATGATCTTTAAAAAATATGACCAAAATCCTCTCCAATGGATCAATGGATTGATTGGATTTCAAGTGAGATTTCAGTCCTATTTTTAGGAGATGCTCTCAGAAGATCTGGAATAGCTATGTAGTATGTACAGTAAACAAATACAGCACCCTACAATTTAGACTGTTTACCCTCCTTGCAGAGCCTGTCATCATGTTCACACATGAGTTATTTGGTTAGGCTTTACTGCTTCAATGCCATGATCACCAACCTCCTTCATTTACCTGAATTGTGATCTAATCATGCATACATAGATAACCTTGGTGGTCTGTGTAAAGAGCATGGTTGTGGACAAAGAGAGAAAGTATGTCAAAATCATTTGAAGGATATTGTTATTGTAGAAGAGGGAAGACATAGCTCAACCCAGGGTCTAGAAACTTATTTAAAAAAAACTGGGTGCCCAAAGTTGGCAATTGTGAAATTTTGGGGCATCCTATTAAAAAAAGACCTCAATGCGTGCCCAATGGTGAAATATTGGGGCATCCTATTAATAAAGGTCTACAGGGCCAGTAAACATTTGGGGACATTCTTTTTAGCAAATTTCCCTTCAACAATGCCCACAAATGTTTTTGAAATACATGAAGATAATATATTATATAATAAATGAAAAATAAATGCTGTCAGTGAATTTTATGCAATGTTTTTCTTGTAATATGTTAAAGAAAAACTTGTAGGACCAGTAAAACTATTGCCAGACCAGTAGATACTAGATATTACTGGTCCTATGGGGCCAGTAACATTTTGAGTTAGTGTTGAGGCCTGTAAAGCATAATATCCTTCTCCGGAGGGTTGATTTTTGAGGGTTTGGGTGTCAAAATCACAATCTGGAGCCCATACTTGCTTAAGACTATGCCCCCGTAAGCCTAATACGATATGGCTCCATCTTACTATCCCCTTGGGATGTTGTGGTGGAACTAAAACTAATCCGTCCTATGAGGACAGGAGCTGTTTAGAATTGACCTGGTATGACCTTGAGAACTCTCCTGGGCAGATGGAGACTTCTTACTCACTGGCAGCACATCACCTGTTCACCCTGGTTGAGATAGAGAAACGTGGCTCGAATGATTGAATTCTTGAGTTTCTCTTCAAAATTCTTATTAGCTTTGGCTAAAAATGGCATACAAGGCTGAAAAAATGTGTTTCGATTAATTGACATAACAGTTGACATAATATTTTTTTCGATTAATTGGAAAAATTATTTCGGTCGATCGATACTTGTCATATCAATGACAGTCCTACCTGTTAGTGGGTAGAATGTTTTCACCACTCCTGCTTATAATCTCAGGTTGAGAATTTTGAGATACAGAAACATGGCTTGGATGCAAGCCCTGTTAGAGGGTAGAATGTTTTCACTACTTCTGCTTGTAATCTCATGTTGAGGTAAAGAAACATGGCTTGGATGCAAGCCCTGTTAGAGGGTAGAATGTTTTCGCCATTTCTGCTTATAATCTCAGGTTGAGAAAGAGAAACATGGCTTGGATGCAATCCTTGTTATAGGGTAGAATGTTTTCACTACTTCTGCTTATAATCTCAGGTTGAGGTACAGAAACATGGCTTGGATGCAAGCCCTGTTAGATGGTAGAATGTTTTCACTACTTCTGCTTGTAATCTCATGTTGAGGTAAAGAAACATGGCTTGGATGCAAGCCCTGTTAGAGGGTAGAATGTTTTCACTACTTCTGCTTATAATCTCAGGTTGAGAAAGAGAAACATGGCTTGGATGCAAGCCATGTTAGAGGGTAGAATGTTTTCACCACTCCTGCTTATCATCTGAGGTTGAGAAATAGAAACACATGCTTTATAGCAAACACATACCACCCCTGAGGCTGACGTGCCATTAAAAAACCCAGCCATTGAAAGTCTTGTCATAAATTGAACATTGAACTGCCTATCTAAACATACTTATACTATGTATTTACCAAGCAAATATTCTGATAACTCTTTCCAACCCAGGACCATTAGAAATTATATGTCTGTAAATATCATAAAAATTGAGAAAATTATTGAACATATGATGATATACATTGCCTATTTGTATGCAACCTTGCTTCATAATTTTGTCATGGATGTTCATTTACAGGGGAAAAATTCACATGTTTTATAACATTATGAGGGTACTTGGAACATGAATGGGTTAAGTGTTTCAAGATAACCAGACATGAACGTTAGCTGGTGCCCTGACAGCTGAGTCTGTTTTGTGGTTTTGGTAGACTAGGTTCCTAGTCCCTAAAAAGTTGACATTCCCTTCTGTGCTGACCAAGCAGCATAGTCTTAGCCAGCAGGGCGTCTGGGTGTCTTTTTGGACACCCAAACCCTTAAAAAGCACCCCTCAGGACACCCAAAAATATTTGCGAAAATTTTTTTAAAATGTCAATCTCAAGCATATAATTGAATTTTTTCATCTCCATATAATTCCCATGACATTAATAATAATAATAATAATAATAATAATAATAATAATCATCTTTATTTCACGAGGGTAACACAGTCAAATACAAGATTTGATTTTCGCTGTGGCCCTCAGATTTAAGGATTATACATTCAATTCTTCAGGCCACAGAGTTGAAAATTGTTCTTCAAGGTATAGTTTCTTGAATGATGAGAGAGATGGTGCCATTTTCATATTTAAAGATAAGGAATTCCATAATACTATGCCTTGGTAAGTGAATGAATGTTTGTATAGCTCGATTTTGATCGGTGGAGGAACCAAATTATGAGATGTATTTGATCTTGTAAGGTGACCATGTTGATCTGAGCAGAACTGAAACATATTTTTCAGGTATATTGGACTCTGTCCATTGACAGATTTATACATTAGAATAGCAGTATTAAATTGAACTCTGTTAAGGAAAGGTAACCATTTTAGTGTTTTGAATAGACCCCTGCTTGGATGAGAGTAATCAACATCAAGTATATATCTTGCAGCTTTCTTCTGTAGCTTAAGCATTCTTGTTTGAATTTCGGAGCTAGAGTGGCCCCAAATGGTATTACAGTAATCAAAGTGAGGAAGTATGTACGCATTGAAAAAAAGATTTCTTGTTTTAAGATCCATGTACAATTTCAGTTTTTTTAAAGCGAAAATCCCTTTTGATATTTTCTTACATACATGGTTGACATGTTCATTCCAATTTAAAGTATTAGTCACTAATATACCCAAAAGTTTTTGTTCAGTGACAAGTTTTAATTTTGAGTCATTCAGAAAGAGGTTGAGATTAAAATTCTCAATAGATCTTGTTTGTTTTTGTTTGGTGGATATCACCATAGCTTTTGTTTTCTCCACATTTATAATCATTTTATTTACTTGGCACCATTTCTCAATATTCTTAAGATCATTTTGTAAGCTTGATTCAATAGTTGACAGTTTATGACCTGCAAGTGATATTGTAGAATCATCTGCAAAAAAATCAATATCATTTTTTATCACCAGAAAAAGGTCATTTATGAATATAAGAAACAATAGTGGTCCAAGAATAGAACCTTGAGGTACTCCTACATAGGTGTGCTCTGGACCTGACAAAGATGGTCCAATAGAAACCTTTTGATAACGATCAGAAAGATAAGAAGAGAACCATTTAAGTGAGCAACTACCAAGCCCATATGTTTCAAGTTTCTTCAGTAATATTTCATGATTCACTACATCAAAAGCTTTCCTAAAATCTAAGAAAATAACTCCAATAATTTTGTGGTCATTAATTGCACTTAGCCAGGTATCCATCATTTTGGTTAACGCTGTTTGGCAAGAATGCTTTGGTCTGAAACCTGATTGAAAAACATGGAATAGGTTCCAATCAGAGAAATATTGATAAAGTGTATCATGGACATGTCTCTCTAACACCTTTGATAATGTACTCAAGATAGAAATAGGCCTGTAATTGTTTAAATCACCTGGTTCTCCACCCTTGTGGAGGGGGGTAATCTTAGATTCTTTCCATTGCGATGGGAAGATGCCACTCATGATACTTTGATTGATAATACTGGTGATAATGGGAGATACTACATTAGCACTCATCTTTAGGTATTTCGGGGAGATTTCATCTAATCCGCATGCTTTGTTAACGTCTAAGGAGCTGAGAAATTTATACACAAAATAATTACTCACAAGTGGTATGTCGAAGCTATTCTCTAAAGGCATTTTGGTTTTGACATAGTCATCAAGATTGATTGAATTATATGGCAATTGAAAGTGATTTTCAGATAAAAGTTTGTGTGGAATAGAGGAAAAATAGCTATTAAAAGTGTCTGCCACATTTGAAGATTTTCTATCAGGCTTTTTAACCTCAGACACTGACTCTGGAGCAGGCTTTCTTGATTTTGGGTTTAGCTCATTTATGAATTTCCACATTTGTTTTGGATTACATTTGTTTTCTTGAAGGTTTTTTGTGAAGTAAGACTTTTTTGCATTTATTTTAGTCAAATTTGCTCTTCTTTTCCAGAATTTATACTGATCAAAATTTCCTTGGGCTTTAAATTTGTCACGTTTTGAGATGGCGGTCATAACTTCATCATTCATCCATTGGGGCTGATTGTAGTGTTTGACTCTTTTTTCTATCAGAGGGGCATGCTTGTCTAAAATGTTCAAGAATAGTTTATTAAAAGAAGCGACCATATCGGAGGGATTTGATAATGCACTTATTTCAGAA
The DNA here is from genome assembly GCA_963942565.1 of Maea johnstoni. NCBI lineage: Eukaryota > Metazoa > Annelida > Polychaeta > Spionida > Magelonidae > Maea > Maea johnstoni. The sequence goes on from OZ012695.1 coordinate 29,479,655, forward strand.
AAGGGAACTTTAGATAAATCTCCCAAAAAGTTGTCTACATCAAATTTTTTCATATTTCTATACTTGATCGTTATATGTTGGCCATTTTTTTGCCTTTTTGATTGAGCATTTATGCAAGCGCATATTGGATAGTGATCACTTATCCCTATTTTTGGAACAGTTACCTTTTTAATCAAGCTTACTTCAGAGACATATACATGATCAATGGTTGTTGATGAGTTGCTTGACACTCTGGTTGGTTCTTGAACCATTTGCGTTAACCCAAGATTATCAATACAGTGAGACCATTTTAAATTAGTGGTATCATAAGGAAAATCAATATTAAAATCACCGAGTAATACAAGTTCTTTTCCTTCATATGAACATTTTTCTACCATATTTTCAAATAATTCTATCCAATCAGTACAGGAGTTTGGCGGTCTATAAATAAAGGAAAGTAAGATTTTCTTTCTAAAATCGTTTTGAAGCTCAATCCACAAGGCTTCTATGTTATCACTCTCTAGATCTTTTCTTCTTTTATATTTGGTACCATTTTTAATGTATGCTAGAATGCCTCCGCCATGCCTTTCTACTCTATCTTTTCTCTCATGGTGAAAACCATTAATCTCAATGAGATTAGATGGATAGTTCTTGTTAAGAAATGTTTCTGTCAATCCCATGATATCAACATCTTGGTTACCTAGAATATATTTTAACTCATCATGCTTATTACTTATATGTTGAATGTTCAGATGAATAACCTTGGTTCCTTTTTTCGGAAGTTCAAACAAAGATTGCAATTGAAAATAAATAGGAAATCGCCATCGAAAGGAAATGCTTCTAAATGGGTGTTTTGTATAACAATCAGCACACTTATCTAAATAGGAACTACAGTCAATATAATCTAAAACACCATTGCTATCATGATACACACTTTGAAAATCACAAATATTAATGTATTCTAAGAAGTTTGAAATCTTGGCATTGTTAGATTTGGATATCTCTTTGTGTAAAAAGTTCCACTGCAGCTGTTTATACACTGGAAAACCGAAGGGATTAAATTTACATTTCCTGTCATAGAAATCTTTTGCTTTGTATTGTCTATAGGAGTAGATATTCATATAATGTAGATAATTTAAATGGTTAATATCTGTGTAATTAAACACACTAATTAAACTAGAATGACCCAAGGAATATCCTTTTTGATTAGATTTAAAGTCATCAGAATTAGTAAGTCTGATATTTGGGCAAAATGAGCTCAGACCCATATGAGTTTGTGCTGAGTATGGGTGAATTTCACCTAAGTCATTAAGCACATCATAGAAATTAGATGTGTGAATGTTATAGTAAGTTTTGTGATCATTTTCCATTAACTCGGCACACACATCTTGGCCATTGTCCTAACGGATACAAAACTTCTGTTTATGACCATGAATACCACATCTCCTGCAGATGAGGGCTTCAGAATACAAGCACCTAAGGGAAGTGTGATTCAATTCACCACAATGAAAACACCCTCTGAATTCCCTGCGAGTGTTGTTATTCTGTGATTGATGAAATGGATGCTTGGCTTTTCTTGACTGGAAGGACAGACCTCTATTTCT
>OZ012695.1:29486237-29506672 GCA_963942565.1 Maea johnstoni
GGTTCTTGTTGGAATTGACAGGTTGTCTACGGTTGATTTTAGGCTGTGTATGGCTCCATGTAGGAGCAGGGAGCTGATCCTGTATTCCTTCTCATTTAGAAATAGATCACTTGAGTCAGGCGAGGAGAGTTTTAATGGAGTAGAAGTCAAAAAGTCCTGCTCTGATGTTGAGGAAGTAGATCGTTGAGGACTGCTTGAAGGCGACATTTTCCTGAAAGGTGATTTAATAGCGGATGCTATTTTCTTCCAGAATCCGGATTCAGTTTTAGGGCTCTCTATTTCTTCCATTTTGCATGACTCTAACAAGTGAGGAAATTCAGATTGCACCCACTGTTTGTGTGTTGGGCCCTGGACATGGATAGTTCCATTTAGGTAGAGAGTTACATGAACATCTTTACCTTGAAAAATGAATCTATGAATTTCTCCATTCTCCTCCTTTTTTCTAACAATATCGTTTTCATGACAGTCATTAATTGCTTTAGAAAGTTTTGGTATGAATTTATTGTCTAGCCTTATTGTATGTGAATATAAGTTCTCAGTGATTTTCACTGTTTTGAAAGTTTCAGGAGTCCTCACAGTAGTCATGTTTGGGGAGGAAGGGGTTAAATAGGAGTTGGCAGAAAAGCCACTGAATTCAGTGGAACTGTCCGACATATCAAGCAATGTGAGTGAGTCTTCCATAATGAGGCTGATAAAGGTTGCCCAGAGTTGTCCAGATGGTAGATAAAGAACTGTAGTGAATAGCTAGCCTGTTTGCACAAGGCTAGCCTGTTGCTTCTTTATGGCTGCTTATCACTTCACACCACTGCTATCAAAGTCGTAAAATTTTATGGCAGTAACGGTTCTTGTAGAGTAGCTGATTTTGAAGTCCTGATTTTAGTAAAATCTAGGATGTTTTTTTGATTAAAAAAGTCCTTTTCAGATTAATAAAGTCCAAAGTTTTCACCTGTGCTTGATCCTTATGCTTAATGTGAGATCCTTGCAGATTCCTAGTGTCCTACTATTCCTAGTTTGTGTTCATTTCATCAAAGTTGCAGGAGCTCTGTTACTGTGTGTGTGCCCTGTTATCAACATGATCAAGCCCTGTATAAGGATATCATGCCTTATTTTGATAAATGTATACATGTTTATGGTTGAAATCTTAGTATATGGTGGTCCCCCTTAAAAGTTTGGACGCCCAAAATTTTTACAATTGCCAATTTTAGGCACCCGGTTTCAAAATCCTGGCTAAGACCCTGCCAAGCAGTGTGGTGTAGTATCAGGTATGGTAGATAGATGGCACCACCTGATCCTCAGATCTCTATAGGATTTTAATCAAACTGAATCCTGGTGAGATAAGTGTAAATTAAATGGACCACTATGGCCACCTAGAATATTTGGTGCTAACAGAAAATACATTTAACAGCCTAGGCTATGGTTTTGGTAAGTTATATACTTTTCTTTCCAATGCCTGTAATGAAATGTTTAGTCAAAAGCATATTGAGGGCAAGATTTGAAGGAGAGATTTTAATCACAATTCTGTCGGAACTTCCCTTCAAATATTTTGTAAGATCATATTTTATTTTTTCCAATGTTTTCTTTTAAGTATTAAATAGATCCTGACAACACTTTCTGGAGGAACTTTGTGGCATGGATAGGTTAACCCATGCCTGGAGATCTACGTGATAAGTGTCGTCTGGACCTGTCAAACTTACAAAAATAACAATTAAATGAAGCATTTATTTGCAAAATATTTGAAGGAGAGTTGTAGATAAAGTTTTAGAGAGCAACTCTCCTTCAAATATTTTCCAGCCAGGGCATTTACTAGCAAGATATCACCAAAATAGTTAGACGGTTTTGGCAGCTACAGGCAAGTATTGGGTTAAGGAAAAACGTCTGACTGGCCGACTGCACGTCTGTGTAGAGCTGAAGAAACTGTTCGACTGACTGAACATCTATTCCTTCCACTAGTCAGAAATACACGCTGAACTCTGCTCCGTACAATGACAGTGACAGAGATGCATTGTGTGGAGTTGCCAGGGATAGATAGTAATAGCAACCGTCTAAACAACATCATGCCCTTGTTTTCATCTTATATACATACCTACCGGAAATTCTCGGAAATCTCGGCCGCCCTAGGAAACTCGGCCACTATAATTAATCTACCAAATAATTACTGGGGAAATTCGCCCACCCCCGATTTGAACATCCAAGGACACATTTCACCAAAAGTTGCCCACCATGTAAATTTCATTGATATAAGAAAAAAACATTTAGAATTCCAAAGTTTGCGATTGGTTTTAGATTATTAACGATCGTTTCTAGTGCCCATATCCGCCATAAGACGATCGGTGCGAAACCGGAAGTAGGTATCGCATTTCTGCGTGTAGAGTGGAACACAGCTTGGGCGGCGCCATTTCGAAATAAGACTTGTCAACAACTTGAACAAGTATATAATTCAATGCGTAATTGACGTGCGGCAGCAAGAATAAACAAGTAAACAACATACAAGGGAGGCAAGTTACTTAACAAGTATATATAGCAGAGGAATGACAAGTCAGGTAGGTGGACAATAATGATTTTGTGGGGGAAAATTGTGTTCTTGTTCACGAAGTTAGCGATCGATTTTCCATCTAGCTTTCGTTTCAATTCAATTGACAATTGATAATATCGGCCAAAGTGAAAGACATGTTTAAATTTACGAAGTTTCCGATTGATTTTAGATTATAAACTAACATTTCTAGTGTCCCTATATCTGCCAAAACGCAACGGCTCCGAAACCGGAAGTAAACACATCGATCTTATGGGCTGCGCCAGTTTGTGTAATTTGATGCTTAATTAGGCGTACGGCAGCAAGAATAAACAAGTAAACAACATACAGTTAGGCAAGTTACTTTATTAGTTTATATAGCAGGGGAATGACAAGTCAGGTAGGTGGACAATAAGGGTTTTGTGGGGGAAAATTATGTTCTTGTGTACGGAGTTCAGGGGCTTAGCCGCAATGCGTCCAGCGTGTCATTTGGACACGCAGAACACTGTTTTTTGACAGTTGGGACACCCAAAAGTTTATGTCAGAATTTGCTGAAGATGACTTTTCTTAGAAGATAGAAGATGTAGAAGCTGTAGTGTCACTTTCATAAGACACACAAAGCAGTATCTGGCCTAAAAAAGCAAAATCTGTAAAGGTATAGGGTCTATCTTATTAGTAGTATGTATTTTGTACCACACTTTGGACACGCAAAAGTCTATGAAACCTCTATTTGGACACCCTGTTTCCAAATATCGGCTAAGACCCTGACGAAGTTAGCGATCGATTTTCAGTTCCATCTACATCATAGTACATCATTATACATGTAGCTTTCGTTTCAATTGATGATATCGACGAATCTCGGCCACGGTGTCTGACATTTGATCGCTATTTTCAGTAAATTTCGGCCACCATCAGCCAACGAAAATCGTAATTAATAAAAAGTGTCCGAGATTTCCGAGAATTTACGGTAGACTAGCTCCTAGTCTCTAGTTTAATTAGATAATGCTTTTGTTAGGGATAGATAGAAATGGCAACCACCTAAATAACATCCTGCCTTTCATTCATCTTACATATATACCCGGACTAGCTCCTAGTCTCTAGTTTAATTAGATTATGCTTTTGTCAAAGATAGATAGAAATGGCAACCACCTAAATAACATCCTGCCTTTTATTCATCTTACATACATATACCCTGACTAGCTCCTCGTTTTAATCTATTAATGCCTCAGAGATTCGCTTGCAATTGTCGTCTGGATCTCTGATACTTATGATAATAACTTAGGAATTCAGGTTTGGTGTGGCCTACTAGCTCTCTCTCTCACCACTGCCTGGGATCGAATCCCTGCTGGGGTATGTGAGAAAATTGCCAGTGACTTGGGGAAAGGTGGTGGTTTCCACCGGGCACTCTGTTTTCCTCCACTAGTTGCAACTAGCTAGTCACGACTAAGCCACAATATGGCAGCAAAAATTACAAAAAAATTCCAAATTGTTCAACTCAGAAGGAATGTCCCTTTCTCAGGGACTAGGAGGCTGGTCCGTTAGGAATAGTGTTGGTGTGAACTGATGAATATATAAAAAAAAATCACAAGCCTATTTTCAGTGTGTGATTGTGAAAGGGACCCTTTTTTCCACTACGCCCACTCCTTGCCACTATGGGGTGGGTCTGTGAACTGGTATACATCATCATTACAACCAGTTAGGGTCTGCACTTGTGGGAGGCCCACTTTGAGAAGAAGCCATAGTGCCACAGCACAGCTGTCTCTATGCTATCCTTTGATGGTAGCATCTTCCTATAACAGTAGCCCCAGGCTCTTGCTTCATGCAGTTCACAAACATGTAGAATCTGCCCACACCTTTTAGCTCTAACTTTTACTAAGTTTTGCCTTGTGTTCTGTCAGTTCATTCTTGGTAACAGGACCTTTAGCATTATTTTAACACACACTCCCTTAAAAATCACACTTTAGGACACCCAAAAATTTTGGTCAAGAATTTCTGAGAATGTCAATTTCAAACAAATAAAATGAAAAATTCTAATCTAATGAAAATGCCATGTGCAGCAATATTTGGAGTTATTTTACATTTTCCTAGAAATGTAGATCTATGATTGTTTTAATCCGAAGATGTCATGACCGTGGACGTCCCTTAAATCTACCCTTGCAAGGACATGGAACATACTGGCTCTGAACTTGTCAAAAACTGGACCTGACGGTAGAGACCTAGCTAGCTAGTAGATGTTAGTACAGTTACTGTGATTTACTTTATTATTTTTAAATTCATGCCTGCACCTATACTACATAAGAGCTTGTTGCAATTAAGTTCACACAAATACACACAAGGAATAACATCTAAATACTGCCTGGGAGGCAGGCTATTGAGAACCCAATAGCCTCTGGTGAAATGGCTAAGACCTGCGTGAGTGAGATACTATTGGTGTTTTAAGTGTTATTGATTTGATATGGACGTTTCCTCTGTGTAGTTAGATAGTGTGTGTTTTCTGTGTGCAGCCGCTGCTATGATATGATATCTGGTGTTCTGTTCTGTATCTCTTGCCTGCAGTCATGGGAGAGGGCTTCTGAGAAGCCTGGGGAGCTTGGCCAGAGCCCAGTGACTCAGCTTCCTCCCAGCCATCACACAGTACTTACAGTAGGCCTCCAAAGCTAATGATTAACACAGTTATCTGGTGTGTTTTGATTAGGGTTTGGTCGGAAGTAGATGTAGACAACAGCTCTGGTGTGAGGTTCTCTCTCCTCTCTCTCTCTCTCTCTCTCTCTCTCTCTCCTCTCTCTCTCTCTCTCTCTCTCTCTCTCTCTCCTCTCTCTCTCTCTCTCTCTCTCTCTCTCTCTCTCTCTCTCTCTCTCTCTCTCTTCTCTCTCTCTCTCTCTCTCCTCTCTCTTCTCCCTCCCTCCTCCCTCCCTCCCTCCCTCCCTCCCCTCCCTCCCTCCCTCCCTCCCCCCTCTCTCTCCTCTCTCTCTCTCTCTCTCCTCTCTCTCTCTCTCTCTCCTATCTCTCTCTCTCTCTCTCTCTCTCTCTCTCTCTCTCTCTCTCTCTCTCTCTCCTCTCTCTCTCTCTCTCTCTCTCTCTCTCTCTCTCTCTCTCTCTCTCTCTCTCTCTCTCTCTCTCTCTCTCTCTCGTCTCTCTCTCTCTCTCTCTCTCTCTCCTTAATTACTACTAATTAAATTACTAATTAGCAGTTGATACCATTAAAAACATCGTTTGAGTAGAGGAGTGGCCCCACGGAAGTAATTATTCTTCTGTTCTCTACATATTATATACATTGTACATATACCAGCTACATTTCATTCATAAACTAGTAGGAACATACCTTAACAACTTGTAAATGAGGTAAATCTTTTCCGCTCTCCTTCAAGTGGCCCAATGCTGGAGATATGTTGATAAGGGCAGGTTGGAACTCACCTAGACCCCCTGGCAGCAGATGATCTTTCTGAATGGCATCTTTAAGTTGCTGATAGCCTGATAAGAATGATAACCTTTTCCCACGAGAGGATGATGCTAGAGTAGGTATAGGGTATGTAGGTACTGAATACATGTACAATACCATATACCCATATTGGTATCATAGGTAATTGTACATATCAAAAAAGTAAAGTATCATATTGTATTGCTAGGATTTAAAGTATTTTTGAAATTGACTTTATTGCTGTACCCAGACGTATGATGGCAGTTTGCTATATATTAGTGAAACTTCTCAAGCTGACAATTCTAGATTTAACAAAATATCATCCCTGGGAAGCATCTACAGTATCGTTTAAAATATTGTATCGTATCTTTACAGTTCTAAATGGGTTAAATTCAAGGCCTAGCATCTCCTGGTTTCTTGCCAATGGTGGCTTTTGGCTTCTTTCAGCTTTAACTCTGAAGAATAGAAGACCTGTTGTGGCATCAATTTGTTTGGGGCCTTCACAGTTCTAAATAGGTTAGATGCAAGGCCTACCAACTCTTGGGTCCTTGCCAAGGGTGGCTTTTGGCTTCTGTCTGCCTCAATATTAACCCTTATGCTGGTGGTGGTTAATTTGGCCAATACAAAATGATGCAAAAACCTGAAAAATGACTGAAACCTTGGCATAAGGGTACTCATCTGAGAGTACTCAGTGATAGTTATCCAATGAATACCAACATGATAGGGTTTCGATGGTTTTCAGAAATCTTTGCGTCCTTGTCTTAGGGCGAAAAATAGCCTCAGCATTGGGAGGGTTAAAGACTAGAAGACCAAAAAGTAACTAACCTCTTGAAGTGGCGTTGCCAACATTTCTGTGGGATATAAACACATGCAGCAGAGGCTGCTGCTGCACATCTACCATGGATAAGATCTGCAGCGGGGTAATCCTCCACTTGAGATCAATACCTTTTCATATTTCTCCCCAGGAGGCTAGGCGGAAAGATAGGGAGTTTTGCCGAGCTTCCTCACAGTTACAGATAAGAAAGAATGCATGGATCCGAATGTCTGCCATTCCTCAGAATTGCTCAGTAATCTTTTTAGGCCTGCTATGCCTGTCAAACTCGGTAATTTAAAACGAAAAGCTCGTAAACAAACCTGCGTCACTTGTGTGTACTTTTAATTAGTACTAACTACTAGAGCTGCACTCACCACTCACGAACTCGAGTGGCTCGAGCCCTGGGGCAAACTCGCCGAGCTCGAGCTGAAATCTTCAAATCGTGAGCTCGTCTATGTTGGGAACACAAACGTAACACAGAGCACCTAACACACAGTATTAACATACATAACTGCCTATCGCTGTCATGTCTTCTTTACAATCTCCATTGTATACATTCACATGGTGATGAGTGTTATACTGACCTCTGTACCTCGTCAGCACGTTTAAAAATTAAATAAACATGGCAATGTTAATAAATCTCCGCCAAGAAATATTTATTTTTCAATAGCTGGGCTGGAAAATAAGTATTTCTTTTGGAAAATTGGAATGTCCGTGAGCTCATGAGCTCACGAGTCAAACGGGTGGTGAGCTCATGAGTTGATCTCCCTCCGTGAGTGCAGCTCTACTAACTACTGTAACTAGTGTTGAGGGACCAGCAGGTTTTTACTGACCTGAAAATGACTTCAATTTTCACTTTTCCTCACATTTTATTTCTAACTTTAAGGAATAAAATATGATAAGAAACTAAAACTAGTCCTCATGCATAAATTACTCACTTACATTTTTTTTGGGGGGGGGGGCAACTATGATCTTCCTACTTACACAAGGATAGTATTGTCTTGAAGACTGGTGTGTGGTGTGCTATAATATTAATATAAATTTAACCTGGTTCTCAGGCTGAGTTGGGTATAATGCCACCACCACTATGTATACTATCTGGGAAGTAGGTTTGATGTCTCTATCAAACTAGAGATGGCAGCACAGTTCTCCAGGTTTGTAGTTAGTCTTATCTTATACAGCTCTACTGTATCTTCCCTGAGGACTGTACAGAACTAAACTAAGGATGAAATCCACTCAGGGTAGATCAATGAGACTCTGGAAATAGCCAATTAACCCTTCCAATTCTGACGCTACCTTCATCCAAAGCACAAGGACGCAACAATTTTTGAAAACCATCTAAACTCTGTCATGTTGATATTCATTGGATAGCTCTCGCTGAGTACTCTCAGATGAGTATCCATGTGCCAAGGTTTCAATGATTTCTCAGTTTTCTTTGCATCATTTTGTATTGCCCAAATTAGCCACCATAAGGGTTAAGACAGACTTGTAGCAACTACAATATAAACCTAGCTCCTTGGTTTGCCTTGAGATCACATTCTGAGTGTCACACCATCCTCCTTACACAGGGGAAACACACAGAGTCATTCATTCCTAAATGCCTGGATGTGTCAGATCTAATTCATACCCGCAAAGCGTGACATGGCATTATTTATCATGTAAGTCATGCTCTAACACAGACACTTGTGTGAACTCAAAGCGTTTTTTATGTTGGGATTTTGTGCTAGTTACAATACTTGTGGTATCAGGTGCTTCTGCTGTGATTTATATAGGTGATGTGGAAGTAGGTTATAGTTAAAAACCCTTGTCTACCGGACAAGGCAGGGTGTGACGCTTAGATTTCAGACTAGGGGCCTGAAAAGATCCTTTAATTAAGATTGGTGTCCAAAAATAATATTTCTGTTTATGTATACATGCTATTTTGGGCCCCCAGTCTGAAATTTTTTATGACACTCAGAAAAATCTATAGTCATAACTCTGCAAGGTGTTATATCTTGTGGATAGATGGCGCTGTGGTAATCTTCTGTGGAAACAAGAATGGGCTACTGCATGCACAACCCCCTCATGTGGTCATTTTATCAACTGAATAGCCCCTGTGTAGATGTGGGCAGATTTTGAGATGAATAATGGTGAATGCTGTGAAGCATAGTAGCTAGGATACTAAATCCCTGGTCACATAGATCACACATCAGGTCAACCCAATCTTGAGTTCAGGATTTGCTAAAAAGTCTAAAATAATTGAATTTTTTCACTTAGATGCTAGAGCTTGATATTTTCAGTATGAGATTAAAGGTTCTGAGGGGCAATTTCAATTATGTTGAATAAGGGCAATGCCTTACTGAGATGTTAGGTTTGGTCGAATACAAATTCATTTTGCTTTTACTGATCTCAATATATGCATATTTCATGCTCTTACCTGAGTTAGAATGTTTTCACTGATATATTTCTCTTCTCTTTCAGGTAAGTTTGGGTGTGAATTCATTGACCTTCCTAATTGAAAGATACACGTCATAGTTGGTGAGTAGTAATAAAGGAATCATATGAATTGTCTTGATAAGGCCTAAAAAAAAAGTTGTTTGTTTCCTGTAACCCTACCCTAACAAGTTTTTATTCAAAAAAATCCCTACCCCAAAGTTTTTATCGCCCATGATCATGGGATGGATCCAACTCCCGATCAACGTAAAACATGCACGAAACACACATTTTTGACCAAAAAAATAATGCAAAAAATCTTTTTTTACCGACCTACCTACCTACCCGATTTTATTTCAGACCGTTACAGGAAACAAACAATTTATTTTTTTAGGCCTTAGACCCTGCCTGGAATTGGTCAACTTAAACTTATAGACTTTGTTAACTCTGCCAGTGCATTACAAACATGGCATGAAATGTCTAAACTGGTTTTTTTTTGTAAAAGATGGAATCAGTCAGGCTGAAGATACTGGAATATGCTGCTCTCGTTGCCAGTGTTTTACAAACATAGCATGAACTGTCTAAACTGGGTTTTTGTAAAAGATGGAATTGGTTAGGCTGAAGATACTGGAATATGCCGCTCAGTGTATTACAAACATAGCATGGAATGTCTAAACTAAGTTATTGATTGTCAGAAATGATGGATGAGGGTTTTCTCCTCTCTTGAAGCAGAAGTCAGCCAGCCTGAGGCATTGGGAGGTTAATAACATGTCATGCGTGTCTATATCAATCATCTTATAGGGACTGGATTAAATGGAATGAGAGTGATGTCCCTAACATATTAAAATTAGAAAACTTATGTTGTAGTCCAGTCTCACTGTATATTACCAAGGGTTGGCAGTTTCTTACAAGGGGCATTTTTTTCTATGGAAGAAAGTATGTTTTGTTTTGTTTTCGTCCCGAAAAAAATAGGTTTCTTCCACTTTCCTTCGTTTCTTGGAAGAAACCTATGCCTTTCATCCTTCTAGGGAGAAACATAAATATAATTAACACACAAAAAAGCATACATTTGGCAAGGAAGTATGTGAATGTGTGTTGTAGCTTTAGTTTTAATTAGCCTTACTTTTGACTTTCAAATGCATGCAAGGATGTGCCCCTCATATACTTGAGGGAACTGTTAGTCAAACAAGCTAATACAAGGACTCTAAGATCAAACACTAAGAACTTATTACAGATACCACTCACTAATCTGAAAAGGTTTGGTGACAGAGCATTCTGTGCCTATGCACCACGCGGCCCACGCCTTTGGAATGAGCTCCCTGACAACATCAAGGCTGCTGATAGTGTGCAAAACTTCAAGAAACAGCTGAAAACATTGCTATTTCGAAAGGAGTTTAATTGACTATATGGACCATGACAACTGTCCAATGACTCTAAAGCGCTTTTGAACATTATAGGTGGAAAGGGCGCTATATCAAATATCAATTATTATTATTATTATTATTATTATTATTATTATTATTATTATTACTCTCTGAAATATCCTCCTAACCTGCATTGGTCATGTATAGGTGTTGCCAGAATACCCCAGCTGTTTCTGGCCATTTCAGGGAGGATTGGTTGAAGGTACGCTCCTAGCCTGCAACCATAATGTGTTGTTTTTGAGTCCCATTGTTACTTGCACTATGCATTTAAATGTGTTAGGTTTTCTTTTTGAAACATAAGTTGGTACTCAAAAATAGTGCCTTAATTTTAAATAAAACAATCAGTTTTGGATATCATTTCAAGAGGTAATGGTACTCTTAAGGATACTCACCATTGTGAAGTTGTCATTTATAAATTAGGTATTGTCCAGGATCCTAAACATGACTAAATATGTTAACAGTACTGTTAAGATACTGTACTGTTTCATTGGTATTGATACCAAATCGTAATTCACTTTTTCGATACCTAATCGTAATACTTCTCAAATTTAGTACTTGAATTGTACGATCAATAGTTTATAACTTTATATCATGAGGGTTGATGTCTGTTGCCAAGACCTGCTAAGGGGGTGTGTCCTGCACATTTTTCTCCTTAACCCTAAGTATGCTGCTGGTGGTTAATTTGGTCAATGTAAAACAATGAAAAAAAACTGAAAAATGTCCTAAACCCTGGCAAGTGGGTACTCATTTGAGAGTACTCAGTGAGAGCTTTCCGATGAATACCTGCATGCCAGGGTTTAGACGTTTAAAAAAAATCTTTGCGTCCTTGTGCTTTGAACGAAAGTAGCCTCAGCATTGGAAGGGTTAATTCTGATACTCCACCGGTTGTATGAGAACATATTACAGGGATGAGGTTCATCAACTGTAAGATCAAGGGGAGATCAGGGTATTCTGGTGTGCCTCTTACCACCCAATTGATTCCACAGCCAACATGTGCCTGGTTTTTCATTCAGTACTCATAAGTACTTACTCATCTGTCTGGAATGTTTCTAAACTAGGCCACGCTGCCAGAAATTGGCCTAGTTTCCTTAGACTCAGGCTACAACTTCATGTTTGTGGCAACCAGTGGTGTAGGTAGCCTGCTTCTCAGGCTGAGTTAGAAATAGTATTTAGCTACTAGAAGAACCTTAATAGAGATTATATATATATATATAAATTATATATATATATATATGTATATATATATATATATATATATGTATGTATGTAATGTATATATACATATATATATAAAAGATAGATAGATATAGATAGATAGATATTGATGGCACTTAATACAGATATTATGCCTTTTCCCAATGAGTAAATAAATGTTTGCATTTGCAATTTTTGCAATCTAAATATTGTGTGGTCTTCCTTGAAGAAAGAAGAGCCGAAGATTTTACAATCACCGATTATGGGCACCCAGTTTCTAAATCACAACTTTAAGACGCTGATCCCTCATCTGCAGTGTATTTCATGCGTGCACCATATACGTACAGGTTTGAGATCACCTGGATAACTAGTGCAGAAAGGTTTTAGGATGGAGAAAACTACCTCTGACCATAAAAACTGTGCTCTGTTTTCACTGACAGTTTCCTGATTAGAGTCTAGCCAACCACAACAGGGGATGGCTCAGGATGCTTCATTGTCCAACCCATTAAGCTGAAGATGAAGATTTGTGTTGCAATGATGAGAGGTCTGTGGGGGGTCTGACGCAGGTACTAATTAGCTACTACCTGAATAGCCTAGATTTCTAGGCTGTCATATGTATTTTTCTGTTACCTAGCCCAAATATTCTAGTGGTCCATTTAGTTTACACTTATGTCACCAGGATTCAGTTTGAATAATCTTGACCTAAATTCTCTAGAGATCGGAGGATCAGGTGGTGCCATCTATCTACCATACCTGGTACTACACCACACTGCTTGGTCAGCACAGAAGGGAATGTCAATTTTTAGGGACTAGGAACCTAGTCTACTACCTGAACAAAAAGCGTCACAGGATAGAATCATTAGCCCAGCTTATATGTTTTTCTGTGTTTTACCCAACTATATTCAAATCAGTTCTCACATCTACATATAAGGATATTCACCCTACTATAACATTTGGTTTTGTAGTTCGTACAAGTGCCGATTGGTTATATTCATGTATGATATGCACCATCTTTACTTTCTTTACTGGTCATCTTTACCTGCAGGGAGTATTAGGTATTCCATCTCTTTTAACAGCTTAGGTCATGGTCTTAGCCAGCAGGGCGTCTGGGTGCTTTTTTGGACACCCAAACCCTTAAAAAGAACCCCCTCCCCCCCAGGACACCCAAAATCTTTTGTGTGGAATTTCTGAAAATCTCAATCTCAAGCTTATAATTAAATTCTTTCATCTCCTTATAATTCCCATGACATTGTTTAATGATATAATGCCTTATTTTGATGAATTTATACATGTTTATGGTTGAAATATGAGTATATTGTGATCCCCCTTAAAAGTTTGTACGCCCCAAAATTTTACAACTGCCAATTTTAGGCACCCAGTTTCTAAATCCTGGCTAAGACACTGGCTTAGGTAATATCTCAACAAGATAAAAACCTGTAACTTTGAAGAAGTTATTGAACAATCCCATAGGTTCTTTCAGTTGCAAAGATACCATCGACATTCCCTCACAACAGTGTACATTTGTATAGCAACCAAACCAACCCCATAATGAAGATATAGTGGAGATTACAAGTGCGTCCACCCGGTTGGGTCAATCTGCTGGGCCAAGGCCCAATTATGGAATGCATAACTATGTGACCAATTGTCCAATACTGTTGATGCCCGTCGTAGTTGAGGCATGTGCTATTATATGTGTGAATACAGCGGAGTCAAACCAGGCCTATAGCCTGACAGCTAATCATTGCCAAAGCCTTAGTGTGCTGCACCTTATCACCCAAAATGACATGATTTGTAAAATTGCTGTTTGAGCTAAACGGTTCCGCCGGCAGCCAGTAGTTTATCTGTGATGGAGATTGTGGGGGTAGTTAGGTTAGATGTGACACGGCCTGCTGGCTGATAGCTGGGAATGTGCGATCGGAAATCAACATTCCCAACTATGTCACTCCTACACTTGTGCACTCAGCAGGATCTGCTGAAACTAGCCTGCCTCCTGGGCTAGATTCTGAAATGCGGTCACCTGTGGATACATTGGACTATACTAAGTATGTTAGAATGGATTGTGGTGGGTCGATTACAGGGTCTTAGCCGATATTTGGAAACAGGGTGTCCAAATAGAGGTTTCATAGACTTTTGCGTGTCCAAAGTGTGGTACAAAATACATACTACTAATAAGATAGACCCTATACCTTTACAGATTTTGCTTTTTTAGGCCAGATACTGCTTTGTGTGTCTTATAAAAGTGACACTACAGCTTCTACATCTTCTATCTTCTAAGAAAAGTCATCTTCAGCAAATTCTGACATAAACTTTTGGTTGTCCAAACTGTCAAAAAACAGTGTTCTGCGTGTCCAAATGACACGCTGTACGCATAGGCGGCTAAGCCCCTGGGGTCGAACCTGCCTCCTTGGCAAGATTCAGTAATGCCATCTTATGTGGATAAATAGCACTGGTATACTACCTATGTTAGAATGGTCTGTGGTTGGTCGAGCCTGCCTCCTAGGCTAGATTCTGATATGACATCCCTTGTGGATAAATGGCACTGTGGTATACTACCTATGTTAGAATGGTCTGTGGTGGCTGAAGCCTGCCTTCTAGGCTAAATTCAGATATGACATCCCTTGTGGATAAATGGCACTGTGGTATATATACTGCCTATTTAAGAATGGTCTGTGGTCAGTCTAGCCTGCCTCCTAGGCTAGATTCAGATACTGTAGAACAGGTAAAGTTCGCGTGTGCGATTTTTTCGCGAATACGCGAACTAGTATCGCACTCGCGAACTTAGCGCATGCGATCAATTATATACATGGTAACGCTACCCACCACTGGAGGTGGTGGCGCGTCTGTCGGTGAATTCCACTCCTAGACGGTCGAGGTTTAGATGAAGAAATATACGTCCAATAACTTCTCAAAGCTGTCATGATATGATACATTGGTAACTTGTGAATAAGTTACCAATGTATCATAACATAATTCGCATTCTTACATCTCAAATTTCTAGGATACCTGGGCCAATCTATGGATCTCTTACTACGAGAAACAAGATGGCTGCCATCATTGTTCGATAGACTCGGACAGGTGCTGCGATGGGAACATTTGATAATTATCAACATACATACATGTGTATGTTGATAATTATCAGAATGATGGATATCATAAAGAAATAATTATCCTGTTCCTACTCGAATTGAATTGTTGCCAATTTACTGTTTACGGCAATACGTGTATTTGGAGTTGATGAGTATATAGCACCGGGATATAGCAGCATAGCGTGATTCTCACTAGTAGCCGGTTCGAGGCTGAAACGAAACAAAATACGTCCAATAACTTCCCAAAGCTATCATAATATGATACATTGGTAACTTATGAATAAGTTACCAATGTATCATAACATAATTCGCATTCTTACATGTGAAATTTCTAGGATACCTGGGCCAACCCATGGATCTCTTACGAGAAACAAGATGGCTGCCACCATTGTTCGATAGACTCGGACAGGTGATGCGATGGAAACATTTGATAATTATCAACATACATACATGTGTATGTTGATAATTATCAGAATAATGGATATTATAAAGAAATAATGATATTGTTCCTGAATCTTTACGGCAATACGTGTATTTGCAGTTGACGAATATATACCAGCATAGCGTGAATCTCACTCGTAGCCGGTCCTAGGCTGAAACGAAGGGGATTACATGCAACAACTTCACAAACTCATTATAATATGACACATTGGTAACTTATGAAAAAGTTACCAAGGTATCATATTATAAATGGCATGTTTACCAGTCCAATTTTGTTGAAACTTCTGCCAGATTATAGCCGCAAGATGGCCGCCGAATAATGGCATTTTTAAGATTACTGTTTGGTTCAATAGATGGCGCTGAAGAACATGCTCACACGCGAAATAAAGTACACGCGAAAAACCGAAAAATCGGCTTTTCGCGAAATTTTTGTAGCGCGATATATACCTATTCTACAGTATGACATCCCTTGTGGATAAATGGCACTGTGGTATACTACCTATGTTAGAATGGTCTGTGGTGGCTGAAGCCTGCCTCCTAGGCTAGATTCAGATATGACATCCTTTTTGGGTAGATGGCACTGTGGATAAATAGCACTGCATGGTATACTACTAATGTTAGAGAGGGCTGAGGTTGGTCTATCCTGCCTCCTAGGCTAGATTCAGATCTGCCATCCCTTGTGGATAGATGGCACTATGGTATCATACTAATGTCTAGCCTGCCTCTTAGGCTAGATTCTTGTATGCCGTCCCTTGTGGACAGATGACATTATGGGATACTACCAATATTAGAATGTTGTGTGGTTGCTGAAGCCTGCCTCCTAGGCTGCCTCTCTTATAAATACTACTTAAATGCTAGAGCGGTCTTTAGTTGGTCTTGCCTGTGTCCTAGGCTAGATTCAGATCTGACATTCCTTGTAAATAGATTGCACTGTGGTATATACTACTTATTACTGTTTGGCCTGGTACTCAGTTTTCTTCCACCATTTTCAACCTGCCAGTCACATCTTAGCTACCAGGTAATAACTAGTGCCAATAAACGCAGTTCCTAATTCCAGGTTCTCTTGATAAATTTCCTCAAATGATCTTCTTGGCGGATGGACTTTTTTCTTTAGGAATTCAGTATGGTGCCTTTAGTTATTTATCCACCACTCCTTGCTTAATTGCATCGGACCTATTTGTTTTCTTAATTAGTCATATTGTGGGAGGGTTTCATTAGAAACTTCCTAGTAGGAAATAATCTTACTGTATCGACTAGACCTCCCGCTAGTGCCAGCTGTCTCTATTTCTCTGTGGAACTACGGATGCCTGCACCAGTTTTTTCTTGTGGTAGAAAATTGCATGGTTGGCGTTAACTTAAGAAACTAGTGACTCATTAAAGATGCCAAATGATTGAGGAAAACCATAGTATTTGTTGTGCAAGATTTTTTTTCTGGTTTTGTCTAATTCTCTTTATGTGCTAAACCTGCACCCCTGTACATAGGGCACTTAGGCCTAAAAAAAGTTGTTAGTTTCCTGTAACCCTACCCTAACAAGTTTTTATTCAAAATAATCCCAACCCTAACAGTGCTGTTAGTAGTGTTCTGATTAACATTTGTCCTGCAAATATTTTACCAATAACACTTTTGCCTGAGAGATTTCACCAAAACTGACATCCGCCGTGGCCTAGTGGTTGCGATGCCTGGCTCCCAAGCGTGAGTTCGCAGGTTCGAGTCTCCGCTGGATCCCCAAGTGGGTTGGCCTGGTCGCCATATAAATGTTCGGCGTTGTGAAGGGCTGTCTATGGTCCGTCTGCAACTGAAAGACCCCTTGGAACTATTCGTGAAGAGTAGGGAATTTCTTCCCGGTTTCGAGTTTCTATCTCGTCGCGATATGACCTAAGCTGTTGAAAGCAACGTAAAACCCAATTCCTTCCTTCCTTTTACCAAAACTGACAGGCTATGAGCATAAATATTGGTGATCTACATTTCAAGCATTGTGTATCCACTCACTCTCAAGTGCCCATTGTCGGCAGATTCCTCTGTATCAACAAACCAAAACCCTTTCAACCAAGAAATCAATCAACTATTTGAAGAAGCCTTTGAGCGGGATATGAAAAGAAAACATGAAATGGAAATTAGCTGGAGTAAGTGTTATTGGTTGTTGTGGGAATGTGCCAACTTGCTGTCTTATGTAACAGCTTCCTGTCATCCTGCCTAAGGGGGATAAACCACTCTTAACCCATGTGCTGCTGGTGGGTAATTTGATGAATACAAAATGATGCGGAAAAAGCTGGAAAATCATTGAAAACCTGGCAAATGGGTACTCATCTGAGAATACTCAGTGAGAGCTATCCAATGAATACTTACATGACCAGGTTTAGATGGTTTTCAAAGATATTTGCATTCTTGTGCTTTGAACGAAAGTAGCGGAAGGGTTAATATAAATATCAGAAGGTTATTAAGAGCAGAGCCTGCATTTAGCCTAGTTGCCTTCCAGGCCATTTTTATATATCATCCCTTGTGGATAGATGGCACTGCGGTATGCTGCTAGGAGGTAATTAGTTGGAAATATACTGGCAGTACAACTCCCTCATGTGGCAGCTCCATGAACTACATGGCCAACAGTTGGCCACAACCCCTTATGTAGGTGTAGGCGGTCCCATATCCAGTGAGAGATACTAAGTGCAGCAATAAGTCAGGGATGCTGCCAGTCCAGCCAGTTACTTAGGGCAAGAAAGGGTTATTCAGGAAGAGCCTTTTTGTCCCATCTCTGGAGAGAGAGAGAGAGAGAGAGAGAGAGAGAGAGATACTAAATGCAGCAATAAGTTAGGGATGGTGCCAGTCCAGCCAGTTACTTAGGGCAAGAAAGGGTTATTCAGGAAGCACCTTTTTGCCCCATCTCTGGAGGGAGGTACTAATTGCAGCAATAAGTCAGGGATGGTGGCAGTCCAGCCAGTTACTTAGGGCAAGAAAGGGTTATTCAGGAAGCACCTTTTTGCCCCATCTCTGGAGGGAGGTACTAAGTGCAGCAATAAGTCGGGGATGGTGCCAGTCCAGCCAGTTACTTAGGGCAAGAAAGGGTTATTCAGGAAGAGCCTTTTTGTCCCATCTCTGGAGGGAGGTACTAAGTGCAGCAATAAGTCAGGGATGGTGCCAGTCCAGCCAGTTACTTAGGGCAAGAAAGGGTTATTCAGGAAGCACCTTTTTGTCCCATCTCCAGTGAGAGATACTAAGTGCAGCAATAAGTCAGGGATGGTGCCAGTCCATCCAGTTACTTAGGGCAAGAAAGGGTTATTCAGGAAGAGCCTTTTTGTCCTATCTCTGGAGGGAGGTACTAAGTGCAGCAATAAGTCAGGGATGGTGGTAGTCCATCCAGTTACTTAGGGCAAGAAAGGGTTATTCAGGAAGAGCCTTTTTGTCCTATCTCTGGAGGGAGGTACTAAGTGCAGCAATAAGTCAGGGATGGTGGTAGTCCATCCAGTTACTTAGGGCAAGAAAGGGTTATTCAGGAAGCACCTTTTTGTCCTATCTCTGGAGGGAGGTACTAAGTGCAGCAATAAGTCAGGGATGGTGGCAGTCCAGCCAGTTACTTAGGGCAAGAAAGGGTTATTCAGGAAGCACCTTTTTGCCCCATCTCCAGTGAGAGATACTAAGTGCAGCAATAAGTCAGGGATGGTGGCAGTCCAGCCAGTTACTTAGGGCAAGAAAGGGTTATTCAGGAAGCACCTTTTTGCCCCATCTCCAGTGAGAGATACTTAAGTGCTGCAATACGTCAGGGATGGTGCCAGTCCAGCCAGTTACTTAGGGCAAGAAAGGGTTATTCAGGAAGCACCTTTTTGTCCCATCTCCATTGAGAGGTACTAAGTGCAGCAATAAGTCAGGGATGGTGGCAGTCCAGCCAGTTACTTAGGGCAAGAAAGGGTTATTCAGGAAGAGCCTTTTTGTCCCATCTCCAGTGAGAGATACTAAGTGCAGCAATAAGTCAGGTATGGTGCCAGTCCATCCAGTTACTTAGGGCAAGAAAGGGTTATTCAGGAAGAGCCTTTTTTGTTCTATCTCTGGAGAGAGAGAGAGAGAGAGAGAGAGAGAGAGAGAGAGAGTGAGAGTGAGAGATACTAAGTGCTGCAATAAGCCAGGGATGGTGCCAGTCCAGCCAGTTACTTAGGGCAAGAAAGGGTTATTCAGGAAGAGCCTTTTTGTCCCATCTCCAGTGAGAGATACTAAGTGCAGCAATACGTCAGGGATGGTGGCAGTCCAGCCAGTTACTTAGGGCAAGAAAGGGTTATTCAGGAAGAGCCTTTTTTCCCATCTCTGGAGTGAGAGATACTAAGTGCAGCAATACGTCAGGGATGGTGGTAGTCCAGCCAGTTACTTAGGGCAAGAAAGGGTTATTCAGGAAGAGCCTTTTTTCCCATCTCTGGAGTGAGAGATACTAAGTGCAGCAATAAGTCAGGGATGGTGGCAGTCCAGCCAGTTACTTAGGGCAAGAAAGGGTTATTCAGGAAGAGCCTTTTTTCCCATCTCTGGAGTGAGAGATACTAAGTGCAGCAATACGTCAGGGATGGTGGTAGTCCAGCCAGTTACTTAGGGCAAGAAAGGGTTATTCAGGAAGAGCCTTTTTTCCCATCTCTGGAGTGAGAGATACTAAGTGCAGCAATAAGTCAGGGATGGTGGCAGTCCAGCCAGTTACTTAAGCAAGAAAAGGTTATTCAGGAAGAGCCTTTTTGTCCCATCTCTGGAGGGAGGTACTAAGTGCAGCAATAAGTCAGGGATGGTGGCAGTCCATCCAGTTACTTAGGGCAAGAAAGGGTTATTCAGGAAGCACCTTTTTGTCCCATCTCTGGAGGGAGGTACTAAGTGCAGCAATAAGTCAGGGAAAATCAACAGTGCAGTTTAGCATCAATAATTTGTGTTGATGTACCTCCACCATGTGCTGGCTCCCCCCAGGTACCGACAGGCAGGCAGCTGCCGGCGGCGGCTATCCATACAGCATGAATACTGCATGATTGCAAAACTCAGTCTCTCTCTCTTTCTCTGGCATTGGGCCAAATCCTACTGGAAATCCTACTTGTAAAAGGTAATAAATGTGAGTGTTGGTAGCCAATAACTTCAGGCTCTGCTCTCCCTGTAGAGTGCAGACAAACTCCTAGTCTGTGA